>CP092090.1:53076067-53191067 GCA_029203775.1 Neoneuromus ignobilis
ATATATATATATATATATATATATATATATATATATATATATATATATATATATATGGTCGTCCAAATGCAATGCTTAGATTTATGTTTTATTAAAAAGAAACTATACATATGTTTCCTTATACACCACCTTATACACATATTTCTTTTTAATAAAACATAGATCTAAGTGTCACATTTGGACGTCTCTCTCTCTCTCTCTCTCTCTCTCTCTCTCTCTCTCTATATATATATATATACACACATGCACACACATATTACTACTGTTCGTTGCTACAGCCTTTATAGAGCTTTGGCCTTCTTAACAATGTTAGTCCAGTAGGGCTTTTCTTGTCAAAGTTCCGTGGCGGTTATGTTATTTTACAAGATGAGGTTGTCATCCCCATGCCCATTCACAACTTGTGGGACTATATTATAAATATTAAACATACTGGTCAAAAATTGGTTTTACGTCGAATCCCACAGCAAGACAAAGTAATTTACAATGAATTTGCAAATCGGAGGAAAATCAAATTAAAAATTGTTGAAATCGTAGAAATTAAAAACTATGTGTATTCAGAGTAACTTCAAAATACAAAAAAATATAGTTCAAGTAAATAAAATTGATTGATGACAGTTAGGAACATTTTTTTATATTACGAAGTCGAATGTTAAACTACGTTTGAAGAAGAAAGTTTTGATCAATACATTTTATCTTTTTTGAGTCGTGCAAATAAAATATTGTTCTTAAATGTTATAATAAATCAACACATTTTTATAAATCTGAAAATATTAGGATAATGGATGTTAGAAATAACAAGTAAAGAAAAAAATAAGTGAGATTAAAAAAAGTTAAAGTTTTAGATGTTAAGAGAAGAACTAAAAATTTAAAACGTAAATGGGCAAGTGATATACTAAGAAGAGAAAATTTATGATAAACAATAAAAAATTTCTATTGAAAATCCAAAGGTACAAAAAGGTCTAAGAAGAGATGCAGGATCTTGATTCTGGATAGTTGAGACAGATATATGAAAAACCATTGTAGTAAAATAAAAAAGAATGGTATTAGATCTTTTCAAGTACAATTCATCTAGTAGTTAATTTTTTTGATAACAACTTTTCCCAAAAATTTCCAGTAGGTCCGATCTAATACTTTTCTTTTCCAATCCACTCTGACGAATTTTCTTGTCTCTATTCCTTATATAATATATTATGTCTGTTTTTCGGGGTAATAAAGAGTAATTATTGATTTAGGTTTTCAATCAATAATTACTCTTGTTTATCGATGGTCTCCCTATCGTGCTATATAATCAGTTCATTTTCATTTTAAAATTCCATAATATACAGCTGGGTCTGTTTTTGTGCGGATTATTTTAATGCGATTTTGAAGTTATGCGATTAATATTTCTTCTTAATATATTTTTATACGATTTTTTCAAGAATTTCGTTAAGCGGTTATTTAATTCAACGAAAAGCTCTTCAGTTTTATGAACAAATAAAGGAATCAGAGCCATTTACTTTTGCTTCTCAAACTGATAAGGAATTTTCGGCTAACAAATGGTGGTTAACCGGGTTTTTAAAAAGGAATGCACTGCATAAGGTGAAGATCACGGGCGCGATTGCATCGGCAGATGAAGAAGCTGCCAAATTTTTTGTTGACAACGGACTAGGTCATCCATGTTAAAAACATCCAAATGTAAACATGATGTTTTTTCCACCCAATACAACAAGCATTATTCAGCTATTAGATCAAGGAATAATTGCAACTTTTAACAATATTACGTTAAACGCACTTTTTAATTTATATTAGATAAACTAGAAAATGAGTCAATAACAGTAACTGACGCTTGAAAAATATTCTCTATCTTTAACTTTATAAATTATGTAGTTTTTGCTGTTACTCAAATAAAACCACACACTTTAAATGCCTGTTGGAAAAAGGCTTGGCCTATATGTCTTGAAAACAGTGCAGCTATTTAGTTCCTTTTTTATTCTAAACAGTGCAGCTATTATTGCGATGATGACTAAAATATGTATGAAAAATTCTAAAATAAATTACCTATATGTACACATATTGCTTTGAATAAAATTAAATAGTCGATTAAAAAATAAAGTAAAAAAGCTTTGTTTTGTATCAATTTTCTGCAGGTATTTGAAAATTTTTTTAAAGCATTCTTTATTTTCTGAATTTTTTATGCGAATTTTAGAGTAATTTCACTTGGTAATTTCATTGGTTTTATGCAGTTTTTGAAAATTACAGAACGTATCCCCATTTTTTCAATGGTAGTTTTTTTGTGCGATTTTTTAATGCGGTTTTCTGCGGAACGTATCTACCGCATAATAACAGACCCAGGTGTACGTATATACATACATATTTGTGTACTATTTTATTCGAACTCGTTATCTCTGAAAATTAAAAAATAACTTTGAAAATATGCTAAACAAACTTCTTAGCTCAATGATGTTTAATTATTTGTTCAATAAATGTATTATTTCAGAAACTAAATGCATAATTACATCTGTACGTATATGTATTTAGCAATATCTTAAATATTTCAAAATATCTTGCAAACAGTTTACTTGTAATCGTTGTAATGAACAATATATATATATATATATATATATATATATATATATATATTTATATATATATATATGATATGATATATATATATATATATATATGTATATGTATATGTATATGTTTGCATATATCTACTACATACGTGTCATTATGTTTGTCTGTATTGAAATGTACGCGTGTGTGTATGTACTTGTTCTTTGACAAAGTGTTGATCAAACATTGACGTGTCTGCATAGCATTGAACAATGGAACAAAAGGATCTCTCTTTCTACCTTGTTGAAGAGACATCGCTGACGGCATTATCTCAAAGCATTCTTCCCATTCTGACGTACATCTATTTACATCCTAGAGGAAACGCGATATGTTTCCTCCGCATGCTGCTTCTGTTAGTACACAAAGAAAAGTATCGAATTTATGAACGCATTCAAATTGGTATAGTTTCATGGAATAAAATGCCACCTGTGCGAAGATTTACGCACGCTTCGAGAATGTCCTGTTGTTCTTACGGTTTTACATGCGAAACTGTCACTTATAGTAAACAACGCCATCCGAAATGAAATTGGTATAACGTTTACGGTTTTACGGAATAAGGGCATCGTTTTGAATTGCGCTATAAATATACGTTTTTAATAACACTCTAGCGGCAGTTTTTCATTTCGTGTTCCTTATGTACTGCACGATAATTTCATAGGGAAGTTTTATTGATTTGATTTATCTATTAGGAAAAAAAATATCTCTGGAAAAAATATAGATGTTGTTTACGGATTTACTATAGAGAAATTATTTTTATTTGGAAATAACATTGTAATAATATCCGACTATTAATATATGCATTTGTTGTTGATAGATATTTTCTTTTATATTAAAATTGTTTTCTTTTCTCACAGTGTTTAATAATATTTGTGTTCAGATCGATATATTTTTCAAGATGATATTAAATAATAATTGCTCTATTATTTTGAAAAATGAATAATCTAATATTTAAGATAATAATAAATTATTTTTTATTTTTCAGCTTGATTACTTTTTATCTAGTATTAAAACAATATTGAACAAATCAAATAGATAAAGAGTAATACGGAATTCGACTATCGTGTATGAGATAATGGATTTTGGAATGTATCATAGTAAAGTTATATTAACGCTAGGTTTATGGGACGCGTCATTTTGACGCATTTCGAATTTCATGAGGGAATTTACTGAAACCGTTTACATTTTTCTTCTACCATTGGTACTGACTTTTATCCATTTAACGAGATAAATAAAATAGCGAAATTAATTTTCTTCAAAGCTTTCTAATTTAGAAGTTATGTATGTGGTATACCTATCTCTACGATACACGTCAATTTGACGTAATCGTAAAATAAGCATTATTGCTAGTAGGAAAATCTGATTCGGAAAAGGCAATTTGGCATGCTCGGGTAGTATATGAAGCAAAGTCACTAAAAGATTTTTATTTATGGTCGAAGAAATCGGGACCCGCTTTCTTCTCGAGCACAGCCTAGAGATCAATTTACGCAAAATCTTCGATTCATATGATTTGATAAAATAACAGAACGATCCGAAAGTTTGCGTACAGATAAATTTGCATTGATATCTGAAATATGGAACAAATTTATACATAATAGTAAATCCTATTATTAATCTCACGAAAATAGTTCAATAGACGAGCAACTGTTCCCTATGAAAGTCCGATGCAGATTCACGCAATATATCCCAAATAAGTCACATAAATTTGGCATAAAGTTTTGGTTGGCAGTAGATGTAAATAAAAATATCTAAAAAATGGTTTCCCTAGATTGGGTAAAGATGAAATGCGAACTTCAACACTTTTGGGCGAATTTGTAGTTTTAAAGTTAGTCGAATCATATTTATATCAAGGCAGGAATATAACAACTGATAATTTTTTTACCAGTATATGTGTAAAAAATACGCGGAATAAATGTAATGTTATATAATGTTAAATATTATAAATTTTAAATAAATGTATATCTTATAGTTTCATTTATAAGTTAATACTGTATAATTGTTGTTATTTAAAGAAAATGTATGAATTTGTTCATGCGTCAAATTGACGCGTGTCCGTAGAGTAGGTATATATGAAACGTCCGTAAACCTAGTGTTAAACAAGTTTTTAGTATTGATTTATATAGGTGAAATATATTTTTATAGAGTATAAAATTACTATATTTTCAACGACAAATGTATTACTTGAAAATAATTCGAAAATATGTTTGAATCGTGATTATTAATAATTATTTATATGATATATAAATAAATGGTTTCTGTATGAAACAGCTATATTTATTTGAAATTAATATGTGGATTTTACGATAAATTAATTATGCGATTGGGTGTAAGTTTCTATAGTGTAGGATCGGCGTGTTAGCGATCGGGCGTCGGTTTCACCCTAATACGCATAACGGCGTCGCAGCACCGTTTTGAAGTTTTACAGTTTTGGAATTTTACCAAACAGCCAAAAATTCAAAATTTCAAAGCCCGTTTGCGAGCTTAATAAGCGTCTGCGCCCTTTTCTAATGCTTATACACGTACCTACGGACCATAAACAATAAGAATATAATAAAAAATTACAAAAAAAAATTCGAAATTTTGCTGAAAATTACATAACACCCCCCCCTTTGATGTTTTTACTTTTTTTGCCAAAAAATATTTATTCGAAATCGGTAAATCTAACAGTGGATTTCGATAGTGTAGGGCGGGGGTGTTAGCGATCGGGCGTCGGTTTCACCCTAAAACGCATAACGGCGTCGCAGCACCGTTTTGAAGTTTTACAGTTTATGAATTTAGATTTACGATAAATTACTATGTATAAATAGAAGTTAAATAAAATAGGCGTGTGCGATTAATTTACTGCATCCGTTAAGAGAAAAAATATAGAAAAATATTATGCAACTCTATACAAAATATATAATTTTAATATTATTTAATATTCATAGGAGTCGTCGTTCATGAATAGAATTCATCACGAAACTTTTATTTGAGCAATTGTTAAAAATTCATACCATTAGCTTCGATACACATAAATCTCTTTGAAAGTTTCTTTTCTTTTTTCCATACCACCCTCAACACTTTTGTAAGTTTATTTCGTATATTATTCGTCGTCTCGTCGATGTTGCGTGATCTTATGTTATAAAGAATATATTTCGAACGTCCTCTAAGTATTCGAATAAAAGTGTCGAAATCTTGATGCGAGGGTAGCGAAGATCGTTAGAAATGTCGTACGAGTCAAAATGAATACTTATTTATAGTTAAAATATTGGACTCTTAAATAATTAATATAGTATAAATGTATCTTTAACTATTGGTTTACATACGAAAATAAATAAAATAGTTGTTTTCAGTTTAAAATTAATAAGATTGTAGTTTTTTTAAATAATAATCAATAATAATTTATTCTTAGAACGATTATTTTTTTGTATTTAACTTTACTACTATTTTAATTTTTAAATATTTCATAAAAAAGAACTGAAAGTTAATCTAATGAAAAATAACCTGTACATTTTAGTTAGATAGAAAATAATTCTGAAAAATATATTCAATTTACTCACTTTAACTTTACTTAATTCTGTATTGATATTTTTAGATGAAAATAAAATAAAGTTAAATTTATCAAAAATCATTCTTATTTATGTACGAGAGAAAAAACAGAAAAATTAATTTCATTGTCTGCAATTCTTGAATTTAAATCTAGATGAATTTAAAAATAGAATTAATAAATAAATTCAGTAAATATTGAGATCACAATGTTGATTTGAAATTAAATTTAAAGAATTTTTCACATTGATTAGATGATAAGACTGATTATTTTTTTTTTTACTAAATCACAATTTGATGTTTGGTCCTCAACATTTTCGCTATTTATTTAAAAGATCCATATTTAACTCCATCTAAATTTATTCTATAGGATTCAAATTCAAGAATTAGAGATATTCAATTTAATTTCTACAGTTTTATTTTTCTTCCATTTCTAAATAATAATATTTTTTAATAAAAATAAAGATTGATGTATTATATATTAAGGTCTGTACTCGAGTTTTAAAATAATATAATCGTATGTAATAATAAACAGTGAATTAAAAAATAAATGAAATGGAAAAATAATAAAAAAATATAACTCAGATACAACAGCAAATAATAAAAATTATTAAATAAAAATAGTTTAAATAATTATGAAATAAATATATTCCTGTGCAATAATAAATATTAAATTAGAAAATTATCGAAATAAGGAATAAATAATAAAAATGTAATTCAGATACTATGGAGAATAACAAAAATTAAAAAATGAAAATAATTTAATAATTTATTAACTTTGTGTCAACTGTTCAAATAATATGTTTTAATTACAATTTAATTTTAACAATTATTTTAGTGGATAATTACAAACATTTGTACGTGTATATATATATATATATATATATATATATATATATATATATATATATATATATATTAATTCTATAGATATATATAACCAGGCACAAATCTTCAAAGATCATAGTAGATATAAATTCATGAATTATTGGTCATCAACGAGGTACAGAAACTCTATTATTTATATATATATATATATATATATATATATATATATATATATGTATGTATGTATGTAAACATACCTATGTACACATATGAGAATAGTGCTAGTTCAGAAACAGATATACCACTGAATGTTTGCCGTATTGTTAGGAAATCCTTTGATGCTACTATCATTTACAACACACATTATAACAGGACTGAGATTTTATCCTAATGCGGCATGTTGTTAAGCTTAGTAATCACACTGGTTATTATCTTAGATTCCTGTTAAATTTATATTCAATGTTATTTGAAAGCAAACAGAAATACGACAATGAATTGTTCTAAAAATACCAGCATAGTTGTGTCAGGAATACAGGAATATATATATATATATATATATATATATATATATATATATATATATATATGTATGCTTGTAAATTTATTAATGTTTAAATTAATTTAATAATACAAATCAAATATATTTTTAATTAATTCGTATTCTATCCGTTTTGAAATTTCCATTAATGATAACATAAAAAATAGTAGATTACATATATTTTTTTCTGCAAGGAATATACATATTTCCGATATGTAATGTTTTATAAAAACTTTACTGTGTGTTGGGCACTTTTCAATGATTTAATTCCATGTCAGTATATGTAAGAAAACTCAAGTATGTTATACTTATTATTATTTTTTTACAAATGATTACATATAAGGTACTTTAAATAATGTATATCTGATTATTATTAATAAGACCTTTATTTTCTAATTTTGAATCATTGTCAGTTTTATATAAAATTAGATAAACTTTTTTTTATCTACAAATAATATCATTTTTTGAATCTTCATTTAGTTCATTCAGGTACTCATTCTTTTCACTATTACAAAGGTACTTTAAATAATGTATATCTCATTATTATTAATATGACCATTACTTTGTGATTTTGAATCATTGTCAGTTTTATATGAAATTAAATAAACTTTTTTTTATCTACAAATAATATCATTTTTTGAATCTTCATTTAGTTCATTCAGGTACTCATTCTTTTCACTTTTACAATCATTTAGTACGTCTAATAAATTATCATTAATTAAGAGGGCGTAAAATTAATTTAAAACACAAATTTACTTCAAATCAAATAATTATGATTGTGACTTTTTGAAAATTCTATAAAGACTTATATTGAAATATAAATACATATACTCTACAACAATTACAGTTCTGTTGTGATAAGAGAAACCATTATTTCTCAATTATCAAGTAAATTTTGCACGTGCCTGAAAACGAGATTCTTGTTTCCTGTCATTAATGTATAGTTTTATAAAAACGACATTTTTCATCGTTGAAGTGTTAATATAGATAATTTTTTATACAAGAAATAATAGATACGAATAAAGACTGAATAATTCTTGTTAATTTATATACATATACATACATATATATATATATATATATATATATATATATATATATAAATATATATATATATATATATATATATATATATATCATACTCCCTTCATTTGTCCAAAAGTATCTCCCTTCCGCTTTTTTTTCTTTTTTTTTTTGTACATAGCCGCGAAATTCAAAATACCACAAGGCGGAAGGGAGATATTTTCCAACCTAAAATATATATATATATATATATATATATATATATATATATATATATATATATATATATATATATATATATATATATATATATATATATATATATATATATATATATATATATATATATATATATATATATATATATATATATATATATATATATATATATATATATATACATATACATACATATATATATATATATATATATATACACGAGGGTTGTTTGATAAGTATGGTAAATTTATTTATTGTTTAATTTAATTATTTAATTAATTTAATTAAATTTTTCAATTTACTTTTTCTTACTTTTTACCATACTTATCAATCGACTCTCATATATATGTATTTACATGACGCACATAAGTCATGGCACATATGAGTAACATAAGCAATTTATTGATATAATTCAATGAAGTCATTAAATTAAAAAAAATATTTAATTGAAAATAAATGTAATGCATAAATTTAATGAATAGTATATTTATTTTCAATTAAATGTTTTTTTTTTAATTTAACGACTTCATTGAATTATACCAATAAATTGCTTATGTTACTCATATGTGCCATGACTTATGCGCGTCAATGTATATCTGCTGCTACCATTTCACTAAACATTTCTTCTTATATATGAATCATAAATATCAGATTTATATTTATAATTATTTTATTTACTCGTTACTTAATCCTACTGTTTATTAATACATTTTATGTTACTTTATTTACTCGTATAGTTAATTATTAAATTAGTAGTGATAAGACTTCCATTTCAATATTTTTGTATCACATATTGATTACAGTTTTTATCAATTGATTTAATATTAGTAATATGTTATTAGCATTTATGTGCATATGGATTAATTATTTGAATAATCAAACATAATGGAAAATTTTTTTCAGAAAAATACTGAGAACATTATCACTTCGAACAAACAAAAAAAGAAAGAAAATTGTTTTGAAACTTGAATGAAATTCTAAAATTCGAACTTGAAATATTTGAAAGTAATTTCCGAAAAATATAATTGTTCAAAGTATTTTCATAATATAAAACATTGTTTTCTCTAAAAAAACATAATTGTAAGAATGTTATTTATATAATATTATTTTATAGATTTTTTATTACAAACGAGAATTTTCACTTAATACAATCATTTATAATATTTAAAAAAAATATTCTCATATATTTAGAATTATTATTTCGTTGTTTGTGTATAGTTGAAATGTGTCTACAGGAATTAATTTAATTTTAGTATTTTTGTAATTAATATGCATACCCAATTTAAATATTATTTTTTGTAATAATATACAAGAAAAATATTTCTATTACATGTTTCATACGAGTCTACAAAAAAATAATAAAATTTATTTGATTTAAATTACCATCAAAAAAGAAAATAATATATTTATTACGCTATTCATGAAAATTTAAATACTGGTAAAGTTTTTTTTCATATAAAATATTATTTAAATTGCCCAACTAATAACGCTATAAAATACGTATGCTTTAATCAGGTTTGAAAAATAAAAAAACCAAAGTCTCTATATATACATCTCTCTCTCTTTCTCTCTCTCTCTCTCTCTCTCTATATATATATATATATATATATATATAAATGTATGTATGTATGTATAAAATGGAAGGAAAGTTCTCGTTGATATATTTATCATTTAAAATTGCATTCGTATACATAAATGGATTTTGGTGATTTGTCTACTTTTGACAGATATTTTATATATTTTTGATAAATTGATTTTGTTTCAAAATTGACACATATAATTTAATTAAGTGGATAAAAAAATCGTGATAGTCTTTATTATATTTCTATAATAATTACGGCATGAACAAAATTAATATTTATTAAGTATTATTGTTTAATTGATATTGTGTTTTTAATACTTAATGGATGATCATTATAAAGATATTTTTCCAAAATTACTCTTTCTATTGATATAAATTTATTTATTATTTCTAGTTTCTATTGATATAAATTTATTTATTATTTCTAGTTAAAAAATCATAATATAAAAATTGAATAGCAAATAGTAGAAATAATTAACTTATATTTATTTTTGTATATAATTTAAAAAATATACTAAGCGAATAATTTTCGTTATTAAATACAGATTTGTTTTAGTGAGACTTAATTATTTAAATTAGTTATATAGGTAATGTTATTTTTATTAATGTAATAAACGAATTATTATATTATTATTTTACATAGTGTGGTTTAACGCACATAATGATATATCTCTGTGCAAAACGTTTTTAGAAATTGCATTAAATATTTAAATAATTTATTATATCTCAGTGAAAAAAAAACGGAGAAATAATAAAATTAATATTAGGTATATATTTTTTATATAAATGTTATAGAAAAATTAAATTGAAATAGTAAAACATTAATTGAGAATTAATAAAAATTATATTTGCAATGAAAACGAAATTAATAAGAAACTAGAAGATGGTTTATTGTTCTCGCAGGCGAAATGAATTATTGTAGTTTGTGTTCTTTTTATTACTACTGTCCAGAAGCAACAAATGTAGTATTGTACGTGAAAGCCATTAATTTTTATTACATCAATTACTACAGTGCAGTTTTAGTTTATAACAAAACATTCAATTAAAATGTTTCTATTGAAACTAACATTTGAAACATAAATTTATTATTCTTTCACAATAGTATTGCTTGAATTTGTTTATTATTTAAAAATTATTTATTATTTTATTTCAATAACACTTTCTATATATATATATATATATATATATATATATGTTAAAAAATAGTTAGACAAAGAAAAAGTTTATCATCCAGATTATTTAAGTTCATAGACTATATAATGAGAGAAGCAAATTTCAAAAATCGAGATATAAAATGTTTGTGTTATGTGCGATTTGCAGACAATGTTATTCTTATAAATAAAACACCGGAAGATAAAAATACTACTTGAAACACTTTCAAAAGAAAATAGAAAATGTAGTTCAAAATAAACATGATTAAAATTGAACTCATGTTAAATAATTTTCCGAAGAAAGAAAATATATACTTAGAAGGACAGTGCTTGAAATAAGTGGATGAAATAAAATACAATATCTTGAAAAAATTGTTGATCTATGGTCAGAAATTAAATTGAGATTTAGAGTAACATGGGCATCATTTGGAAGCATGAATAATAAAATACTATTAAATCTGAAATGAAAATATTTAACTAATGTATAAGTTAGAAAATTAGACACTAAATACAAAAATGAAAGGAAAATTTTTGACAACCTAATAAAGTATGAAAATGATATTGTTAGGAATTTATAAACGTGATCAGAAAATCTCTAAATGAATACAACAACAATCAAAAGAGTTTAATATAATAGAAGAAATAAAATCTATGAAATGTGCATGGGGAAAAAGAGGGAACAATAAATAATCATGGAATGACAACCACGAGACGAAGATAGACTAGAGAAAAATTTTAACGAAGAAGGAGAAATTAAATTGTGGGGAATTGTGGGAGTGAAGGACGGTTGAGATTATTTGTGGACATAAAACAATGGAAGAATTTGAGATTGATAATGATTTTGTACTAATTAGGTTAATTATTAATGTTTAGAGTAATAGCAGGAAAGTAATTTATTTATGAGATTTATTTTTCAGATAAATCAGCTACAAAAAGTTTAGACTACCTTTTTAAATGTAAAGACGTCAGTTTAATGATGAGCATTCGACTGGTTCTAGTTATAATATTTCTAATTGTCTTGTATGTATGTGAAAATCTGATAACTGAGGAACAAGATAGAAAAAATTGACGTTTTTAAATTATGAAGCTGGTTACGAATATTAAATTTATCATGGATTATCTGAAGGGCTTACAAATTAGTTTTAGTGAAATTAAATTGCAATATTATGAAAACAAAAAATCCTTAAACTTCGGTTTGTATACTCATGGCATGTTATCAGAAAAGATCCATATATAAAATAGGATATTATATTAGGAAAATTTAAGTCTTACGTGGACAAGGAAAATCTTCAATGCGATATATTTAAGCAAAGAAATAAATTTTAAAATTATCAATTGTTAAGAAAATAGAAAGATTGAGCATTGTTTTACATTGTTATAAGTACAAAAGGTCCTTATAAGTCTTAAACAACTCTTTAGAACATAATAACAGAAAGTATATTTAAAGTGCTTTTAAATATCAATTGAAATACTTTTAGATAAATATATATTACGAGATTTTTTGGAAGTGTTTAATAATTACTACTTCATTTTATTTATCAATGCGTATTTAGATAATCGTTGTTCTTATAATACAAAATCTTTGAAGTTTTAAATGATAAAAATTGGAGGTCTCAATTAAAATTACAGTGGATAATTAGGTGAATAAAAATATTAAAATATGATAAAATCTTGTTATGTTGAGATTAAAGATTCGTTTGTGTTAAAACAAATCATAAAGAGCATGAAAATAAATGATAAAAAACGATATATAACTTACTAAAATTTAATATAAGTTTTTTCTATTCAAAAAAATTGCTAAATTAATAAATAGTGTTAGTATGATAATAAAATGTTATAAAAATTCATAAATAAATTTCGAGGATAAAACCAATAAAAAGAATTTTCTTGTACGTTTCTCGAGGACAAAAACAAGTAGGAGTAAATTTTATTTTTAACATCCACAGAAAATACCTCAATAAATGTTCTCATACGACTCATACGTGACTATTTCAGCAAGTATGAAATAACTCACAAACGTCGCTACTAGCATGAAAATCTCTCAGAACAAAGAGTGCACTGTTGAGTAAGAATGAACTTGAAGTATACACACTCACAAATATATATATATATATATATATATATATATATATATATACACGCAATGTCTCTATATAATAGTATATGATTATAAATATTTATTTTAATAAAAAAGTTCGAATAAAAAATAAAATAACATAGTTTAAATCAAATAATTCGAATTTATCCAAAGATAAATACATAATCTATAATGAATAATTGAAAGACAATGTAACGTTTCATTATATTTTAAGCATATTTTTTATTAATATATAAAAAAAATGTAACTGAAATAAAATAAAATAACAAATAAGAATTTTCCAAAGATAAATGTCTATAATGAATAATTGAAAGACAAATAACGTTTCATTATATTTTAAGCAATTAATATATAAAAGGTGTAACTGAAATAAAATAACATATGATAAATACATAATCAATAATTGAAAGACAATGTAACGTTCCAATATATTTTAAGCATATTTTTCATTAATATATATAAAAATTGTAACTGAAATAAAATAACAAAGTTTTAACCAAATAATTCGAATTTATTTAAAGATAAATACATAATCAATAATTGAAAGACAATGTAACGTTTCATTATATTTTAAGCATATTTTTCATTAATATATATAAAAGGTGTAACTGAAATAAAATAACAAAGTTTTGTCCAAATAATTTGAATTTTTTGAAAGATAAATACATAATCTATAATCAATAATTGAAAATAATATAGACGTTTCATTATATTTTAATCATATGTTTTATTAATATATATAAAAGATTAAAAATGTAATTTTGTAAAAATAAATTCTATATTTTGAGAAAAGTTTCTACTAAAACAAAAAATATTTTGATAATATAAATTTGAAAAACGTTTTCATTACCTATTTTTTTGATTAGTGTAATTGTGTAGTATGATTGTGTAATATGATTAATTATTTTGAGTTGATGTGAATTATATAGCAAATAAATAATTTAATGGTTTAGATTAAAAATAATCTACAAATACTTAAACGAACTTCTCTTAATACAAACGATTTGATTTTTTATATATAGAAGAGATTTATAGAATATTTACAGGTATTCTATAAATTTGACGTCAATACTGAATCACAAATGTTATTGTATGTTTTTTACAAATTGTACCTATTTGTTTTCAATGTACGTAGATCAAATTAACTTAAATTTTGTTCTTGTGTAAGTTGGGATTGAATAAAAAAATGTTTTTAAATTAAATTAGTTTCCCGAAAAACTTTTAGAAGAAATAGTTGAAGCCAACAACCAACTACAGCTATGACTGTAAGTTGACCGACAAGAGGTCGTGTCTATGTTTGACTTGACTTTGTTCAGACTGTCTTGAATCTTTATTGAAACTATTTGTATTTATATAGATTTTACCCTTAGGTGGACTTCTATAGAATAATATATATATATATATATATATATATATATATATATATATATATAATATATTATTTTAGCAATTATTGTTTTATATAATAATTTTTTTTACTATTTATTTAAATATAACATATTATAGTAAGTAATATAATTCTTGTTCTATATAATGAAGAATTAAAAATAAATTTAGAAAATTTAGTTGTGTTACCACTTATAAGTTCCTAGTGAATAAATTAGTATATAAAATAATTCATATTACAATATATGTTATAAAAATTTAATGAAAAAGTATATAGTAGATTTCTTTAATTTAGATTTATCAGCTAAAATTGAAAAATACATGGCATGTTAACTATGTCAATGATTTTTAATTATATAGAAATCATGGGATTAAATTAAATAATTCATGAAGAGTGTATTTTTGTGAAAATAAGTTTTCATGATCATTTTTGAAAAAAGATTAGTATTTTCATATTGAAAGATAATTAAATTATATAAAATTGGTGATAGTCACTATAAATCCTTCATACGATATTTTAAAATATTTTCTGTTACTTATTTAAGTCGATATAAATTTAAATAATAATTTTATTTTGAAGTATAATATTATTTTTTTATATCATCATAATATTTTTTTAAAAACTATGATAATTCTGTAATAAATATAATCAAGAACAATTTTTCCCTTTAAAACAATTTTCATATCTAATCATTCTAGAAAATGTGTTTGATTGTAAACTCAAATATTCCTTTTTTAAAATTTTTTAAAAAAAGTTGTTTGACACTGGGTCTAATTTACTTTTACATAATTATATCACATTCCAACATTATAAGACTTCTTATATGGTAATCTAAATGAGAATGAAGAATATAATTTACCAATGTTTTTTTTATATTTTATTAGAAAATTATTTCCTGGACATTTTTTAGAGTTATAACTAATAAACTGGACATTTTCTAGATTTTTCAAATGTTTTCTCAATTTTTTTGCTGATAAATATTGAATCTTTTCAAATTATTTTCCTTTACTAAATGTAAAATTTTGAGCTTAATTTTTTTTATTTTGTTACGGATGTTGTTCTAAATATGGTGAATTGTTTGAGGTTTGTTGACATATACTCATTCCTTCAAGTAGTATAGAAGTATTCGCTGACTTAAAATAATAGACCGTTGAAAAGAATAAAAAAGTCAATAATTTTTATTCGTTGTTGCATGTCATAAGTACTTGTTGTAAATCTCCAAATTATGTTTTATAGCTCATAAAAAAATAGTTAAAAAGAAAAAGTCAATTATTCAAATTTTTCAATCTTATTTACAATCATATTACTGATGAATTTATTTAATTACATAAATTTCTATGACAATCACATATAAAATCTAAAACTGCTACATTAAACTATTTAAATATTTTATAATGTAATATTTTTTTGATAATCGCTTAATTGTGGTAAAGCACATCACAGAACAAAATTAACAATAGGAGCTTATTGAATATTTTTATAAAATCTTACGAAAAGTTTTTTTTTCCTAAAAAAAATATTACTCAAACAAAAAGATCTTTGATAAAAAGAGTCAAACTTCGGTTATGCAACAAGTCTAAAAAAACCGTCTGTTCGTTAAATGCGAATCACACAGAGATAACATAAAACGTACAAACTTCAAAACTCCGCAAAGAAAAACGATACGGAAATTAACATTTTCAGAATGTATACGATTTGCTTAAATAATTATTTTTATGTTGGAGCCGTTAACAGCCACGAAATTGTCATACAAATCTTGCCACTCATCTAGTAAAAGCAGACGGTTTTAATGAATTCAGCTTATGTAACGTTAATTTGCTTAATTAATGCAATGATTATATTTAAAGGTCACAAAGCAACATCGTCTTGTTCGTGTAATGTAATATTCTAGTATAATTGTTAATTATATCGTGTTTATTGAATTAATTCATTACATAAATTCATTTTTATATGTCTAGTTTCGTGCTAACGTCCGTGGATCAGAGTGAGATTCATAATGGAAAACTTCTTTGAACGGCGATTAAGAATTTCGAGTTTTATGAGCAAGATTTAAAATTTCATTAGAAAGAAAATTGAATTGTTCTATGTATAGAATTGGTTAGACTGAAATTTGAAAAACACTTTAACTAGAATTACTATTTAATTTTTTATATTTTTCTTTTAAATTTTGAAATATTTTTTTATATTCTTCTTCAAATTACAAAATTAACTTACAAAAAAGTGTAAGTTAATTTTGTAATTTATGCACATAGAATTTATTAAAAATCATCAATCTGATAATGCAATTTAAATAGATTTCTAGAAGTAATTGTCGTTTTAAAAGTAAGGAAATTAAAAATAAAAAAATGTTGTAATCAATTTTATCCTAACTAAAAATTTAATCTATTTTGTATTATTTAATTAGACATTTTTTTTATTTACCAAATAACTGACAATTTGTAATATTTGTCTTATATATATATATATATATATATATATATATATATATATATATAGAGAGAGAGAGAGAGAGAGAGAGATGGTGGCACTGATGAGATTGAAGGATAATAAAAAATGATAAATGATAGTAAGCAAGTAATTATATGTATATCTAAACCCGTCAGTCTTATTTCGGCTACCCTATATAATACAGAGTTGCTATGTTATTTATGAAAATTATTTTCTGTTGAGCATAAAAATATATACATCTGAGTCTGTTTTTATGCGGTAGATACGTTCCGCAGAAAACTGCATTAAAAAAAGCGCACAAAAAACACTTAACTTGCATTGAAAAATTAGGGATACGTTCCATAATTTTCAAAAACCGGATAAAACCAAAGCTACAAAGTGAAATTACTCCAAAATTCGCATAAAAAAGTCAGGAAATAAAGAATGCTTAAAAAATTTCAAATATCTGCAAAAAATTGATACGAAACAAAGCTTTTTTACTTTATTTTTTAATTAACTATTTAATTTTATTCAAAGCAATATGTACATATGTGTAATTTATTTTAGAATTTTTCATACATATTTTAATTATCATCGCAATAATATCTGGACTGTTAGAATAAAAATAGAAAAATAAAAAAGAAAGTGAATAGCTACACTGTTCTGAAGACATGTAGGCCAAGCGTTTTTCCAACAGGCATTTAAAGTGTGTGGTTTTATTTGAGTAATAGCAAAAACAACATGATTTATAAAGTCAAAGTTTGAAAATTTTTTCCAAGCGTCAATTACTGCTATTGACTCATTTTCTAGTTTATTCAATTTAATTGAAAAGTGCGTTTAACGTAATATTGTTAAAAGTTTCAATTATGCCTTGATCTAATGGCTGAATAATTTTTGTTGTATTTGGTGGAAAAAACATCATCTTTACATTTGGATGTTCTCAACATGGATGACCTGGTGCGTTGTTAACAAGTAATAAAATTTTGAAATTGAGATCTTTTTCCTTCATATACGTTTTTTTTCGTCAGCATTAAATACTCGGTGTGAACAATATCCACCATCTTTAATAATTTTGGCTAACTCTTCTGGAAAATTTTTGACAGCTTTATCGATACAACCGCGCCCGTAATCTCCACGTTTTGCAGTGAATTCCTTTTTAAAAGCTCGTTTAACTATCCTTTGCTAGCCGAAAATTCCTTATCAGTTTAAGAAGCGGAAATAAATGGCTCTGATTCCTTCATTTGTTCATAAAACTGAAGAGATTTTCATTGAATTAAATAACCGCTTAAAGGAATTCTTAAAAAAAAATCGGCATAAAAAGATACTAAGAAGAAATATGAATCACATAACTTAAAAATTGCATTAAAAAAATTCGCATAAAAATATATTAAGAAGAAATATGAACCGCATAACTTCAAAGTCGCATTAAAATAATCCGCAAAAAACAGACCCAACTGCATTATATATTTAATATGTTTACACATGAAAATGAGTAAAGTGAATTATTTTTTAAAAAATATAATTATATCAAGACATTTACTTAAAACTTTTCAGTATCTATTCATGACTATAAGATTTGAAAAACTGCTTAATAATAATTATTAAACATTAATGTTTACATTGAAAATATATTTTTCACTTTTATGATAAACTTAAACATAAGTTTTATATTTTTTCTATGTACTTTTTAATATTTAATTTTATAAATTCAATTCTTGTTCAATAACATATATTTTATAAGTAGTATTACTACTACTATTTCTACTGCTAGATTTTCAATTATAGTTTATCACTACTTATTATCAACCCACAAACACTACAGTTTATTTAGAGATACAGTTTTTTCTTCGGCACTACAGTTGTTTTAAAACCTTAATTTCTTTGGCAATGCTAACACGGTAGGATTATTTTGTCTGACGTTTAAGTTTTGATTATTTGTTGATTTTTTTACAAGATAAGGTTGTTATTTCCATGCCAAACCCCCAACTCGGGGTGCTCTTTTCTCGGAGATCGAATGCAATCTCTTGTGTGATATATTTTGTGTATAGCAGAGAAGAGTCTAGGATACATTTCTAATAAATTACAAAATTTAAATCTTGGTAATCTGTGAGTTATAAATCATATAAGAAGATTAAATTCTTCATTATTAAGTTATCAGTATAAAAAATTATAAATTCAAAATGAAGTTAATGATCGATTATGTATTTATAAAGATTTTATCCATTGAAATATATTCAAATCATCGGCTCTAGACCGAGATTGAAAGCGTGCCAATATATATTTTCGTATTGCGAAACTTTCCAACCGATAAAATTTCGTAACGTTTCCGCTTCATTTCTGGTTCGAGAATGCGATTTAAATTAATATTTAATAATATGCACGTAAATATTTTACACAGAGCGACATTAACTATCCAGTTGAAAAACTTTTATGTTGTCATTAAAAGTTATGATAATATTTAAGTCAAGCTAGTAAAACTTTCGTGATTTCTTGTATAATTTCGTCCGTTCGTCGCTAAAATAAAAGTTTTCGCAACAACTTCTTAGCGTTAAATCGGATTTTAACGAAACAGTTATGTAGCGATAGAGAATACAACAATGGGGTTATCTGTCAGACAGCTTGAAAATGTAATTATCGTTGTCGATCATTTTTTTAACAGCTGATACAACGCTCACGTTTTTTAATTGATTTGATTTATTGACGACATGTCCATAATTAATTAAAGACCATCTGCGACAAGAGTTGATGCAAAAAGCTGTACGCTGCGAACAATACTGACAACAGCGGTGTATTATTTCGAATTATATTTGATGTTTTTATGGTTAGTTTTTAAGAGGATAATATTATTTAGGGAGTATTATTACATAGCGATAGCATCGCTTTTAAATTAATTTATCGTCTAGAAAAAACGCACATCATTGTGATAGTACAGTCTTTTATATATCCGAACAATATGAGAAATAAGCCTGTCGTTTTTTCATTTCTTTTTAAAACCATCTGTTTTTTTTAAATATTTTAAACTATAAATATTTCTTTAGTTATAAAGTGTTGCTTTAAATATACATAGTTTTCAATTACTTCAAGAGGGTGGTCCAAATGAAGCTGAAGGATAATAAATGATAGTAAGCATATTTAAACTTTTCAGTATTATTTGGATCAATTTGTATTTCTAATCATTGTAGTTTGATTTTTCTCTCATTAAAAAAATCAATTCTGATTATTACATTTATAAATGTGTTTTTACATTAATAGAATGTCCTATATGTATATAATTTTCAACTTCTATTTGTACTTATTGTAATTCGATTTTCCTCTCATTTACACATTTATTGTAAGTCATTTTTTTACTGCTGCTTGTCATAAGACTAATTTTTTGATTTATTTTTTGTATTTATTTTGTATTTTTTTTTGAAAATTCATTAGTCCTTATAGAGAAAATACAATAATATCGTCATAAATTTTAAATGAGTATAAATATTGTTAAATAATTGTAATATATATATATATATATATATATATATATATATATATATATATATATACAAGGGTAGTTTCATAAGACATGAAATTTAAAAATTTTATAAATTCTTCATAAATTTTAAAATTTACCATACTTATCAAACTTTTTCCTATATATATATATGTGTGTGTGTGTGTTTTTGTGTAATAATAATTATTTTTGATTGTAGATTCACTGTTTCTTATTATATTTTACAATTAGTGTTAAATCTAAAGATATTTTTAAATAAATTTTCATTAATGTTGAAGTTTCAGATGCTAATATTGTTAATCGAAATTGAACTATATATAGTTTACAAATAGGTTCTTGTGTAAATTTTCGAATATTTTGTATGTATTCTTGAGTATATTGTAGCTCTAAGCAGTTTAGATAAAATTACTATTAAGCAAGTTACAGAAGCTTTTCAAGTGAACAATGAAAATTTAATCAAGTTTGTGATATTCAATATTTGAGATTGAGATGTATTGGTTTTAATTATTTTTTTTTGTTTTGTAAGGACTCTTTTTAATTACTAAATGTGTTTAAATACTAATTTACATACATATATTGTTAAAAATAATTTTTAATTAATGTTGTATAGATATTATATATATATATATATATATATATATATATATATATATATATATATATATATATATATATATACACATACACACATCAACATAAATTATCCTAGATGATTTTTATTTTATATATCATTGTTTTTAAAAAATAGGAACGATTAAAAGTAAATTTCATATAAAGATATTTGAAATAAAATTTTTATTTCATTATAAAACGTATTAAAGAAACATAAAACACAATATTTTTTATTTCACTCACTTAATAATCCTTCTTGTTAGTGATTTTTAACACATCACGCAAACAAATATATATATATATATATATATATGTGTGTGTGTGTGTGTGTGTGTGTACATATATATCAGCAATAAAAAGTCATAAATCTACATTTTATGAAATCTAAAACTCGTACAAATGAATTTCATTAAACTTTTACTACATATAATTCCATATGATCAAGTCTTAAATTATTCACAAATTGTCAGGCATCTGTACTTGTGGGTTGGTTTTCCTTATCCTATGTATTGTATTTTTTTGTTTCTATATACTATTTTTAATGAATGAGAAATTCAGTGAATTTACTGTTAAATATGGAAAAGCACAGATGTGTTATTACAATTCCAATTATTCAGTCAAAAACAGAAAGCAATCGCTGTGGAATGACAGTTGGTGATTGAAAACCAAAATATATTTAGATACCAAGACAGAGATAAATAAAAAGATAGGATCATATAACTACATGTTTTATTAGAATTTTAGTTGTAAATAATCTAGGAAAAGAATATGGAAAAGTAAAAATTCTAAATGGAAAAATAAATAAATCTTTAGATTTTTAAAAATCAATAATGAATTGATAATGTGTATAGCTGTATATAGTGACCCAAATAAGATTGAGTAATAGTGAAGAATAGTTAATGATATCTCTAAAATTTCAGTTTCATATATTTGGAACTCTATATATTTATCTATATATTTATATATTTTTACTCTATATATTTGGAAAAGAATAATGGGTGATAATTTTTTCATAGAATTGATGTAGTGTAATTTTATAAACATAAAATAATTGATTATTTATATTTCTCTATAATGATTATTGTTTTCTGAATACAAATATGAACTCAATATTCATTGCAGAATTAATATTTTAAATCTAAATTTAACTTTACACAAATGAATTTCAACCCCAACACCACAATAATTTAAAGTATTCAATAATCACTTATTGTTTACTTATTATTTATTTATAATTATATAATCTATAATTATATCGGCTGATGCATTTCGAGGACGACGCCATCATCGTTAGAGCCTTTCTGCTAAAATAGATAGATAGATAGATCGATTTATTTTATTGTTGTAAAATAATACATGTGAATAAGTACAAGTGTTTTGAGTAATGGTAGCTGTTTATCCAGCGAATATTGTGCTATATGAAGTAATGACATTTTTTTATGTTATGATTAAATATATTGTTTTCAATTGTCTTTGTAGGAAAAATTTCAAAACTTACGATAGTATTTTATATATATATATATATATATATATATATATATATATATATATATCTTAACTAGACTTAACTGACTTAAGCTAAACTTAACTAAAACTTATACTATACTACTACTTATACTAGAACGGCACAAACACATATCACTGCGCACTGAGTGCCACAGGAGAGTTGTTCGAATTTCACTAGTTGAGCAAAGACACTGATCATTTGGTGTTCTTGTATTTATTGAGACGTTTTTTGATAATTTTGATATAAAGTAAGGGCGTCCTGCAGGGCGCCGGGACAGTTAAAATCTAGACTAACTTTTTTATATATACATATACTAATTTGTGTTTTGTGTCCTTATTCAATCCATTTACAACTGGGGGTTGAATATTTCTTTTCATTTTGTCATCTGGTCTGCAAACATGAAGTGTTTTCGGTTATTTATTGTTTTTTGCAACATGTTCTTTTTCATAGATTTGTGACCTTTTTTGATGACCTGAATTGATTTATTTATTACTTGTGACGGTATTCGAAAATTTTTAACGATTTGTGAGGTCTGTTTTAGATGAATTGAATATCTGCATGCGTTAGTTTTGTGATTTAATTTTTTTAAAAATTTAATTTTTATAAATTTAACATTCAAAAAGTTAATTCTATTAAATATCATAAGCAGGTTATAATTTCATTTTAATTAATTATAATTTTTCATAATAATTAAAAGATAGCTAGACTAATTTTAAAATGAAATACTTTTTAATTTTGTTTGTTCAGTAGAAAATAAATTTTCATGTTAAACTTACTAGATATAGATGATGAATCTTTACTCAAGATAGATTCATGTGTGTGAGTTTTACATCAGATAAATGTTTATTAATAAATTAATATACATTTTGACGTGTAAAGTTCTTTAATACTTGAATTCGAATGAATTCATATGACTGTAATACAATAATAATTTATGACATATCGTTTCCACAATGTAAGTTTTCAATAAATATCTTGTAGAAAATGATTAATTGACTGTTTTAACAAGACGTACTTTAATACAGATTTGTAAGTAAAGTTGAAAAACAATTTCATAAGGTTCGTCGTACTTTTGTTCCATATAAATTTATAAGTATATATGAAAAGTGTATGACTTTTTTTTAAATTTTCAACATTGCACGAAAAGTTCAAATGCGTCGAGGAAGTTCGACTGTAAAAAAAAACACCATTACCACGAACAACAACATGTTCGAATATTATAACAAACGCAACGGAAAAACTTTTAATACGATGTTTAATTAAAATACCTGTACAACAGCACAACACCCTGGAGAAACTTTATGGCACTTTCGCCATATAAATAATTTGCGAACACCAGACAAAACACAAAAAATCATTTGACCGGTGCCACATTCATCCCATAAATAATGTAGTTGTGTGTGCCCGGCGCTCATCGAAATGCGCGATTGTTTCCATAATGTACAATATAGCCGTGACTCTCGCTGTATTTTGTATCATCTAGATACAGGTCGAATTGATCACACGTGCACACACACACGGGCAGATTCTCGCACACACACCTGCTGTTTTCGTATTGATTTTAGCAATATCTGATCCAGTACAAACGACCGACGTGTAACAAAGTGTGTATGTATCTATAGTAACACGTTTTAAACGTAACCTTATAATATAACCGTTACAGTTAGTACATGGCGGGACATGTATCCGAGCACGACGTTCATAAATTGTCGCCGAAACTTTGATAGCTTCGGTTCGATCATCGCACGCCATCTTATTACGGGCTTACGGTCGACGACGCATTTATATCTTTTATTGCGTTCGACGAGTTAAACTTTTACACTTCTGTGAAGATTCGACAAACAGTTCGAGTCGTGTAAATTCTGTTTCGAACGAGTTTCATGAAAATACGTTTCGTTATTAATCAAATTTAATAGCATTCAGACGATTCGATAACCGATAAATTAGTTAGCAGGGCGATTATTTAAATCATTATAACGTTATCAACTTTAAATTAATATATCGCTAGGAAAAAACATACATTATTGATAATAAAATAATAATTCATGATCATTAATGATAAGAACATACGAGGGTTGTTTAAGTATAAACGAAAATTTAATTTTTTTCGTTTCATAATCAATGTATTTCGTCATGTAAAAAGTCATGTGACGCCTAGATTTGCGTTTTATTAAAAAGAAACATATGTATAGGGTGGTGGTGTATTGGAAAACATGTGTATAGTTTCTTTTAAGGGGTTATACGCAGTTGCGAGGCGCAAAAACGACGTTTTTTTAGGAATTTTTTTAGAAACAGTATTTATTTTGAAATTACAAATTATGGTTATTTGAATAGATCCTACTTTCAAGAATAAAATAACATGTCGATCATAAAAAAATATTGAAGTGCACCGCTCCTGCAGATGATGTCCCGAACGACCTCCAAAAAAAGGCGCTTGGCAGTGATCTCCATATCGGCGGTTTGGATTATTTGAAATCAAAAAATATGGTCAATTCTTTTAAAGGATAGATTAATGCAAGTATTGAACGAAGGAATAATAACAATTTTCATTTTTGACAAAATGGCGTCTACTTGAAAAAAATTTTTCGTTTTTTACTAAAATTTTCGCTCCAAATTGTTTAAAAAAAATAGTAATAATTTTTGTAAACCTTATTCCTTCGTTTAATACCTGAGGAATATATTTGAGAAGATTGTGTGAAAATTTGAGACCGATTGGTTCAGCCATTTCTGAGATATCGAGATCACCGACTATGAAAACACCGTTTTGAGATAAACGCGTTTGAAGTTTCGGAAGTAGTTTACACATAGTTAAAAATTTGGTAAAAATTCAGGTGTATGTCCGAAAATATTTATCGGATTTACTTCAAATTTTCAGAGAATATACTCAAATATATGTGCATTCCGAAAATGCAAAAAAAATCGTTTTTTTGAAATTTCTAATTGTGTATAACCCCTTAATAAAACATAAATTTAGGTGTCATATTTGGATGACACTATACGAGTATATTGTGAAAATAGGGAAAGTTTCCTCTCTTACAAAAAAAGCAAAAAAAATTCTCAGCAGGTAAGACTTCAAGCACAGTTTTAAAAGGAATATTTGTCGCAAGAAAAAATATAAGTTTGGGAAAAATCATTTCAAAAGAGTAGACACCGTTTAGAAAATAATCCTCACTTTTGGTGACCATGATAATATTTTGAAAATTGGAAAGATTATTTCGGCTAATCGGTATAGTTATAACAGGAGTAAGGAATTAATATCGGGAGTGTTGAGGAAATTTTATATACAAAATTAAAGTACAGAAAAGTGTGTGGAAAATGAGTTTGACACTTTTTTACGTCGAAGTAAAAAGAAAAAAAATTAGTGATCATTACTCAACTTCGTCAACGTTTTGAAAAAAGGAGATTGATTTTGGAATTTTATTTTGACATGTGATGAGATTTAACTCCATTATTTTATTTCTGAATTCAAAAAAAGTATAGGGTCTTACAAATGTGACGCCTAGATTTTGGTTTTATTAAAAAAAAACATGTGTATAGAGTGGTGCATAGGGAAACATTTGTATAGTTTTTTTTTTCTTTTTAATCAAACATAATTTTAGACGTCGTATTTGGATGACACTATATATTGTGAAAATAGAGTAAGCTTCTCTTCATACAAAAAAAGCAAAAAAAATTCTCAGCAGGCAAGATGCAATTACTATGTTCTGAGATTTAAAGGATGTCATTTATCTAATTTTTTTACAAATTAAAATGTCATATTTTTTTCAGAAATCAATGCACAGTATTATTTAATTTTGCTAAATGAAAAAGTAAAGTTTATAATTTGTTCTAAACGGAGAAAAAAAGCAAGATTCAGTTTGTTTTATTCAGGACAATGTTAGTTTTCATACTGTTAGTTTGCTTCTTTAACGATGATAACTTTTTGTCAATTTAAGAGAGATATTCTGCTTCGTTTATCATACTTGTTTTCTGTACTTAACTTATTTCGACTATTCAAGTAATTTTTAGGAGGCAAAAAATTCTACAATGATAATTTGTTCACAGTTGGTTTCACAAATAGTCAAAAAAATATTTGAAATCGAAATCATGAATCACGTTTCTAATTTATATTTATGATCTTTATTATTGATTATTAAAAATACATTCTTTTTGAAAAAATACAGTCTTCACAACGATTGTAAGATTTTTGAAAATATGTCTGGTAATCTTTTTTTCAAAATTATTTCAATTCAATGGTCAAAACCTATTGGATTTCTAAAATACTATTAAATTGTTTTTCTTTTAGTTTCATTTCAGTTTCAGAAATAGTTACAGGGTGCTAAATTAGGTTAATAGAGCACATAAGTAAGTACTCTACACGAGTTTTATTTTAAATAATCGAAAGTAAGGTTTTTAAAATAAATATATTTTTATTTATCAATCAATAAATTACAATGTTTAAAATCAGGTTCTTCAATTATCAATCAACAACAGTGACTTGAGGAGTTCTTCATGTTGCATTCTCCATTTTAGAATTGATGTTGTTGTTGCAACGTCCAGTGTAGAACTGCCGTTATCAAGTGTAGTAGGTAACAAAGAAACCTCTACTTCTCATTATTAAGATATTTTATTTACTTCAAAAATTGATTGTCGCGTTTTTTATAGTTCTATTTACTTCCTAAGGGAATTATTATTCAACAATCAACACGTGGATAATGTATGCTGTTCCCGTGTGACCAGCCTTGAGAAAGTTACATGTGTTTCATATAACTCACGTACAGGTTTTTTTGTTGCAAATATTTGGTCAAAATATTATTTACTAATATCGATGACGTCATCAATTATTTTTACAGATATTTAAGGACCATTTGAAATAAATTTATGAACTATTTCTGAATTGTATTTTTTTTTTGATTTGTTGAACGACCTACCTTTTTTTAATTTAGTGTACCACTCATAAGCTATTGTACGTGATAAAGTTCTTTCTTCATACACTTCATTCAACATTTATTGTATTTCCATGAATGTTTTCTTAAATTTTGATATTTTTCCCATAATCAAAAAGGTATTATCACATTTAATATCATTACTAATGACACATATTGAAATTAACATAATTATAAATAAAATGTTATAGGAACAAAGTAATTTATTTTCAAAGATATTGCTATTTATATTATCTGTACAATTAAAGTTCAAATACTATTTGGATAGACAATATATAATATTTTATTTATGGTTATAAAAGAGAAACTCATTTTATTTTTTTTAAAAAAATATAGAAATAAGATTGAATTTTGTTAATGCAAATGATGTTATTTTTTAAAATGACTTATTGGAACATGCATAAAAATAGTTTAATTTTTTTGAAGAATGGTCAGACTTTTAAAATATTTTATCTTTAAATTATTTAATAATCAATGTAGCTAATTTACTCTTACACAAATACTAATAAATCTTTGATTTCAATACCACAAGATTTTATAATAATATTAAATAATTATTAATTGCTTATTTTTATTTGCTGTCAATTTCGATATAATCGTTTTAATACTAATATATTATTCAAGATTCTTGTGGTGTTGAGTCTAATGATGTTGATTCAATGAAATAAAAATTGTAGCTGTTTTTTGATGTATGTTTTTAAATGTATAATAAATAAATATTTTGTACTTGAATAAGTTTTTTTTACTCATTAGACGATTAAATATTCTACATGAAAATTATTTTTTATTAAAAAATAATATAAATAAAAATATTTTGAAATGTGTGTAGCTAACGAATTTATTTCCAGTAATTCACACAGATATTTATTTAAATTTCCATTAACTATTTCAATCCATTTGTTCATAAATTTATGATTATATAAAAATAGAATATGTTTGAAACTATTTTCATAAAATTTATTTCTATGAGCAAATATACTCGTACAACGTACGTGCACGTTCCATTTTTTATATGTTGACCTTTATATGGGCTGTATTGTCAACGTTTATATAGAGTTGTTTCGATTTATATATATATATATAAATATGTGTGTGTATGTACATATATCTCTACTATTCGTGTCAGTCAATTCACATTTATTTTCACATCCACGTTAGTTTTTTCCCTCCACACTCTATTGTGCTAACCACCATAACAGTTCGTATTCGAAGTTATGATTTTTATACGGTCGTTCGATGGCCCTCTTTTGTAACCATCGAAACCAGTCCAAACTTGTGATATGTATTGTGTCCAAAATCGAGTTCTCTATCAACGTGTCTTATTCACACTCTCGTTGAGAAATCTACAGGGATAGTTTTTTTTTACAAGCTGCCGTTGCTAGTTTTATTTCAGTATCGATCATTTTTATATACAGTTCTCTGATTTAATTTCAGCGAAATATCTTGTTGGCAAACTTTTAAATTTCCTTTATATGTATCCGTTTCTTTTTTTATTATAATGTATGCAGAGAAGTATAGAAGTGTGAATATAAAAATCACTATTCATGAAATATTCACGGAAAAGTTAGTTGGAAATTGAGGAATTTTCTAAATAACCATAAGCATAGTTCTTTTATTTGTATTATATAAAATCATTTCTCTGTTATACCTTTTTTGTGGGATTGTTTAAAATGTGGTTATATATTTTAGGAATTACATTGATGAAAGAAAAGTGAATAATTTAATAGTTTAAAATAACATTAGAATATTTCCTAATTCAGAATTAAAATTTCTTAAAAAAACGATTATTTTTAGACCAAAATAATTTCTAATATAAATAGTGTCTGAATATTTAATAAAATTATTTATAGTCAAATTAATTATATAAAAAAAAATTTAGATTGAATTTTTAAAGTATATTTTTTTTAGTAATTTGTCATATACTAAATATTTTTTTTCATTTTTGAAATGAAACTCAATATATTTTTTTAATTTTAATGTTATTTTTATTATTTGCTCAACTAATAGTTTTTATTAGTTTTAATTAAAAAAAACTTTTTATTAATAAATATTATTTTATCACTTATTTAATTAATGATATTTATTTCAGATCAAAAGAGTTCATTAAGAAGATACCTTGGAAATTCTTCTCGTTGAGTAAACTATGAAATTATCTGCCATTGTAAGTAAATTGTAATTTAATTATTTTCTCTATATTTTGTTTGACTGTCGTTATACAATTGCTTATTTTATCATGAAGGAATATATATATATATATATATATATATATATACATATATATATATATATATATTATGTTGTCAAGTATCTCCCTTCCGCTTTTTTTTTTGTACATAGCCGCGAAATTCAAAAGACAAAAAGGCGGAAGGGAGATATTTGACAACCTAATATGTAAAATCATCATTTTTTTATCTATTGCTGGATAGATACTACTTTCAAAATGTTTTAGTTAGAGTTACAAATTCCTTTTTATTCCATTTTAATCTGATAAATTTTCTCATTTTCATATATATATTATATTTTTGGTTCTTCTCCCTCTTTTATATTTTTTAGTCATCAATCAATAGATTTTTTTTTATTTCTGGTTTTCTCTGATTACTATATAACAGACTCATATTAATTTTAAAATTTTTATTCTTGTTATAGTTAGTAATTTTGGTTCCCTATTTGATTTCTTTGATTCTGTTTTTATCTTTACATGATATCACTAATATGTTTTTTGTCTAAAATCACTGATTTATTTTGATATTTAAAAACTCTATTTCACTATTACAAGTGAGAACAGATAGCATACATTGATCAAAAACTTTTCTTATTAAACATAGAAGAATATTTAATTTAATAATACTAACATTTCTTCCGGATAGACGTCATCCAATTTTTATTTTCCAATAAATTTTATCTCTGAATATTCATTTACTGTTATTAAGTTATGTAAGGTATATAGAATTTTTAATTTTTATTTCTATTCAATTAATTATATTTCCTCTGATTTGAAGATGTATTATATATATATATATATATATATATATATGTATATATGTATGTATGTATGTATGTATGTATGTATGTATGTATGTATGAATGTATATCATTTTCATCATCATTATCAACATCAAAGTTTATATCTACTCACTGCTAGGCGAAAGCCTCATCGAATACAAATAACTCTTCATTAATGTCTTCTCGAGACACTTCTACTTTCTTCTGTTCGCCGCTAATCTCTTTCATCCCTCTCTACCACTCAGATCTATAATTTAATTCTTCTATTTTTGATGAGGTTTGTTTTTTGATTTCTTTTATCTTTTGATTTTCATTCTATAATTATCTTTGTACAGATATTGATCCATCTTTTTGCTATGTGAACTACTCGTGTATATTTCAGTAATTTTATGTTTTTTTAAATCAGTTACTCTTGTCTGTATGTGTTAAAATGTATATATATAAATGTATATATATATATATATATATATATATCATTATATGAATAAAAAAATTGAGAGAAAAGAAGGATGTATGTGCTAGTAGAGATGATAATAGATAGATAAAAATCATTATAAAGTACTGAACAAAAGACAATAAGAGGCCTTATCAAAAATGGAAGCATGATATTATAAAATATTGCGGAAATGAAGGTTAGTTGAGATTAATTGCGAGCAGGAAATAATGAAATAATCTTAGAAGAATATTTAGGAGTATCTAATGACATTCGATAAAGTTTTTGGCTAGCAATTAGCTAATGCAGGCTTTTATAATGATGGTGTATTTGTATATATATATATATATATAATATTTATTTGTATGCGTTGTACACCTGTTAATAATTTATATAAATCAATTTCATATATAAACTTCTATGAATTTGAACAGCATTACAAACAAAGCAATATTATTTGTCTTTTATAAGGTATTAATTCGATAATTTTTCAATATTTAATTAGAACGATTTTAATTAAGGTAACGAAATTAAAACTATATTTATTTTTAATTAAAGTGTTTTTGTGATATCATACTTTAATATGCACGGAAAAATATAGATAAATTAATCAAAATAATCAATTTTATTTAATTAATGATTCAAATGATTAGTAAGAATATGAATATGTATCAGTAAATATTAATATATATATAAATGTGAATATCTGTTATTATTTTTAATCATTTCAATTTTGTCAGAACAGTAAAAAAAGAAAATAATGTAAAATCAGAAATTTATTTAGAGAGTAGAGTTTAATTTATTTGGTTGTATGTACATTTTTGTTTATCATTAATTTACGGTCTAGGAAAAAGAACGCGAATATTAAATAACTGTTATAAAAGACTGAATGACTGACATTAATTCCAAACATATACGTTTTATGTTTATGTTTACATTATTTGCAGAAACCGAGTTAAGTTTATGGCAATGAAAATATTCGAAATTTTATTTAAAACAATCAAATAATATCAAATTTCGACTCGTGAATGTTTTATGCGACGTGTGTATGATTAGAACGTTTTGTAAAAGCATAATTTATAATTCACAAACGGGAATAAATCATTCGTGAAAATGAAAAAAAAAACATTGTGTGTTTTTGTGAAACCATAAACACTGAAAAACAACTAAAAACAGACACGTTTACATTTCTCTACGAAATAAATAATTGTAAAAAAAATCCATATATCTAACTAACATATCTGTCACAAATAGTTAAAACCATAATGTGAAGGCATCCAGTAGCGTTATGGCACCGTGTGTCCTCCCCTTGATCCCGCACATCAACATACACACGTACATGTGCGGCGATGGTGTGGTTAACACAAACATCACATTGTGTGAGTGACAGGCTTGCAGGAAACCACTCTGCGAGCTTTCCTCACAGAAATTTATGTGGCCGGCGTGTATCCACTCAGCGAACTCATTTAGCGGGAACACGCACGTACCATCAGTCAGCAGGAACGCCCTCCTGTTCCAATGCAACGGAATATTTTTCAAGTAGCAATTCGATTAAATTCATACCTATACCCTTACCTTTTTCTGTTATAATTCATTGATATTTTTATCAAGTACGAATCCGCTATTTGACGTGTTTGAACATGTCGATAGAGAGAAATGTTTACATACGTGAGTGTTTTATTAAAAAGAAATATTGGAAACGGTACGCTGACATATGAAAAAAAATGTCAAAAAGTAGCGAATATTATGTTTAATGGATTTTTAAATTTATGTCTGAACGAGAATGCCTGTGTTCTTTTCTCACGGTGAATACATGATCTTAGGTATACAAAAGCTACTTTTTTTCTTATATTCACTTCGGTAAACGTATTCTAGATTAATAAATTAAACACGGTGTACTTTTGAACAAATAAAGTATTTTTCCTCTCTCTTTACTTTATATATAAATTTGAATAACTTCCGGATTTATATTTTTTTTATATAAAATTTTAATATATTGCTATACTTTTCAATCTATCACATATATATTTATATACAAGTTACAAATTCAATTCTAATAATCAAAAGTATTATACATTTCATTTTCTACCCTACAACGTTTATAAGTTTTTTTTACATTAGACTTGCTGTCACTTTTTTCGGATTTTTAACACTTCTTTTTTAAACTTGACTATTTTTCTGTAAATCTTTTGTACCTTATTCGTATTTAAATTTTAATAATCCTTACAATAAACTTTTCGGATTTTACAAATAAACTTGTTTTATTTTTATATTCAAACTCCTCTTACAGTACCTTAAAACGTGCTCTACTTACCATAAAACACACATTCATTATTTTCTTTTTCTTGTACCATTTCTATGAACCTGTTTTGAACATTACTAAATGCCTTTATTCGTCCTTATCTAACACCATTTTCAATTATATTTTTCTTTTTCATGTTTATATTTTCCTCGATTATGATATTTAGTTTAGGATCGTCAATATACTTTTTATTTTCATTACATATTCCACTTTAAAAAAATATAAGAATTATTTTTATAATATTTCCTTTCATAATTTTTTATACTATAATAAAATATTCTAGAGAAGTACTTGAAAAATTTTCGTAATCTCATTTTTTGCATTTCTTATAAAATAATGGAATTTTATTTTGTGTCCTGATGCTTAAAATCTCTAAAGAAATATATTGCAACTTTTTCAATTCTTTTAAAATTCCTTCTATTCTACAGATGTGGAAAGATAAATGAAAATTATTTTACTATTATTGTATATAAACTATTTTTAATGCATTTGAAATACAATATTTTCCCTACATGTAAATTTATTAAGATTATATATGGTTTTTTTAATTACAGTTGATTAACATATAATTTCCTGTTGAAGAACACCTCTAAATATTTGTATTTCTTTATCATTTCTATATCAACATTAACCTCTTTCTGTCTACTGTTAAATTAAGAAAAAATGTTTTACTTCAATGGATCTAATGTTTTTCCCTTCCAGTTTATTCCAAAAAAAATTCTTATGACTAATCAATCTGTGTATCGATTCCTTCCTGAACTTTTATTATTTATTAAGTTTTTAATAAATAATATCTCTTTTAAATCAGAGGACTTTTTTTATTATACGACTTTTCATTTTAGAATCCTATCTTTCTATCGATTACTTCTAGGATTTTTTGTATCTTTAGGTTACCAATCGATAATATTTCTTATTCATCGATAATATTTTCTTCTTACTATATAACCAATCCATTTCTATTTGTTACAAAGTCAGTAACTTTGGTTTTCTTTCTGATTCACTCGGTTTTACTTTTATCTCTATATGATATTTCCAACATACATTTTTTCATATTATTTTCTGATGTCTACAATTACTGAATTATTTTGATATTTAATAGTACTGTTTCACTGTCATAAGTAGGTATAGTTAGGATGAATTAATCAAAAACTTTTCTCTTTATACATTAAGGAATTTTTGATTCACTATTTATATATATATATATATATATATATATTCGTGTGTATGTGCATGCATATGTGCGTATAATCGTTTTTTTTCTTTACATATTCCTTAATTTTGTTAAAATATTTTTAATATTTTCACTATATTATTATTCATTATTAACTAGAATTATCAGTTAGGATATCACTTTCTTATCTTTAATTAATTTCTTGTGTGATTAAAATACGTTTTAATTTAATAAAAAATATTTATTTTATTTGAATGAAACATATGAAAATATATTCAAGTATGTTGTAATAAACAAAATATTTTTAATAGAATTTTTACAAAAAAAAAACAATATTAATTTTATATTTGATTCGAAAACATAATATTTTTTTAACATACTTTCAAAATAAGTACATTTCTCGTCGCTGTGTTTTACGTATTGATTCGTTAAAAAGATACAAACGTGCATACATATGTTGCTTCCATTTTATTATATACATTTTTATAGACAATTTCGTATGCAGGAATATGTGTATAGAAGATATAAACTCTGTTCTGTTTATTTGTAACCAAAGATTATATGTGTACGAGTTTAGAAATTGTAATAGAATGTATTACATATCGAAAAGTGTCTGTATGTAAATTAACATTCAAATTGGATTTAACGGCATTATTTTTCCGTTCCATTTCTTATTTCAGTCGTCGAATGTAATGTAGAAAAGTGTTCTGTTGACAACAATAACGATCAAACAATTTTACTAGTTCAGTGACTTTTTTATGAAAAAGATATTTGCTAGTATATTTTTCAGAAAATATAACTGTTTTAAAAATCACAAATATACATACATACTCGTACATATATATATATATATATATATATATATATATATATATATATATATATATATATATATATATATGGTATGAACAAAATAATAAAAATGTTTTCAATCATTAAAAGTTTGTTTTTTATTTAAATTATATATATTGCATATTATAAGTTTTCAATAATTTTTTTATGTTAAAATTATGTTTTTAAGATAAGTTTTTAGTTCGTTTATCAGATTTTCTCTAATAATTAATTTTAATATAGTTTAATCTCTAACTTTATCTTTAATGTTAAAAGTTTATTTGTGATTTTCGACTATTGTTTATTTTAGAAAATGATGATTTTGTATAATTTGTGTATATAATCATAATTTGGATACTATTGATACTGTTATATATATATAGGTATACTTAATAATACAACAATTTTAATCAGGGGTGTTTTAGGTAAATTCGTACCAACAATATATTAGGTTGGCAAGTATCTCCCTTCCGCTTTTTTTTTTATTTTTTTTGCACATAGCTGCGAAATTCAAAAGACCAGAAGGCGGAAGGGAGATATTTGCCAACCTAATATCTTCTCTGTAACTAAGTAAATCCAATGAAATTTTCTTCCCTCCAGTCAAAAGAATTTTCTTAAATCTCTGTCCCATCTATTCATGAGTCTTTTCTTGAATTTTTTATATTTCCACAGTTTTAATCAATATTTTTTTTTGTCCTTTGATGATCTCTTTTTATTATAAGATCAATTGATCTTTATTTTAAAGTTTTCATTCTTGCCTGTTTTTTTAAAATAATTACTCATCTATTTTTTATCTTAACGTCTTATTTATAACATGCATATCTGTATGCTTTTTTGTGTTGTTTGGAGCTACTGAATTGTTCTTGCATTCAAGATCTAAGTTTCACTATCATATTACATTTTTATTCAGTATATTTTATTTGTTATTATGTTTAATGTGAAATACAATAACCATGATGAATTATGTTACCTGTAACATAAATTAATTTTCACCTCCAACACCACAATTTATAACAAAGTGTTCAATAATCATTTCTTGTTTATTTTGTTCTTCTTGAATAATGCACATTTCAATGGCGATGATATCATCGCATATTAAAATCTTTTGTTACATGGTTACTAAAATTAAAAATATATTTATTTGATTTCAGTTATTGTTTGTATAGATTGTCCCAAATGAGACTGAGGGATAGTAAATGACAGTGAATGTATATCTAAACTCTTTAGTTTTATTTGAACTGCCTTATACTATTTCTAGATCTTTCACAGATACATTATCATAATATTGTTCATTTTAAATAAAGGTGGACTTTTTATGCGAATCTAAAGATAATTTAATGATTTTCAAATATGAATATCGGTTAATTTATTGTAAATCATCGAAGAGCTATACGTAGCATCGTTCCAATAATAAATGATTTCTATGCTAAAAGTAGATTATCAAAAACTTATCAAGTATATATGTATATCTGAATGAATTATTTATGAAAAAGTGTCTGACGTTGGATAGCTATAGTCGAAAACAATTTGAACGCTATTTTTCATATATAAGCGTAAGTTTTTCATTTAATACAACTGTGCCTGTTTCTTCGATTTTATATTTGAATTTCGTTTTGTGGATTATATAGTAGATATTGTGTACCATAGGAAAGTCAGTGATGTGATCGAGCTTCAGTAACGAATTACAGTTACTATAGCGAATGTGAACGTCGTCATGCTTGAACGCACCTGATTGGAAATTGAATATCGACTAGACATACGCTGCGCTACAAAGGGTGCACACGTACAAGTGGACTAATGCCTCGACATAAACTTTTCAAACTGTATTCTCATTTATAAAGGATACAACTTTTTTTTATTTCGATTCGTTTTATACTCTTAATACAAATATATAAGCAGTGGAACGAGTCGTTTGTTTGCAATTATTTATTATGAAATTGCATGCGCTCGTTATTTTTGAATTAGTTATGAAAAATATGATTTATTTTTATACAATTATATATATATATATATACATTAAACGTAAATGCACGTATTTGGATGATTTATTTTTAATATTATCATTTTCATTTGTTGTTTATTATAAATTTAACTTACTAACATTTATTTTATAGTTGTAATATTATTGTTGTTACTAGAGATATCTCTCGTTATCAATATTATTACTTGTAATAATATTCTCGTTATCAATATTATACTCATTATCAATATTTGTTGTAAGTATTTTTAGTCATGTTTCGTTTATATTTAATTTTTTTTATCTAAGTTAATTTATAAAAAAACTGGATATAATTTTTCTATAGCAATTTACAATACAATTTTTCAATACAATGAGTGTCACAATCGTACAGCTATATTTTTAAGAACCTTTTTATTATTACACATACCTTTAATTAAACAAGTTGTTTTATATTTGATTATAATTATGTCAAAATTCAATTTAATAATAAATAATTAGAAAAATCTATTAAAATAATAGTAAAAAATAAGTCATTGTTTTTGGTACAAAATCAATCAGTCAGTTAAAATCGTACAGGAAAAGTATATAATAAAAAGAGGCTCAAAAATAATTTTAAACAATATTTTTTGTATTTAATTGGAAACCCTTTGTTGTTTTCTATAGCTTGTAGTCATCTATCCATGGAAGCAACTAATTTTTCACAATAATCTTTCGTTGTATTTTTCATATCTTCTTGTAAGGCCTTTTTTAGATTATTTATGTTTGATATTGACTGTAATCAAATCTTTAATTTATTTTTTATAAAATTTCTTTTTTGTATCTTTTCATTATACATTGAACTATACTAATTATTGTTTTGGCAATTTCTGCATAACTTTTTACATTTTTATGGTAAAAAACAGCTAATTCACATACGAGGGTCGTTTGATAAGTATGGCAAAAAAGTAAGAAAAACTAATCTAGAACAGACCTCACAAATTGTTAAAAATTTTCGAATACCGTCACAAGTAATAAATAAGTCAATTCATGTCATCAAAAAAGGTCACAAATCTATGAAAAAGAACATGTTGCAAGGACAATAAATAAGGGAAAGCACTTCAAGCTTGCAGACCAGATGACGAAAAGAAAGATACAACCCCCAGTTGTAGATGGATTGAATAAGGACACAAAACATAAATTAGTATAGGTATATATAAAAAAGTTAGTCCAGATTTTAACAGAAAGCCTCTGACGATGATGGCGTCGCCATCGAAATGCATCAGCCGATATAATTAATGATTATATAATTATAAATAATAAGTGAACAATAAGTGATTATTGAACACTTTAAATTATTGTGGTGTTGGGGTTAAAATTCATTTGTGTAAAAAAAAACTAAATTGAAAAATTTAATTTAATTAATAAATTAATTAAATTAAACAATAAATAAATTTACCATACTTATCAAACGACCCTCGTCCTGTTGTAGACATTTACTTTATTTTTAAATTTTATGAAATGAGTATGCCTCGAAGAGAGTTAAAACTTTTTTGAATAGTTTTAAGCATAGAAAAATGTTTCTCGAGCATAAAAAAATACATAACTCAGAGATTTTTTTTCTCAAGAAAAATTGTTTGAATTATGTATGTTAAAAGTCGCTGACGACGATTTTAAATGATGCCTAATTCTCGTATTTACAAAATTAAAATTAATTAAAAAGAGTTTCCTTAAAAAATGTATACTGCATTTTTAAAAAAAAATATTTATTATATTTGCTATTTACAATAAAAACATTTTAAATAGAACATATTTTTATAATTACTGTACGATTTTAAGTCACACTCACTGTATTTGATTTTTCATTTATAGTAAAAACATATTAATAGACCAAAAATGTTTATTTAATAATTATTTCTTCCAATTTTCATTTTTATATAGGTATTTTTTTTATAAAAATACTGTATTTAATACCACATTTTCCTGACGAATTTCTACAGAATTAAAGTAGTGCATGATTTATAATGTTTTAGTATTAATTTTTCGTAATAAACGAATAATTATTCGAATAACTGTATAATTTTTGCTATATATGAATTTTATTATGTTACGATTTGAGTTCAATCGTGTTTGAACACAAAAGGTCATCGAAACATGCGAAACATTAAATTCGTCCAAAACAGCTAAACAAAATTATAGTAATTAATATTGTGAATATAGTATATTGAATTTGAAAACAATCAGGAAACGTACACGTATAAGTCAAGTGAATTGAGAATTTTTACATAATTCCGTATAAATTATTCAAGCTGCAACAATGGGAAAATATGGAATGTTGCGCATCATGCGTGTCATGTAATGGCGTGCCGGTACGTTATTACAATTACAGATTTTAAACGCAGAGAACTATTTTAATTTCACAACTAAATTGGAACGAGGATCAAATACAGTCAATATTTATTCGGATAGATCACGAACACGGTTGACGTTTATGAAAAAAATTATATATATATATATATATATATATATATATATATATATATGCCTAATATAGAATATATATCGTGAAAATCTGACATCTGCTTGATTTTCTCATAAAAAGCTATTAATCTGACCTACTTCAGTGATGTATAATGGATGACGACTATTTGCATAATCATTTAATTTTAAATTTTATTTTGAAATATGTAAATTAACTTGTAATATTTTCAAGTATATAACTTATTGCCATGAAATGTAAAATCGACTTGTCATGAAGAAAAATAATATGTATTGAGGTTTATTTACTATTATATTTTTTGACATAAATTAATGTTATTCTCAGAAAAGTCATAAATATCATATTAATATGAAAAATTACATATAATAACAGATATATATATATATATATATATATATTATTCAAGTAGTAAGGGAAGTAATTAGTCGACGAAATGCATATCAAATACCACTCTGTCTTAGATTTATAGTTTATGAAAAAACCTTTGAATCCATTAATACCTCAGAAATATCAAATGCATTGAAGGAGCGAGGAATTAAAGAAGTTTATATTAAACTTTTAGAAAATATTTATAGAAATGATGTTCTTCCTACAAGTCCATAAAAAAATAAAAAAAAATAAAATTGTGAAAAAACTCAAACAGGTCGATAGGATATTTCAATTTGCAAAGAAATTAGTAAAAATATTTAATAAAATTATCTACAGGCATAAAATACAGTCGATAAAGTTATTTATACAGTTATTAGTAGAAATATTTAAGATACTCAATTGGATATCTAAAAGATTAAAATAAATAGAAAGATGCTTAGTTATTTTAGATTTGCTGAAGACATTATTATTTTTTTAACAATCACAGATTAATTTGAAATAGTGGTAGAAGAATTAGATGAAGCAAGTTAAAATGTTGGTCTTATTAAAAAGTTATGTATAATGAATTTCTGATTAGAGAAAAATCAAACTAAATAAAGTGAAAATAGAAAAGTTTAAAAAATGTGTATAACTAGAAGAATCATTACCACCAAGAAGATATTTATAGATAAAGTGAATAGGAAAATAATAATGGACCTTATATATTAAAAAAATAAAATAAAACTGTTTTTAAATAAATTTACAATTGTAATAAATCGTTCAATTGATTAATTCTCGAAATTCTGATAGTATATACAATTTTTTGAAGATGAAGAAATGAAAAATGCAGTATATTTTAATTTTTTATAACTATTCAATAATCATTTATAGTGTATGTGTTAATTTTCATTTCGATATGCATGTCATTATTAGAATGTAATATAAACCGATTTAAATTTATTATGATATTTTTTAATAATATTGAGTGATTAAATAATATTGGTAGATAATCTTATGGTGTTATAAATAATTCAAGTGTGAAAATGTGCATTAATCACAATGATGAAACAAATTTAAAAATATTTTCATAAAATAAAAGTAAATTTCTAAATAAACAGTTAAATATTCAACTTGGAATATCTGTGTTATCACATTGATAATATTTCTATTGTTAGTGGTTAAAACGTTTTTTTATTTATTTATTTGCTTCAATTCTGTTTTATGTATCGAATTTTTCAATTAAATTTTTTAAATGACATTCAAAGGCACTGAATGTTGTTTTTTTTTTTAAAAAAAACCTTTTAATTGTACAGACGTATACACGAGTGCGTATACGAAAATGTAAAATATTTAAATACTACAAACGGAAACGGTCGATGATTGGTTAACCGATTGTTTTATGCACACATTTCGAGTTAAATTCATGTACATACGTACATCAAACCGCACAAGTAGAGATGTACATGGAATGGGAAATTAACTGTTAATGTTTTGTATAATTAATCTGGGGTGATTAGGGGTAACCACAGAAAACCTTAATCATGACGTTTGACGTCGAGATCGAATTCGCATTTCCCTTGTGACAGACCAATTTACTAGATACTGTATTTCATTTTCGTTCGTACTGGATCAAAGCATATCGTTTGCAGATTACTAACATCTGTGTTTGCTTTATTAAATAATTATACTCTAATATAATAATATATTAATGTCTGTCTATGACTTTACTATTATCTACAATATATGAGATAAAATTATACGAATCGTTTTCATTCAAGATACGATCTTATATCACCGAAAGCTGTTATGCTAAGGAAAAATACACATATTAATTAAATACAAACGCGTGTACAATAAACCCCATACATTTTCCTAATACCACCTATTCGTTTCTAGAAATCAATTAAATCTATTAATGAAAGATTGCATTTTTGCATGTCCAACATTTTATTTTTTAATTAAATCCTCATTATATTTAATTGATATTAATTTAAATTTAACTTTTGACATTTGAATACAACAGTATTTTATATATGTTTAATCATACGCATTATATTTATGGTTTAATCGGGTTTTATTCAACAATCAACAATTGGTTACGTGAAAATCGCAGTGTGGTATTAAAGTCAAAAATTGTCATTAGTTATTTGGTGGTATTACTCACACCTATTATTGCTGCAATATTGTATAAAATTAACGTAAAATTTATAAAATGAATTGATTGCATCATATTTGTATGTAAATTAATTTTGACAGTCAAATTATAAATTTATTTTTTTTGAACGGTGGAAATATAATAAAATATGTCAGATATATGTGCATAAAATATATATTACTACTGTGTTTAAAAACGTATCGTTTTTATACTCAACTAGAAAAGAACTATCAACTTTTAATCGATACTTTATGCTACTACGAGTATTAGTGAGCTCACGAAGAAATAATTTATATAGATTTTTGATTTTATCAAGTGTTTACTAGTGATGGAAAACTGTCAAGTAATACATGCCTAGTTTCTCTTCAATATCCTTTACAAATTGATGAGGGTTGGATTTTACTAGTGTAAGCAATTCATCGTTGACGATGGTTAGCTGGTCATGGGCCTTCGAAGGATTAATTTTCAAGGTTCATGTCTCCTGATGGATTTTTTTGAAGTTATGGTGTCATTTTTTGTAGTTCATTCGCTTATTGTATTAGTTCCAAATGTTCTGTTGATATTTTTGGTTGTTTGTTACGTTGTGTTCAATTTTGAACTTGTAAAGCAAAAGTATACATTTTTGAATTATTTTCATATTTTTTAATCTTGTTTACTGTTCAGTTATACTATTATAAAATTTGGAGTAGAAAGGATTGTATAATTCTGTGCAATGACAATTAAGATTAGTTTATTCCATGCTTAGAAAAAACGCAAGTTATAGAAAATAATAAAGAATGTCCATTTAAATAGTAAAAATATTTTTGGAAATCATTTTTCAGTCTCTTTTTGCCACATACTTTTTGTGTATGATTTTAACTGGTTAATGGATTTTGTATTAAAAACAATTAATTATTATTTTTTTATTTTTATTTGGAATAAAATTTTGTCATATTTATTATTAAATTGAATATTATATTATTTGAATATTGAATTAAATTTTAACGTACAATCAAATATAAAACAATTTGTTTTATTAAAGTTATGTTTAATAATAAAAATTTCTTAAAAACCTAGCTGTACTTGATTGTAAGTGATCCTCGCTGTATATATAGTGTCATCCAAATGTGACGCCTAGATTTGTGTTTTATTAAAAAGAAATTATACACATATTTTTATTTAATAAAACATAAATCTAGGTGTCACATTTGAATGACCCTAATAATAGTCGAGAAATTTGAGATTAGCATTTATATCAATTTAATCAGTGATCTGTCATTATACGGTTATAAAATATGTTATAGAATTTTAATTAGTTCATGATGTTCTTCATAATTTGAATTAAGAACGAATCAATAACAATTTATTTTTGTACGTCAAAAAAAGACATGTTTTTATTGCGAACTTTTATATTCACAGAGAAGATAAAGCGAATATACAATATACAAAAGTGAAAATAAAATTGTAGTAATTTAAAAGACAAACGTGATATTAAAAGGAAGTGAGAGCGAAAACACTGGTAAAAAAATGTCGAACTAAGTGGCTACATATGCAAAGAACTGCAATGCACCAAACTGAAATATTAAACATGTGATCATGTACCAACTACTACTGTCAAGAAAATGGATGGCGCCATCATTCGACATATGATATCATAATACGCGACTTATATAGAACGTGTTCTTGTTTAAAAATAAATGTTTAATGAAGTCGACGGCGCGATACGCCTCGAGCGATAACAAACGTCATGGTTGCTTGACTCAGTGTGGTTTTCTGCTGTTTGCGGCCGTCGATTGTGTCTGTTCGCCCTCGAGTGCCTGATGCAAATTGATCTTCCGATCTTTATACATTTTCAATTCCACGAACGAGGGAAAAACGTGTTACATTACTCTATAATGTAATATTAGTTGGGTTATTTATGCGAGGGTTTTTTAAAAAGTAGCCATTAGGGTTTTATTAAAATGTTATACATATATTTATATACGGTGTCACGAATGAGGTTGAAGGATTTAAATCTACATTTATTCATTCACTATCATTAATATTCTTCAATCTCATTCGGGCCATCCTGTAGAAAATACATTTTAACCAAATTGTATAATTAATGTACATTTTCCTTCCTATTCATTTGTAAATAATAAATCGACAAAAAAATCATTACAATCATTTTATTGTTCATATTATTCAACAGAGTTTATGAAAAATGTATCAGAGACGTTTAGTTGACCATGTAATGAAAAATGAATTCTATGTATATAATAATTATCGTCGACTTTTACACTTGCTGAATGCTGATAAGATCTTCAAACATATGCGAAATCGAGTTTTCAAAAAGGAAAGATAATGGCGCGACTGTTTAGCGATCTACAGTTGACTTTAATCACGATTCGTCCTTGAAACCCGATGAAATCATTAATAATGTTTTCAGCTGTAGAAAATGCATCAGCAATTGTGTGTTGGGTAATCTGTATTAATCAATATTTACTTCATGACATATTTGAAAAACAACAGTTCAGAAATTGTAGGAGTGTAGTATGAAAATCTTGCTCATCCACAATATTCACCAACAGATTATCGTTTTTTTTTAATTTATGTATTTTTCAATGAAGAAAAAATTCAACAATGGAACGGTAGCCTAAAACGTTCCCGAAGAATTTCTCAAGTGTAAAAATTCGAATTTCTAAAGAATTAGAATGGCTGTATTTATATTTGTTGGAAGAAATGTACTGTGCCTGATGGTGATAATACAATTTAATATGTTTGTTTTTCGACTAGTGGATTGATACAAATTTTATCAAATAACTTATTGTTGTTCTATACATAGGGTTTTCCAATAAGTGATTCGGAAGTTTAAGTGGAAATAAAACATTAAGTATTTTATTAATTAGTTATTATTATTTTTTATTTTTAAGCATATTTTGTGGCATTATTGATAGAATACAATTTCACTCATATGACCACTACGACTTCACTTGATATAGTGCATTCGTTTAGTCCACTTTGTCACATAATTGTGGTTCAATTTCATGAATTACACGTTCAATGTTTATTTTTAATGCTTCTGTTAATTGTGGTTTATTAACATAAACCAATGAATTCACATAACTCCACAGAAAATAATCCAGTGGAATGAGATCATATGAGGTCAATTGATGGGTCCATTTTGTGAAATAATGAACTCATTAAACTCTTGACTTGAAATATCAAAATGAGCTTAAAAAAATTCAAACATGGCAGCTACCAGCTGTCAAAGTTTTGATATTCGTATTGGAAAACCTTATAGATTGAAAATGATCAAAGATTTCATCACCATGGTTTAAAAATGGCTAAATTAATGCACTTATACTGGAATTGTAGATTTATCTTGATTCAATAGATAGAGATCAGTATTGTATTGTGTTTTTTAAAAATTAACAAATCATTTTTGAAATTAAAATATATAAAAAATAGAACAAAAATCAAAATAGTTTTATGCACTGTTTATAGCTGTAAATTTGCTTCAGATGAAAGAATTTTCTCGGTTATAAAAACAGTAATTTTATATTTAAAATGTGAATTTCTATATAAAGTTATTTTCCACATTTTGATTGATGTTGAATGAATATGTTTCTTGTAAAAAACACATATAGTTTTCTATAAAGATACGTATGTACTTTATATAATATAAAGACTACTGGTATTTTTTGCACGTTAACCAGTATTTGCTTATTCGTTTTAACAAATATTTAGAGTAGTATTTGAAAAAAAATAGTAAATTGTGTTTGATAATGAGAAAGATTCGAATAAGGGTATATAAAAAACAGTAACTATATGTAAACGTGAGCAATGTGTATTCATATAACATGTTCATCAACGTTTTTTTTTTATATTTGTCGTTGTCGAAACGAGACATAAAAGTATCGGTTCGTTTTATACATTGCCATTAATGCTTGTTTTACATTACACCAGTACCATTTATACTTGCTATGTAGTTTGTTCAGGCAACAAGCTTTGACAGTTAATGAGAATAATCAACATGTTGCGTTGAATATTTTAACGCTTCGGATGATGCATTAAACTTCCGTTGCATTGAACAAAGTGACTAGTACAAAATTAGCGCCGTGCATGAACGAGATTAAAAAAAACCTCACACATACATTTTATTATTAAATCAGTTCCACGTATATTTGAATGCAAGACGAAATTGATATTGATGTGTCGGTTTTATTATGTCGGATGTTATGGTGTTTTGTCAAAATTACGTAAAATATGCAATTATAATCAGCTGGCTCATTCGTTTTCATTATTTTTTTTATATAATTGTGAATATATCTTTCTGCAGATTTTTTACAACCATGTAATTTCATAGTTATATATAAGATTATATCTGCATATATGTATATATAATTATTTTAATTGTAAATTTAATAAATTGAAATGCAAATTGTAGTTAGAAAATTATTTATTATTTCAAAAAGTTTATTATTACAATTAAGTATGAATATTTGTATTTATTCAATGGTTGTATTCCATTAACGGCCATCCAAATGTGACGCATAGATTTATGTTTTAATAAAAAGAAACATGTGTATTGGATGGTATGTATAGTTTATTTATTTATTTTAATAGAACACAAATCTAGGCGTCACATTTCGATGACCATATATATTGTTTTTATTCCTAAAGAGTATAAGATCTTGTCGTTGGTGGCGAAACTTGCGTATTTACAGGACCTTAAGATCTATGCTAATAGTAGTCTATTTATTAATAGGGTTTCTCAAACTAAACAAAGAAATGTTTTTAAATAAACAACCACTCTATTTTATACAAGAGATTTATTTAATAAATAATTGTAGTGAGTTCTATTTCAATATTTGGAAAAATGTAATATTTAGTAATAAAATGATAATAATTTTTGTAAGATAAAGTAATAATAAAAGGACGCTTTAAAAATATGTTATATATTTTTGTTGAAATTAACGATATTATTTAATTGAAAAGTTACATAATAAAAAATGTTTTTTTTAAAAAAACACTGGATTTTTAAAAAATTAATAAAATTCTTTAAACAGTGTTCAGAATGTCTTTATTATATATGAACATAATTAAATAAATTATTGTTATATAGGAAAATAATTAATTAATATTAATTCGTTCATTTTAAAAACTATATTTGAAAAATCATTTTATCATTGTTTGCTAATTATTGTATATAAATATTTATTTTATACTAACATTATAGAGAGAAGTGAAATTTTAAAAATTATATAAAAAAACTATTTGTAAAAATTATTACACTATTTAGTAAAAAATTTGAACTTTAAATATTTTTATAAAACACAAATTCAATTAGTAACATGTTAGTAACAATTTAATTATTTACAATAATATTAGATAGAATAGAACAAAAAAAGTAAGATTTTAAATTAATCAATGTTCGAACATAATTCCTTGTTTAGTATTTCAAATCAGATGAAATAAACAAATTGAACAAGTAAATATTTGTTTTGCTTTATATAATCACATTTGTATTATAAATCTTTTTTATGATTCTTTTGGGACACTTAACTTATATATATTAAGGTTTTGTTCAAAGTTATTACATTTTATAAATAAAATTTAATTTGAAAATTTTTATGTCAAAAATCCTTAGAAAAATATTTCCTTTGTATTATTTATTTACAATGTTAGTTAGATTCTTAACTCAGGTAGAGGTAATTTGTATAAACTAGTAAATCTTGAATAAAAAATCCCAACTAACCTTTCTGCTCAGCGTAATGACTATGACCAACTTCCATTGAATGACGTGGCTTCTTCTGGGGTAAAATAATTCCTCGATCGAATCTGCAAGTGGAAGATACTTTATGAAAAGTCGTGATAAAGAAGAAATCTAATTCTTTTTTATATATACTTATAATGCGAGATTACTGAGTTTAAAAAAGACAATTTTAAATTTAGAAGACGAATTAAGGAAAATTAATAGGAATATTGTAGGTTTGGTAAAGAAAACTGAATGCAGAAATCAAGTAACAAATTTTGACAATCCAATGAAGCATGGAAAAGATGATGTTAACATTTCTAAATGTGATTGGAAAACTTGTAAATGGATATGAGGATAAATAACAGTAGTTGATATAATAGAAGAAATAAAATCGATAAAATAGGCATGGAAAGGAATAATTGAACACAAATTATTATAGTGTGACAACTTAGAAACAAAAAAAGACACAGGAAGAGACCATATCTGAGATGGAGAGATGAAATTGTCAAGTATTGCAGAGGTAAGTTAGAGATTAGTCACAGACAGGAAATAATGGAAGAATATTGAGAAAATATTTAAGAAGATCCAATGGTATACCCTGAGGCTTTTCCCATCAATGGGCTGATGTAGAATTTTTCATAATAATAATGATGATATATTGTATAAAAAGGATTACTAAATTTATTTAAAATGAATAATTTTCAGAATAATTCTTAAATGATGGTAATAATTGAAAAAAAGCTAACAACCAAATTATTTTATATTTTTTTAAATACTTTTTTTTTAAAAAAAACCTTAAATTAAAATCTGCCTACCTGATATAACTTTCTATTGATTTATTATAAAATATTTATTCAATGATAAGTTTTCAACATTTGTTTGTAAATTAAATCTCTTTATCTATATACGTGCTTATAAATATATATATATATATATATATATATATATATATATATATAATGTTTCAATGAGAATATAATATACTATTTTTTATCTCATAACTACAATTTAAGTATCGAATAAGTTTAAAGGTGTTTAAAAGTTTTCTTACATGAAACAAAAGTTTTGTCGAGGTGTAAAACTTCATCTCAGTATATATGTAAATATTAAAAAAAAACATGCACACACACACACACACAAATCGAGCAAAGAAACGAACTTGAGGTGTATGTTAGAGGACGACACGTATGAAATATTCATTGTGAACTTTATAAGCTCCCTATCGCATTTAAAATTCCAAATAATGAACGATCTAAATATAAACATTTCTCGAAAATTCATCCAATCTACGTTGGCAACTTTTTACGAGTTGTTTTATACATGGAAACATACTTATCAGTGTGTGTGTGTGTGTATTATATATATATATATATATATATATATATATATATATATATATATATATACATGTTTTAAAAGTTGAAAACGTATCAACATGTTTATGCGCGCACATCGTTTGTTGAACTCGATAACTCCGTGTTAAAAAATGTATACAACTCGTTTATATTTTTTTTTCAAGATCTCGTTTATGTTATGTTTCATTTTATGTGCTCGGTACATGCCGTAGATTGTGTATTTATATATTTTTTTTCGCGTCTCGTATATACTTGTTAAAGGTTACACGCTTTGGCAGGGTTCGCGTCTCTTTATTAAAGCGACACCCTGAGGAATAGACGACAACCGGAAGTTCCGCAATCAATTTCCGGCGAAGGTAGCGTTGTGATGCACTGCGGAATGGAGCTGATGGAATCCCGCTTTGGGTATGTTGGTTGCGTGTTGGCTGCGCATTCAGATTCGTATACAAATACCGACGAACGTTATTTGAAATATGTCGCAGAGTAGCTTCTACAATCAAATATATATATATATATATATATATATATATATATATATATATATATATATATATGTATATATATGGGATAAACATGTTAGACTAGTGTAGGAAAATCAATGTGCAAACAAAAACTTTTTCGTAACTGTTGTCGATTTTATAAAAAAAATCTATTCGTGATATTTGTTTCATTTATATATATATATATTTTTCAAAATATTGATACAAAATAAAAACCAAAAAAAACATAAGATCTCTTGTAACTATGCATATATTTTCGAGTTGGGTATGTATATATTTTTCTGTCACAATTTTTTTTTCTATTAAAGAAAATCAATGGAAATATTTTCCTCGAACGAAAAGTATTGTCATGCAAAATGGATATATTTCAAAAATCTGACGTTTCGTATAAATACAAATGACTTCTGTTTTAATTGAGATTATATAAGTAATTAAAGTTAGTGTTTTTTATATAGAATAATGTAGAGATAAAAAAATAATTCGTCAGTATACAATCTGTTAACATTCTAAAGTTTTATTTAAAAATGAGAAATGGTTTATACTCGTAGTACAGCTGGGTCTGTTTTTGTGTGGATTATTTTAATACGATTTTGAAGTTATACGATTCATATTTTTTCTTAATATCTTTTTATGCGAATTTTTTTAATGCGATTTTGAAGTTATGCGATTCATATTTCTTCTTAGTATCTTTTTATACGATTTTTTTAAGAATTTTTTTAAGCGGTTATTTAATTCAACGAAAAGCTCTTCCGTTTTATGAACAAATGAAGGAATCAGAGCCATTTACTTTCGCTTTTCACTGATAAGAAATTTTCGGCTAGCAAAGGGTGGTTAACCGGGGTTTTAAAAAGGAATGCACTACTTAAGGTGATGATTACGGGCGCGATTGCATCAGCAGATGAAGAAGCTGCCAATTTTTTTTTCCAGGACATCCATGTTTAAAACATTCAAATGTAAACATGATATTTTTTCCACCCAATACAACAAGCATTATTTAGCTATTAGATCAAAGCATAATTGAAACTTTTAACAATATTACGTTAAATGCACTTTTCAATTTATATTGGAAAAACTAGAAAATGAGTCAATAACAGTAATTGATGTTTGGAAAAAAATTTCTATCTTTGACTTTATAAATCATGTGTTTTTGCTATTACTCAAATAAAACCACACACTTTAAATGCCTGTTTGAAAAAGGGTTGGCCTACATGTCTTGAAAACAGAGTAGCTATTCATTTTCTTTTTTATTTTCTTATTTTTATTCTAAACAGTGCAGCTATTATTGCGATGATGATTAAAATATGTATGAAAAATTCTAAAATAAATTACACATATGTACATATTGCTTTGAATAAAATTAAATAGTTGATTAAAAAATAAAGTAAAAAAGTTTTGTTTTGTATCAATTTTCTGCAGATATTTGAAAATTTTTTCTATTCATTCTTTACTTCCTGATTTTTTATGCGAATTTTAGAGTAATTTTACTTTGTAGTTTTGGTTTTATGCGGTTTTCTAAAATTACGGAACGTATCCCTAACTTTTCAATGTAAGTTAAGTGTTTTTTATGCGATTTTTTTTAATGCGGTTTTCTGCGGAACGTATCTACCGCATAAAAACAGACTCAGGTGTATAAGAAAAAATAATAAACAGAATAATAAAAATGTATTGTTTCGATGTAAGTAAAATCATTTAGCATAAATCGTATAATTAAAATAAACAAAATATATTTTGATATAAAACAGGTGATTAGGTCAACGATTTAGAAATTTACTGACTGATGATTGTCTACATAATATCACAACACTAAAAAATTATTAATAATTTTTTTTTACAGAAAGCCATAAGTAGATATTCTTTATAATAAAAAATACCCACAGCTACTCGTTAAATATTACTCAAAGTCCAAAATTGGTGATAGACTTCAAAAATTCTTTTAATTCAAATGAATTATTTCTTTCCTTTCCCGTAAATTTCAATTAAATTTTTTAATATAAATTCATCGGGTTCTTTCATATCAGTAATTTTTAATACACAAAGCTTGCCAACCTTTCTAGTAATATACAATATTTTCATTTGAGATTTTCTATTCTTGTTATTCAATTAATGACTCATGTTCAATTATAATTCATTTTGTTTTTCCTTTTTCTTTCTATTTGTCATATATATTTTTATATCAATCTTTCAATTATTAATAATTGGAATAAATATTTTAACATTGTTTTTAATATTTTTCTTTCTCTGTAATTTATAGTGATTTATTTTTTACTTATCTAATTTTTCAATTATCTTTTTTAATTATTTCAAAGAAATTTCATAAATAACATCATACAAATACATATATATATATATATATATATATATATATATATATATATATATATATATATATCCTAATAAATTTTAATTTTTACCCATTCTTCATGTCATTGCTATATGATTGCATCATTTTCATTTTGAATTCCTCATTTTTTCTACAAAGACCGTAACTTTTTTTTCTGATCCACTCAATTCATTTTTTGTCTCTACATGATATATATTTAAATATAGATGTATATATAATCATTTATTCTGCACAATATTACAATATTTAGTTACTTTCTTTTTCATATATTTTTATACAGTTTCATTATAATGTAATGTATATACAAAAGCACAAAAATACGATTAAAATATTGTTATTAAAAATAATTTCTGGATTAAAATTATTATCATTCCATCGAGTGGTGAGAGTATTTGTTTAATTTTCATTTTTAATTATTTTATCGGGTTTTATTGTTTTAGTTTTAAATTAAGCCAAAGGCTTTTTTACTATTACCTGTTGTCGAACCGAAACACAAACACTATCGAAAATATGATCACATTATTATTTTTATAGACTAGTTTGAACATATAAATTGTCAGAATGTGTATTGTTTGTTAATTTTTATGAAATCGAAAAAGTAGACACGTATCAAATCTACATATGTACTAAAATATAAACTAATTTTGTACATAAAACTGATATAAAATATTTGTTATTTTTATATTGATTTTTTTTCATTTTGTACGTGAATATGTTTGAAAATTCCATTGTATTCGAATGTCATCGCAATAAAAAAGTCACGTTGCGTGTTTTCTCTCAAATTAGTATTTGTGATATCAACGAATTTTATGACATTGGACAATATATACTTTTCTATTCGATATTTTATATAAATTGACTGATTTTGTTACGAACTGATTCGTATACAGTGTTTTCGACGAATTATTATTCAACATTGATTTTTATGAAAAGAACATTTAAATTATCTAATTAAATTTAATTGTAAGTTGGCATTATCTTCGATTTCATTCAAATTAAAAAGAATATTAATATTTGTAAAAAAATAATTAGTAACATTTATTAAATATATAATCTTAAATGTGACATTTTGTATATTAATATTTGATTAATTGGATTCGAATATTCAGATTCATTATTGAACAGCGTCTGATTAATTATCATACAAATTATTGAATAATGAAATCAACTTTATATATATATATATTTTAGTATCGAAACATTCATATATAATGAAATGTTTTTTTTAATACACTTAATGAGGTTTGAGTTTTGAAAATTACTATTATATTTTTATGTATAGGTTTTATATACTTTACTTTTATATACACCAAGAGTTCGTAATTATTTTTTTCTTTGAAAAAGTAATCTTTTATAAATATAAGTATATATATATATATACTACTTGCTCCTGATTTTTTTTATATTAAAATAAATAATAAAATGTAAAGAATTAGTGTTCGAAAATGACTATAATTGTGATTTTTATTATTTTAAAGGCTACATTTAGAATTTTTGGATTGTTTTGTATGAAAAAAATGATAAAAATAATATTAAATGATAAATAAATCTAATCAGACCTCATTAATTACATCTTGTATGTTTTTGAGCCTGGTTTATATATTTAAAATAATAAAACAAATTACAGCAATTAATTTTTTACATAGCCACAAGATTCAAAAAATGTTATTTGATTTAAAATTAATATAGTTTCAATTCTTATCAGTACTAATGGATATATTCTATTATCTATGTCAATAAAAATAAATATTGAATTTTAATGATAATTCAAAACTTTTTTGATAAATTGATAATTAATTTTTAATCTAATTGTTTATTATAAAACATATCATTATTTAATTTATTAATTTAATAATGATTAACATACAACTGTCAAAAAGTAATTCATACACCTCTCTAAACATCAGATCTCAATTAAATAAGAAATGGTATGGAATCATTTTGATTAAACAATATTTAATAACGAGTGGAACCCAAAGAAATGTAAATTCTTTCACAATTTTAATAACTAAAATAAGAGTATGTCTGTCTATGTTTTTTTTTATAAAAAGTTTTTAAAGTTTTCTAAAGCTCTTATTTTTAAAATACAGAAATTCTTAAAAAGTTAGTAATACATATATTCGTTAAGTATGTATATATATATATATATATATATAAATATATATATATATACTATATATGTATTAATAACTTACTCTCTCGATTGAGACTCCTGACCCTTTTACGATATTTATTCGCCAGCTGTTTAATGTTTTGTAACAACGCGAATTAGTGTTCAAAAATGACTATAATTGTGATTTTTATTATTTTAAATGCTACATTTGAAATTGTTGGATTGTTTTGTATGAAAAAAATGATAAAAATAATATTAAATGATAAATAAATCTAATCAGACTTCTTCGACAGCAAAGGGGTGGTTTACATCTTGTATATTTTTGAGCCTAAAGTTTATATATTTAAAATAATAAAACAAATTACAGCAATTAATTTGGGTTTTTTACAAAGTCACAAGATTCAAAAAATGTTTTTGGCGTCTAAATTAATATAGTTTCACAATTCTTATCAGTACTAATGGATATATTCTATTATCTATGTCAAGAATCTGTGACGAGGGTAAAAAGTAAATATTGAATTTTAATGATAACTTCAAAACTTTTTTGATAAATTGATAATTAATTTTTAAGGATCGCAGCGATGTTTATTATAAAACATATCATTATTTAATTTATTAATTTAATAATGATTAACATACAACTGTCAAAAAGTAATTCATACACCTCTCTAAACATCAGATCTCAATTAAATAAGAAATGGTATGGAATCATTTTGATTAAACAATATTTAATAACGAGTGGAATCCAAAGAAATGTAAATTCTTTCATAATTTTAATAACTAAAATAAGAGTATGTCTGTCTATGTTTTTTTTTTATAAAAAGTTTTTAAAGTTTTCTAAAGCTCTTATTTTTAAAATACAGAAATTCTTAAAAGTTAGTAATACATATATTCGTTAGGTATATATATATATATATATATATATATATATATATATATATATATATATATATATTCGATACTATAAAAAAAATTATATATTTCGTAAATTATAGTAATTAATTATTTATTACATACATGTCTTTAATTTTTGCTAAGTATATTGGAAATGAGTTGCTGAAGAATTTTAAGTATGTTATAAATTGTTATTGATTAATGAATGCATTCTTTATTTCAATAGATGTTTTTAAAAATTATATATTAATATCAATTTACAGGTATATTTTTATACAGCTGTTTTATATTTTGAAATTTATTTAAAAAGGTTGTTTTTTAAAAAAAGTCAAAACACAAATGTTTATTAAATATAATATGAATAAATTTCATATTCCAATAGATTTTCTTAAATTACATATTAATATTAATTCATAGATATTTTTTTTATAAAAATGATAGAATTATAATTTATTTTAAGATTTATTGAAAAAGTTGAGGTTCTTTTTTAAAAAAACAATATTTTTTACAAATGCTAAAAACAGGTAATACAAATTCTTTAAAACTACTTAGAGAACATCTTTTTCCACATACTGAAATAATTAAAGAATAGAATCGACGTAAATGCAGTGTATTGTATTTCAAATAGTCTGTACAGTGCAAAAGCATTGGGTTTAAAACACGTTTTTAAGTAACAAATAAATTAGTGCTATCTAGCGTGAATACTATTGTAATAAATAAGAAAAGAACGAGAACACGGAGCAATTGAAAATGTATTGAACAAAGGCGATTAGAGATAACAATACACACACACACACATAAATATATATATATATATATATATATATATAAAGAGAGAGGGAGGGAGAGAAAGAGAATGGAAAAATAATGGAAACAATAGACAGTTTTACAATAAAAGTGCTTGTATTGGCAATATTGAAAAAAACATTATCTTGCTGATATTTTTCATTCGTTTTTATTTTGTAGAGCTTTTTTAGTGAATTATAAACTGTATTTAAAATTTCAGTGCAAATACTGTAAAATTGACGATTTAACAAACTTGAAAATAGGACAGTTTTGTTAGCGTGTGTTTAGTTAAGAGTACCTGTGATCGAATTGTTCAGAACAATAGTATCAAATATTATGATGATATATACAAATTATAAAAAAATAATTGTTAAAAGAAATAGATATAACCATATATTGAAACTGATTGTGTCTAGAAATCATAAAAATACTATTTATGTAAATAGTATTTTCATGATTGAATATGAATATAAATTTATATATTTTATATAAATGTGATAAAATTTAACAACTATCTTTTGATCGCTGAAAATGAAATATTTCAGAATAATGCCTTTATTCATCAATGGATAAATAGAGATTATTGCTGCTGTTGATGATGACGATTCATTTTTTCATAAATATATCCATGGTTTTATTTCTAGGTGTTATATTTTTATATTCTCAATTGATATTGTTTTTGCCCGTGTTCTTTTCTTCTCATAATGAACATAAAACAGACTCATTCCTATTTTAAACATGTCATTATTGTTATAACGTTTGTAATTTCAGTTTTCATTCAATTTTAATTGCTTATCTGACTACACATCTTTCTATATACTATTCCTCAAATGCATTTCCATGCTTCTTTATGTTATCTGGAACAAATGTGTTATTTTGAAATTAAGACTCATGTGCCACTGCTATAAGTATAAATAGATAGGATGTATTCGTCAAAAACTTTTTTTATTTAAATATAGAGGAATATTTGACTTCATAATATAACCATTTGTTCCAAATTGATACCGTTTAATTTGTATCCTCCGGTTTATTTCATTTTTAAATGTTTTTTTTAATGTGCTATATAATCAGCATCATTAATATATTTCTATCCATTACTGACTGAAAGCCTCACCCAAAATTCTCTACTTAATCTAGTGCTTTTCTTTTTCAGTCCACTTGATGAATTTTTCTATGTCTCTGTTCCTTTTGTAATTGTTTTTTTTGATCTTTTTATATGTCTGGATTTATAATCAATAACTTTTTTTGTCAATTAATACAATTGGCAAACTTCGCTAATTGTTTTATGATGGACACATTTACAATTTTATTTCACATCTGTAACTTAATGTCTAATATGAAGAACTAACCCTTATATAACGTAGTAATTCTCTAACAGTATATATATATATATATATATATATATATATATATATATATATATATATATATATATATATATATATATATATAATATGAATATAATATATATAATACCTAATATAATTGAGTTAACCTTCATCAATCAGCCTGGTTAGTGTGATGAGTTTAACCAAATACCATTGAAAAGTAATATTCAAAAAGGCTTTAGTTAAATAGTGAGCTAATATAAACTGATAAAAATGATGAAAATGATATATGAATGTGGGTCTAAAAAATGTTAAACTGTGTTAAGAAAAAGTTACATAGAAGAATCCCATCAGTGTTATTGAATTTATTGAGAATTTTCTGTTATAGATTTTTCAAAATTAGCAATTTCATGTCAATACGATAGAATTTCTGAAATTATTTATAAATAAAAATTTGATTAAATACACATACACACATACACACACACACACACACACACACATATATATATATATATATATATATATATATATATATAATTTTGTATGTATATTGAATTGTAATATTCAATGTATACTTCCACAATCGTAATTTGTGACAGAATGGAATTATATTAGAATATAATAAAAATTATTATTTTTATAGAATATAATAATTATTATTTTTTTTTTTTTTTGAAAATAACAATCTTAAATACTTTAAAACTTGAGATATGACCGATTTTAAACTTTGAATATTCAATAGAATTGTTCTTTATTTAAAACATATTGAAATTAAGATAATTTAATTTAATTACTATTTTTTCATTTTGTTCTCATAATCAGTATTTTGGATTGGAATTCTAACAACAATATATCCAATTCCTTTAATAAAAAAAATTTAATATTTTATTTTTCTTTAATTTTCACATATATAGTTTAGGTTCATTTATTTTTCGTTACAAAAAAAAACTTTCCAACTCCCTCTTCTATGATTATAAAACTAAAACTTTCCATGTATAAAAAAAAGTTTCAGTAAGAAATGTATCGATAATTTTGAATAAAAAATTGATTCAATATTACCGCCACATTTAATTTGAATGAATGCATTCGTACATTCGCCAACGTAATATTTTAAATTTGTACCGTGCGGTAATCGTGAGTCTAGTAAAAAAGATGGAACTTAGCCGTTCATCCGTAACGTGGATATTTCCTTCGTTCGATTGAATGTAATTTACTTTTATGACATTGTACGAAATATATACAAAACAGAACGTCAGCGAAGTGAGTACTTTATATGAAAATTCTCGACATGATAGTACGCACTAGTAAGTTTCATTTTCAGATTTTCCTTACGAGTCATATTTAAACGCCATTTTTATTAATACGAACTTGCGTGTGTTGAATAAATATGCAAACAAATATATATATATATATATATATATATATATATAGGATGACCCAAATGAGACTGACGACTAGTAAAAAAATAAATAATAGTAAACAAGTAAACATGTATATTTAAACCCTTGAGTTTTATTTGGGTCAACCTATATACAGTGAGTCAAAGTGAAACTCATACAGAGTTATGTTTCCAATAATTTTACACATATATTTTAATATAATAACAATTGTCTTTATTTCTCTTGGTTAAGTTCCTTATTAAGGTAATTTTTATTATATTTAAAAATTTCAATCGTAAATTAATCCTTCTACTTCAAAAATAGTAACCATTTCTGAAAAATGAACAAAAAATATATTAAAATGAAACTCATACAACGAATTATTCTCGCTTGAAAACTGCTGTGTTAAGAAAGTATATTTTTCAGATATGTGTTTGGTCACTTTGGTTACAAAAAAAAACTATTGTGAAGTCGTTTGTAATCATTTGTAAAAAATATAAATTTGATTTTCACTTTGAATAGACAAAGGGGACAATCATCAACGGACGAACGAAAGCTAATGATTTTTCAATACAAAAATGAAAAAACTCTACGGGAAATTGGGAAAATAGTTAATAAAAGCCACGCTACAATGCAATCTGTAAAAAAAAGATTTAAAAATGGTCAAAATGTTGACAATAAAGTCAAAAAGAGTCTCCGCAAGATTTTTAATGACCATGACGAGCGTTGGATTCTACGAAAAATTAAAGAAAAATTAACGCGCCCAAATTAATTTTAGAAGTTAAAAAGTATCTAAATAAAAAAACAAACCCCCAAACAATTTACAATACACTAAATAAAAATGGGTTTCATGCTCGTATTGCCAGAAAGAAAACTTTCATAAATCTAGCTAATTACAAAAGGTTAATCTTCGATCAGGAACATGTTAATAAGAGTTTTGATTATTGGAAAAATGTTTTATTTACGGACGAAAGCAAATATAATTTATTTGGATCCAATGGGAGAATAATGTATGGCAGAAACCAAATACAGAAATTTCTTTAAAACTACCGTCAAACATGGGACCGGTCATGTTATGGTATGGGGGTGTATGTCTACGAGAGGGGTTGGAAATTTAATTTTATAGATGGCATTATGAATCAAAATGTTTATATTGATCTATAAAAAAAATTTGAAAAACTGTTCAAAAACTTGGGATTTTACAAACATTTAATTTTTATCAGGACAACGACCCCAAGCACAAAGTTTATAAAACACGTAATTGGTTGTTATATAACTGCCCCAAAGTACTGGAAACTCCACCACAATCACTTGATATAAATGTGATTGAAAATCTATGGAATCACTTAGAAGTTGCCATTAGAACACATCTATTATTAATAACAATGATTTAAAAAAGCGTTATTAGAAAAATGTGGAAAAATTGATCTAGCTTATTGTGAAAAAAATTAGTTAAATCCATCCCGAATCGTTTAAAAGCTATAGAAATTAATAAAGACTATTCTACTAAGTACTAAAATAATTCAATCCATTGTAAATTTTAATTTAATAAATAATTTGTTATTGCATGAGTTTCATTTTGATGTGTTTTTGAATGATTTTTCAGAATTCGTACTTTTTTTGGTCTTTAAGTATTATTTTATGATTTATTTATTTTTATATGATAAAAATATCCCTAATAAATAATTTAAGTCAAATATAAAAGGGATTTTTTTTATTTAAAAATTTATATACAAAAATGTATTGAATATAATACTGTATGAGTTTCACTTTGACTCACTGTATATGTATAAAATAATATTGATAAAAAGAATTAAAATTAATAAAACAATTTTTTAAGGAATAAATTATATTTTTATGAATTTAATGTTTACTAAATAATTGTCAGTTTCATGCTCTATATTCTAAATATATTGAAAAAAATATTTTTATTATCTGACATAAAATAACAATTGTTCATATTTTAAATAATTTAAATGAGTATGAATATTTTTTAATAAAAATATCGTTTTAAAACAAATCGTTGTGAAACGTTCATCATTCGTGATGAATAATAACGATTATTACGAATAAGCATAATAACCATTTCTGTTTTGTCGTGTGAACTATTTCATAAAATTTATTTCCATAACGGATGTCAAAGAGATGTATATATATATATATATATATATATATATATATATATATATATATATACAAAGTGCATATTATTTATCGTCTTTCGTACAACGTATCAAATAATATTCCAGAAAGATGATATTCTCGACTTTAATATTCATTATTGTTTGCGTCGCTCGGAAATTCCGCGACGCTTTAGCAAATTCGCGTATACAGTAACGATTTTTCATAATTATTGTATGTTTTTAGTATTTACAAATTGCCGCTGCTGTAACGGAACAATGCTTAAAAGTGTATTTACAAGAATGAAGTCTTCTAATATAATCTCTTCCAATTTTCACTTGTTCTATTTACCATTGTAAACGGGTACGTCTTGGATAGACATTTTCACTCATTTTCATTACGCGTCCGCGCTATATTTCGTTAACGTCGTCTCGCTCGAACGTACGCAGCGTTTTGTGTACGCGTACGCGATGAAACTATTACCACTAGTATAACTGAACATAAAATCCTGTATTTATCTTAGCCTTAACTCAATTACAAACTCACAAAGGGTCCTTAATGACTTCTCATTTATTTTCAGTTCAAATTTAAATTTTCGTTTATATCCGCCTTAAATAGTTGTCTGCGAACAATAGACTTTTTTGTTTACATCCGAACGATTTTACAATAAACTTGTCTAATTGCCTCTTACAAATTACATTTATTACACATTGAAATAATATACGCATAAAGACGTAATTATGTTGCTCGTTGATCGCAACTGAAAAAAAAATAATATTAAAGAAACGCTTCCTTTTCGCAAAACATAACGTTGTTTTAAATTTTTACTTTTAAACTTATTTAATTACTTAACGACATGTACAAGAACAATTGTATATATCATACATATATATTTAAATAGAGTAAACCGTGTCTGTTGTATGTTTTTAAAATTGTTTAATACGAAAGGAAAATATTACATAGAAATTCTTTTAAATGTATGTGTAAGATTCTTGGGTTTATATCTAACATTGACATTTTTATTTACTTAGTATTTTTTTGATCTTAAATTTAGAATTGTTTATGAACATTCAAACACATATACATATGTATAACATTTGATTGATCAGTAAAATCAACAACAGTTTTGAGGATCGAATAGAGAAATAAAAATAAATTTTAATCTTTATTCAGTAATTTCGAGTATCTAGTAGAAGGTGACCTAAATGAGACTAAAGGATAGAAAGCAAGTAAATATAGGATTTTCCAAAAAGAATGTCAGAATTTTGACAGCTAGGGGCGTCTATATTTTAATTTTTTTTGAGATAATTTTAACATTTAAATTTACTAATATTAGGTTGGCAAGTATCTCCCTTCCGCTTTTTTTTTTTTTTGTACATAGCTGCGAAATTCAAAAGACCAGAAGGCGGAAGGGAGATATTTGCCAACCTAATATATGGCAATTTATCTTAGAACGTTTAACACTTTTATAACGCTTAAAAATTATAAAAACTTCAAAAGACTTATTAAGTCTATTATTTCACGAAATGGACCCATCAATTAGCCTTCAAGATCATGTGATCTAACTCAATTTGATTATTTTCGTGTGGTTATGTGAAATCATTGGTTTATGTTAATAAACCACAAACACATTAAAAATAAACATTTAACGTGTAATTCATGAAATTGAACCACAATTATGTAAAAAGTGACTAAAAATTGGACTAAACGAATACATGATGTCAAATATGGGTGAAATTGTGTTCCATCATTAATGCCATAGAATATGCTTAAAATAAAGAAAAGTAAATAACGAATTAATTCAATACTTTTTATTCTATTTCCATTCAAACTTCTGAAGCGTTTATTGAAAAATCCTACATTATTCTTTTCGAATTCATCTCGCCGAAACAAATCGTTAAATATATAAAATGGCGTACAATTTAATTTGTCAACGAAACGCATTGCTTTTTTGAACAATGACGAGTATACTCGTACACTCATGATGGGACGACACCCTATACATACACTCTAAGATTTACTGATGGACAATTGGCGTTTTTGCTCAAATAAAAATCAGTATTATTCTCGCTTAATAGCGCTATTGTGTTCAACGCAAAATAAAATTACAATTATAAATAAATTGTGACACAAAACGAAATGTGTTAAGAATTCTTTTTCCCCAACAAATATTCAATTGAAATGATATTGAATTTGACGAATATTTATTCAGAAACATGCACTGGTGATACAGAAAACAAAAACGGTGTTCTCCAGATCCGATTGTCACGAGTACTTCGTAAAGAATACATATTGAAATCGTCATAAACGTATTTAAAATAATGAATGATGCACTATGTCAAGCAAAGTCTTGATAGTCATATGAGTGAAATTGTGTTCCATCATTAATGTCATAGAATATTCCTAAAAATAAAAAAAATAAATAACTAATTAATTAAATTCTTCTTGTTTTATTTCCATTTAAGCTTCTGAAGCGCTTATCTGACAACCCTATATATGTTTAAACCATTTAATTTTATTTGGATCACCCTATAGTTTCATTTATAATAAACTCTATTTTTTGAATTTCATATCAAGTATCAATCAGTGATAGAATTTTTAACACTAGAAAGTTATTTGTATATCAAAATTCATAAATATTTGAAATCATTTCAATTTGATGTTTTTTTGATTGTAAAGAATGTCCATTAGTGGATGTGACGTACAAAAATTGTAATGGATACGAGATAAATGTGTTTAATGAACAATAAACAGGATGAAAAATTTCATTGATGCATGAGGATAATCAAATACGAGTAGATTTGCTGATTCAAGAAAATCACTGAATTAAGCGAAAAAAAATTGCTCTGAAACTAGACATGAGTTCAGAGAGGGAGAGAAAGAGAGAATAATTTATTTATTGATTAAGTTAATTGATCTTTGGGTTAATTTTAATTAAGTTTTCTACATATATTGTATGAATAAGCAAAGAATTAGTATGGTAAATAATTGCTATTAGTTTAAATATTTATGAGCAATATATATTAATGGCATTGAATTCATTTTATAATCAAAAAACTGTCAGTAAAAGAAAACGTTTTAAGTAATAATAAAAATATTTTTTTAAAAAAAACTTCAATCACAAATAAAAAGGTAACAATTTATGATATTAAAATGGAGAGAGATTTATTATTCATTACAGACATGAACAAAAAATGGAACTGACGGTATTTTTAAAATATTTATATGTATTGAAATATGTTGAAAATTTCTCAATATTATCTATGTTATCTGTAAATTTAAATTATTAATTATCATTCAAAACATTTATATGAAACTTTAAACTTTTGACTGGTAAATTTATTTTTAATAGATTCATCAATATCGTATATAAAATTATGTAAATATTTATTAAAACTAAATTATAATCATATTGTATTTATTTATATACACTTGTTTAAATATTTTGAAACACGTACTCTCTCTGTACTCTATACTATAAAAAATAATTTCAATATATAATTATTTAACTAATATATGTATATTTCCATATTAAATATTTGTTTTGTACGTTAATTTATAAAAAATTAGATTACTAAATTTCTCTTTGCGTTGTTTAAAAATATTGTAGTATATATTTTGGGGATTTAGTTTTAATATAAATAAATAATTTTAATTCAATTTAATAAAATTACATAATACAGTAGACCATCACGTCGATAATTCGGTTCCTCTGCTTAATGAAAAACTAACAGGTCTTTAGCTTCAAAAATTAATGAAAATATTATCCAGACTTTATTTATGTTAGTCAGCGATAGACATGTAGAGAGATTGAAATAGTCAAAATGCTGCATAGATTTACCAACACATTAGTTGTATTACTATAAAATTTAATTCGGAAGTTTTTGGCAAAGAACAGTCACTTCCATTGTCCAACCACTGTACTCACCTACTTTTGTGTGATTTTTTGTATTTAAAACTGAAGATCTCATTAAAAAATACTGTTTTCAAGTGATTGAAACGAAAAAAAACATCCATAGGCTAATTTAATACCAATTTACAAAATCGCCTACAAATACTGATTCCAGAAGTGCAAAAGGTTTCACTGGCAATGGATATCTGGTTCGAGGGATTCTCTCGAAAATTGTTATTTTTAATTTAAAATATTTTCTTATTAATAATGTTTTATAACGTCAGTCTGGGTATATTTTGATCAAGCCCTATACATGTCTGAATTTCTGTTAAATTTTTATCTCTTGTAAAAAAATATTTATATACTTCCAAATATTAAAAATATCTAAATATAAATTTCAAATATTCTACATGAATTTATTAAAATTCTCTATACAAAATTACCTTCTGTATACGTATAATTTAATTATATATATTTTTATTTTCAATAACAAAAGAGAAATCTGATATGAGGTACTTTATATAAGTTTTGAATTTAAAATTAAATTTCGTAGTAAATAATTTGAAATAATTACATTTACTTAAATATATATATATATATATATATATATATATATATATATATATGTATATATGATTTGTATGTATATTTCGAAACCGGGAAAAATATAGGAAGAGGCGTAAACGAATTATCAAAAAACGTTATGTGCGAAAAGAGTGTACGGCGTAAGGTAATTTCAAAACTTTTTTAATAGTTTAATAAGTTTGCAAAGTAAGGGATTTTGTTGAATTAATCATTTATGTACACATTTACACACACACACACACAATCAACATACGTACGCACATAGCTAGAGCAGCAGGCTTTATCAACTTACGTGCGCGCACATCGCCAAGTTCTTTGATGTCCTTTCGGGTGCAAACTGATGTTATATTCACAACATGGGGTGATTTGCTTTTCTTGGGTTACGTCAGCCAGCTAAGGGTTATGCTCTACGCCCGTACGTTAAGAAATACAGTAACCGCGATGAGATCAGCCACCACTATGATTAAACATCAATGAGAACCATCTAAGGCTCATTCAAGTATGAAATTGGACTAAACCCGCTATGCGTAAGGAATCCGCTGATAAAGGCACAAACGATGCAGTAGCCATGAACAAACAATTTGTTAAAGTTTAAGGAGAAAGTTGTTTGACTGAAGTAAGTTTTCATTATATATGTGTGTTTCCGTTTCTTTTATTGATTCGTCGTGATGTTTAAAAAAAAGCACGTATATATATATATATTGTACTTGTAAAAAATACAGTATGATAATTTTTTAAATAGTACGAAAACTGTTTGAATAATATGAAATGAAAAATTGAGATTTCATTCAAATAAGACTCGATTTTGCATTTTATTTAAACAACAAATGCCGCAGATGGTAATCGAGAAAATCAAGAATTTTAATAGCATGACATTTAAAAAATAAATAAACCGAATAAAGCAAATGAATTATTCCATCTTCTCAATATGTGGTTCATTAAATATAAACAAAATTCATATACACATAGTATATATATATAAATTCCTAATATATTTTTCATATTATGATATAATCTCTCGCTTCAAGGATCATATTTAATTACGAATCCGTTGATAACTTTTCTTGACGTAATAATTTTCATTTTTTTCTTACAAAAGTTTCAAGTGAAAATTTACAAGCAAATAAAATTATAAACAAATTTTATTATTATTCGAAATATGATTTAATAGCGAATATTTCGTTAGCGAATCATGAATTTTGTGCGGAAAAGGTGAATTGGGCCGTTATCTGAAAATATCATATTTATTTTCCCTTAATTTTATTTCGAATTGTGAAAGTTTCGTCGAATTAAATGCTAATTAATTGAGACTAAGCTTTTTCAGTCTCGTACTCGTGATCTAAAAATACGTTCAGTAATTAGTTTTGGTCTGACTTTGTACGATTTCCAATTACCCAAATGGCAATGTTTGGAAATTATATATATATATATATATATATATATATATATATATATATATATAATTTAATAATATTATATATTAATTTAACGCTGTCAGAAACAAATCTCATTAAGTGTATTTTTTAGAAAATCTTATTACGAAGAATTAATATTTGCAATTTATGAAAATTAATATTCATTGAATATTGTTAATTAGCTTAATGCTATAATATTTTAAATTATTTTTTCATAAATATTCCGTATAAAACCACACATATATATACATACAAAATTCTCTTCTTGCTATGTGTGTCCAGTTTATGTCTATTTTAGTGATTTTATTTGTACTTTTATATCCGTTACTTTCATCTGTTCTTGTATCCACTTACATACTTTCCGATCACTTTTAAAAATTTCCAACATTATCCTTTCTACGCTTCGTTGGGTTGTCAAAAGTTTTTGTTTGTTTTATTTTTGCGTTCACTATCCAAGTTTCTGATTCGTAAATAAAAGCAAGTAACACAGACTCACTATATGCTTTTAATTTAAATATATAGGATCATCCAAACAGGACGTCTAGATTTGTGTTTTATTAAAAAAAAATATGTGTATAGGGTGGTGTATAGAGAAATGTGTGTATGGTTTCTTTTTAATAAAACACACACACACACACACACATATATATATATATATATATATTTGTAATAGATAATCGAGAAAGTTCTATCTATTTTGAAATTAAAAAAGAAAGTTTATATTTTTTACTTGAAATAATTTTATCGAGTGGTTGTTTTTGTTGTTATTCATTATATTCTTTTGCATTTTTAGTTCACTGTAAATATTTGCTATGATGGTTTAATTAAGTTATAGATACACATAATGTATAATTCTTCTTAAGATTTACCAAATACAAAGAAGAATATTTTTTCGCAGTCAACTTAGCTTTAGATATTTTTAGAAAAGGATCATTTGATTATAACTAGCAGTAACCACGATTATAGTTGAAATAAAGAATTCATTCTTTGTTGTAGATCAAAATTTTATTAAAAAATTTCAAATTTTTGTCATTAAATAAAAGAAATGTTTGAATTTTAAGACTATGTAAATTATTATTGGGAGTAAAAGCGTATGGTACTCATTTTTTTAATTTCCATATGTTAACTATTTTATAGAAATGGTTTCATATTATTTTGTTACTTATTTTGAACTCTTCAGTAAACTGTTGATACGCTCAATTTAAATTTGTTTCAATTTAAATTGTCTGTAATTTGTTGAAATTTATATTTAATAATTTGGTTAATTTGGCTTCATCTTCAAATAATTAATTACCCGAAGTAAATTTTTAAACTACCTTTGGCCTTTTTTAATATAACTACCAAATCCATACAAATCCATACAAATTTTTCTTGGAATTTTAACAGCTTTACAATTAAATTTTAATCAGTAAAGTAAACATGCACGTATTACATTATTTTCAATAAATATTTTAAAGCGTTAAAATAATATTTTGAATTTATATCAACATAGAGATATAAAATATACGAATGAAAATAAATGTGTGTTTATTGTTCAAATAATGAGCTCGGTGTGATAAACAATTTTTAGAATTATGATACATGTAAAAATGATAACATTTTCTTGATTACTTTAATATATATATATATATATATATATATATATATATATATATAAAGTAGAAAAATTAAAGGAAATATTTATTGAAATTAATTAATTTTGTACCTAAAAATATGAGATTCATTATACATAATAATAAAAAGTCTGTAAAATGATATCTGCATAGCTCTAAAAACTTAACTATTCAATATGACTTCAATGAAAACACACAAGTTTATTTTTTGATGAAACGTATACGAAAAACTCATTTCATTTTTAAAAAAGTATATTAAAACTTACCCTTCTATATGGTTTTGTTTTCTGTGATCAATCATCGCAGTGAATATCATACACTGTAGTCTATATTAAAATATAAAATTTTTATTCTCGTTCTTTGTTACAGAATAGAAATAGTGTAAAAACAGTTCACTTGTACAATTCAATTTTCGTGCCAAGTTTTATTCAACCACTACTCATTGTGTCACATTTTAAATTTATAATCTTTTAAAAATACCGGTATATTGAATAGTTTTTTAAAATGTTTCTGCACTGAAATATAGTTTCGCGTTTAAATTTTTGTTTAAACATTTTGAATTCTAATAGTTTATCTATGTTTAAGTACAGATTTGTATATTTTATAGAAAAATGTAGTATATATTTTAATTAGGGAACAAAAAATATTAGCTCTACCGAAAAATTCTAACCGATCGACGCATAGTTGTTTTCAACATGTACAGCAGTGTTTTACTAAAAGTTATATAACTTATTTTTACAGTTATATTTTTTATCTCTGGCCTTAAAAATGAATTAATCCAGATATTTCATTATCAATATTTACCAAAAATAGCAAAGGGGAGATAAATATAGATAAGATTTTTTCATACCACTGTTTACTTTACAAATATCAATAAGGACAAAATATTGATGAAGCCTATAGAATTCGTTTTAAAAAATAGACTAAACTCAGTATTTGAAAAAATATGCAAAAAATATTTCGAGAAATTTAGGATTGTAAACTTTAACCTTAAAAACAAACTATGCTGTAAAACATCTTTTGTGATCGATGATTATATTCCTCGAAACATTTTGAAAGAGGACCATTTTGGATTCATGTATAAGTACACTCGATGGATACCGCATGAATTGATTGCTAGGAACAGACAGAATCGTTTAACCATTTGCTCATATTTACTTTTTCATACAATAAAAATAAACCATTTTTTGAAACGTCTCATAATTAGGGATGAAAAGTGGGTTATATATGAACATGTAGTGAGAAAAAGAGCATACTGCAAAATCAAACAAATTGACAAACCCAGTTTAAGTGTGATAAAAGAATGTTGTTTATATGGTGAGATATCAGAGGACCAATTTATTATAAACTTCTAAAATTAAATAAAACTATTATTTATGAAAAATATTGTTGTTACAATGAGTTTAAAAAAACGCCCGGTTCTTGTTGATAAGAAGAAAGTTATTTTACAGAATGATAACACCAGATCACATTATTTTCTTTAACAACCTAGAACAAATAGGGAAACTTAGTTGAGAGGTTCTAAGTCATCCAGTATTTTCTCCAGATATAGTACCTTTTGATTGCCATTGACTTTTGACTTTATTTTTTTTAAATAGAAATAAAAATGAAGATGAAGATGTGAACAAAGCTCTGGATGAGTTTTTAGCTTCCAAGAATGAGTCATTTTATTGGACAGGAAATTAAAAACTTCTATTAAGATAGTTAAAAGTTGTAAATATTAATAAAAATTGCATTGTAAATTGAATAATGTTGAATATTTAATTTATTATAACAATTTTTTTACTTAAAAAACGTACAGAACTTTTCGATAGATCTAATATTAGGAACAAATATAATAATGAAATCTTTATAAATTTTAAATAATACTTTTGTAATATTTAAGTCCTATATTAACAAAATATTTAATTTTGATAAATGTTAACCCTTATCGGACGTTAGCATTTTGTACTTAACTTTTCGCTAGGTCGGAGATATATTTGAGTGCTTATTGTAAGAGAAGAGTAACTAAAGTTACTTAATATAAAAAGATAGTTTTGTGGATAAAAATATTTATATTTACACTTTAAATGTTTAACATTTTATTAAACGTGTAATCTTCAAGCTTAAATGTTATTTATATTTTTTCAATGTGTGGTATTTTTGGAAAGATTTTCCTACACGAAGGAATGGTTTTCTGTTACAAGTTTCGCAGAAGTATATAGTCGTCTTTCTTCCTCCAGATAACTTCCGATTGGAACATACAATGCAGTCATTATGCTTCCCTTGGGAATGAGGTTACAAGATATGCAGCTTCATCACAAGAATTAAAATCACTTGCCGAATATTCAAAATTTTCACATATTTCACTACAACTATCAGTGTTACTTTCCATATTGCTATAGTTTTCTTTATTCATTTTTGAAGGAATAAAATATTATAATATAAGTAAAATAATTGCTGAAATATGTCAAAACGTGTTGTCTACTATCGAGTAAGAATTAAACTGTAAAAACATACAGTGTGTACATTCAGCAATAAAGACGTTACTTGTTCAGTCTTGTCACCTTGCACGTGACATACGACTGATAGAGCAAAGTTGTAATGTCACGTCACAAGTGACATACGACCGATAAGGGTTAAATGTTATTATTTGAATTAATGTAATTTTTAAAATTATTTAATTAACAAAACTTAAATATTTTTTTCATACCTTGGAACATTAATATGATTATTAGATTTTTTATTTCATTTTTGTAAAATATGTATAGAATGTGGTCAAATATTACAAGTATTTTTAGTAATTAAAAAAATCTTGATAGTAGAGAATTAATATAAGGTACCTCAAATGAGACTAAAGGTTTAGACATACATTTACTTTCTTAATATTATTTATTATCTTTTATTATCGTTCAGTTTCATTTAGGCTACAAAATATTTATTAGGTTTTCTTTCAAAAATAGTAATTATTAATAAAAACGATTTAAAATTATTAACAGGTCAATAAATGTAGCGTCATCCAAATGTGATGCCTAGATTTGTGATTTATTAAAAAGAAACATATGTATAGTTTCTTCTTAATAAAACACTGATCTAGGCGTTATATTTGGATGACCCTATATACGAGGGACGTTTGATAAGTTCGTGTAATTTCCGAAAGATGGCACCACTGGTGCATATCGAGGTTATTTTTAATTAGTAGCACCTCTTGGAAGAACACACATCAAGTTTCAGCCATATCGGTCTATTCCTTTGTGTTTGACAATCGTTGGAATCAAGGAAATCGAGTGATTGTCAAATAATGGACGAAAAAGAATTTCGCGTGTTGATTAAACACTACTTCATTAAAGGCAAAACGCCTCAGGAGACTAAACAGAAGCTTGATAAACATTATGGCGACTCTACACCTTCGATTAGTGCGGTTTATAAAGTGGTTTCAAAATTTTCGGAGTGGCCATATGAGCACAAGAGACGCTGAACGTTCTGGACGCCCTGTTGAGGTCACCACTCCAGAAATCATTGATAAAATCCATGATATGGTGAAGGATGACAGAAGAGTGAAAGTGCGTGAGATTATTAGTGCTGTAGGCATCTCGTGTGAACGGGTACATAATATTTTGCACCAACATTTGGACATGAAAAAGCTATCCGCCAGGTGGGTGCCGTGATTGCTCACGATCGACCAAAAACGAGGTCGTGTGAAGTGTTGCAAGAACGGTTTGCAGCTGTTTCAGCGAAATCCGCAGGACTTTAAACGTCGTTTCATCACTGTATATGAAACATGGATACATCACTACACTCTTGAGACCAAAGAGCAGTCTAAACAATGAGTTATCAAGGGGGAATATGCTCCGAAAAAGGCGAAGACAATTCCTTCGGCCGAGAAGGTTATGGCGACTGTCTTTTGGGATTCGCAAGGAATAATCTTTATCGACTATTTGGAAAAAGGTAAAACCATTACAGGTGCATATTATTCATTGTTATTGGATCGTTTGAAAACCGAGTTGCAAGAAAAACGTCCCCGATTAGCCCACAAAAAAGTCCTCTTTCATCATGACAACGCACCAGCTCACACCTCAGCAGTTGTGGCCGCAAAACTAATGGAAATAGGGTTCTAAATCGTTTCACATCCCCCTATTCTCTAGACTTGACTCCATCGGACTATTATTTGTTCCCTAATATGAAAAAATGGCTCGCGGGAAAAAGATTTTATTCGAACGAGGAGGTGATTGCAGGAACGAATGACTATTTTACAGACTTGGACAAATCCTATTATTCGGAAGGGATCAACAAACTAGAGCAGCGTTGGATGAAGTGTATAAGCCTAAAAGGAGACTATGTTGAAAAATAAAAACGATTTATTCAAAAAAATGAAGCAGTTTTATTTTTACACGGACTTATCAAACAGCCTCGTATATTATATAATATTTAACAAAATAGATTATTAGATTTTTACATTACGATTTAATTGTCAATAACAAATTAAAAAGAAATAAATATTTAAATAAAATATTACAATATTTATTAATAATTAATAATAGAAATAATTACTCTATAAAATATTAAAACGTATTATTTCTTACTTTCTAATACATAAATAATGTTTTATAGCCATAATAATATTATAATGATTAAAAATATTACAGATTAAAGAATAAATATTGATTTTCATAGAATTAATATGGTTTATATTACACATATTGTTAATTATTTATTGTAGAGTATAATATAATTTATCAGTATGTCATATTGTATGAAAATAATTTAATATTTCATATTTAATATGTATTGTATATTATTTTTCCAGACTAACTAACCTCAATGATGATATAATGGTTTGGTACGAACGATCTCTTTAAGAATCTCAGTTGAATTAAACTTATTGTATAATGCTATGTCGAAGGTTCATGTAATTGCTGCTACTTTAATGTACATGCACATACAATAATTTCTGTTCTGTTAGTTGCAAGTGTAAAGAAATATTAAATGTGCAATATATATATTTATTTTCGAGACTATTCTATCGATACGAATACCCATTTTTATGCATCAATATCGAAACATGTATCATTAGTTCGAGATGGCGGCCATATTAACTTGTTTGAATAGAGTTAATAAATGTTACAGTGTGTGTAGTTGTGTTTCATCGATGAAAATTTTGTGTTTGTGTCGTTTAATTCGATACTTAAATTTATACATTTGATTTGTCTAAATTAAATTTACTTAAATACGATAAACAAACAGTAATTGTGTGTTTAATGGTGTTCAGTAGAAAGTAAATAGATGTATGTGAAAATAACAAATCGTCTAATAACAGAAAAAAATGTCGAGGAGATAGAAGAGTGATATTCAAAAAGGTAAAAATAAATATTTTATTAAAATTAGAAGTTTGTTCATAACCTAAATATTTATAATGTATGTTAGTATTAAATTAAACTTACTGTAATAATTCATTAAATATACATACATATGTATATATGTATGTATGTATATATATTATATATAAATGGCCCAAATGAGACTAAAGTATTTAAATATACATTTACTGACGTTATCATTTACAATTTTTTTTATTATCTTTCAGTTTCATTTGGTTCACCTATATATATATATATATATATATATATATATATATATATATATATATATATATATATATATATATATATATATATATATATATATGGTTATATATGGATATATATGTAAATACACAATAGGATGGATGTGTTATGAATTAGGTTCTAAATATCAATGAATGTTCAAATCACATTCCAATAACGCATTTACACATAATGGCATTCATGTGATGTGGTCTTCGAATAACATGATAGAATCCACTTTAATATGTATTTATCCCAAATTGAATTTCTCTTATTACAGAGTCAAACTTGTATAATTATGCAAAATTGTAATTCGTAACAATATTGAATAGAACTTCATATTTAACACGACTGTACGTTATAATGTATAGGTATCGTATCTATTGAATAACACGAGTGTTATCGTTTGATAAATATAAAATATATTTACATATGTACGCGAGAAAAGATTTGTAACGGTTAAATTTTTCCATTTCAATTTGATATAGAAGAGTGATTGTGAAATTATTATAATTGAGGCAAATTTATTTAACATACGAATTATTATTTTTAAATTCTTACTTCTATTTTTCTATATTTTTTAAAATTTTTATTCTTTTAAAATATTAATATTAATATTTTTTGTAATTAGTATTAAAACAATGCAAAATTTTAGGTTAAAATTAAAAATATTAAAATTTAATTTCATTTTTTTGCTAGCAGTAATATCTATATATATATACCTTCACACTCAGAGATTTTGATGTACAAATAGAAAATGTAATAAATGATACGAGGAGTACATATTTCGTGAAAGAGTAAACTGAATATCTTGTATAAGTCGTCTAATCATCTATGAAAACTTAACTAATGTAAATTAATTGATTTTTTCTATGAAGAACGTAATCAATCATAAAAGTGACGCATTGATGTTGACGATGATAAATTCTTTTTACGACTCGGTTGTCAGTAATCTTGTTTACGTGAGAACAATCCATTATAATATTAGTTTCTTGACAAAGTAAAGTCAACTGCATTTAAATAATTAGTGATATCATTTTTTTATATTATAAAAAATGGTTTCGAGTACAGTTTATATACATTTACACGTTTACATACATACACACACACACTTTATATATATATTTTAGGGGATGTGAAAATAAAATCTATTTTTTATTATAATTTTTAGAAAACAATTTATATATTTAATAGTATAAAAAACTGATATAATTAGTAATTCTGCAACATATTATTTATTATTATTAGTTATCATTAATATTTTTAATTCATTTTATTGCACATGACCTTATTATGGGTTATTAATTGAACCATCGATGATTATAAAAATCTCATTCGTTATTTCATTGTGAAAACTATTAATTTATTTTTAACTTTTTTTAATTGACTAGTATTTTTAACTTATATAATTTCTTCCAACTTTTTAATCACATTTTTGCCTCTATTACAAAAATTGATGATTGTACAATATTATAGAAAATGAATGTATAGAATTGACACTGGTCTTTTTTTGAGTCTCTAAATGTATTAGCTCTTTATTGGTTTTATTTTTAGTTGCTCAAAACAGATAGTAATTTCAACTAACATATATAAAAGATTTGTGATTTGAATAAAAACGGTTTTAGTTTTGTTCCCTTTGTTTATATTGAACTTGTGTTGACTTGTGCAGGCTGGAGTTATCATTAGTAAATAATATCATAATTTGCTGTCATTGTAATAGTTTATTGTTTATTAAACAATTTTATTAATTTCAATATTTCGAGTGAGTCATAAATTAAAGAAAATGATCTTTTTGGATATTTCGAACGAATATTTGCTGTTGACATAATTTTTCGAAAAGAAAATTTGCTCTTGACATAATTTTTCGATAAGAAAATTTGGTAGTTAGACACTAAATAATAATATATATATATATATTAGAATTTAGTTGTATAAAATTCTTCCATTTGAAATTCTTAAAATAAATTTGAAATAAAATTTCAAATAGTTTTTAATTGTGGCCAAATTGGGATTTGTAAGAAATTTTAAATTATTTTTTCCACAATGCCTGATTAGCTCCAAAAGAACAATTTATAATATAAGTGGGTTTGAATGAGCTTTCGTAAATACAAAATGAAATACAAGTCTTTGAATACAGTTTATAACATTTTTTTTAAAATACAAGGCTACTTAATGAGATTAAAGGGTTTATATATATAGTTTCATTTGGGTGAATCTATATAATATATACTATAGGATCACATATTGTAAAGAGGTCGATTCAAATGCTTAGTAATAAAAAAATTAAAAACAAATAATGAAAATGATTTTTTTATGAAAAAAAATATTTGCTGTATAAAAATTATTGCTTTATAACTTTGTAGAATATTTTTCTTTTACAAAATTTTAATTATTCTTCGACATTTAATGATAGATTCTAAATGACAATTTTTTAACATCCTCTTTTTAGTTTATTTTATTAAATAATGAATTTGTTATAATAACAAATAAAGTGGTGGCCCAAATGGAATTAAAGAATGTAATATGTAAATCTGTATCTAAACCCTGAGTGTCATTTAGGCCCCCTGTGTAATGTAATATCAGATACAGTGAGTCAAAGTGAAACTCATACAGAGTTATGTTTCCAATAATTTTACACATATATTTTAATATAATAACATTTTTTTTTATTTCTCTTGCTTAATTACTTTATTAAGGTTATTTTTATTATATTTGAAAATTTCAATCGTAAATTAATACTTTTACTCCAGAAAAAGTAACAATTTCTGAAAAATGAACAAAAAATACATCAAAATGAAACTCATACAACTAACAAATTATTTATAAAATTAAAATTTACAATGGATTGAATTATTTTAGTACTTACTAGAATAGCCTTGATATGTTTTTGAATGATTTTTTAGAATTCGTACTTTTTTTGATCTTTAAGTATTATTTTATGATTTATTTATTTTTATATGAAAAAATATCCTTAATAAACAATTTAAGTCCAATACAAATGGGATTTTTTGTTTATTTAAAAATTTATATACAAAAATTTATTGAACATAATACTGTATGAGTTTCATTTTGACTCACTGTATATGTATCTATGTTAATAATATTATAACAGATGTTAGATTTATAATAAGAAATATTTTTATTAAATTTATATCCCCCTCCCCCCAAAAAAACAAACACAAAAACCTAAATTCTCATATTTTAAATTATGTATATATTTTAATTATTTTGATATTATAGAATGCAAAATATTACTTCTATTATATATTTTATTAATATTTGTATATATATATGGTGAAAAATATACATTTCCAATTTACTACCGAGAATTATCTAGTAAATAAAAGTACACTCAAGAAATATATTTTTATTGTATATTAATTGTTAAGAAAAAAACTAAAAAATGTGTATAAGTTATGAATACGATTTAAATTTATATTTATCTGAAAACTTTCAGTTCAGAACGTACGTAATGAAGATTGAAATTTCATAGATTAACATTTCGCCTTATTAACCACTAAAATTGCTCTCCTAATTTTAACAGTCAGCCATGTTTATTAACAGTAAATTACACCTTTGTGACTTAATGCTATTAAAGTCTGAAAATTTACTAATATTTTAAGCTTGTTAATTAGTTCATAATCCAACCTTTGTACAAGCTGGTTTCAAATTGACGAATATCTTATATTGTCAGAAAGATATTAGTTATGGTTTTTGTTGACGAGTAGAAGAATATTTTGATTTTAGTTCTGGTTATATATATATTAAAACAAATTAGAAGTTCACTTATTTATAAATGTCTTAATTTTTCTTGTCAAGATTTTATTATTGATCATCTATGATTCTTCATTGTACAAAATTAACATCACAAAGAAATTTCATCTTACTTATTTAAAATTTTTGTTTATTTAATGCATCAAAAAAGTTTTCTTTTCTATTTGTACCACTACTGTATATAGTGATTTAGTTTAATACAACTGTATTATAAAATTTTATAAAAAACAGTTTTACTTCTGTTTTCGAAGATAGAAACTGTGTTCAGTAGTTTGTTTTAATTGAATTATTAAAAAAGACTAATTTTTAAAAAGTATCAACGATTAAATATTTTTTGTTATAATTAATATTGTTTCTTTTATATTAAATTTAAAATATGTATTTGTGCACTAGTCACACTTACACATATAAACGTATTCAAATATATACACACATACACACACACACACACACACATATATATGTATATATATATATATATATATATATATATACAGCTTTAATTGGTTTCGCATTATTTGAATATTGAAAATAATAGCAGAAATCTTCTTTTTATAAAGAAATACGTCTAAAAATAAAAAATATACATTCAGCAAAAGCATATTGGAGGACTTTGTTGTGTTGATCGTTCCGTAAAAGATTTTTTTTTGTAAACCATTGAATATAGCATTTTATGTTTTTGCTGATCGTACAATCTGATTGAATTGAACAGGAAAGTTCTATAAGAAAAATCCAACCAATATGTATATACATACATTCGTATATATATATATATATATATATATATATATATATATATATATATTTATATATATATATATATATATATATATATATATATATATATATATATATATATATATATATATATATATATATATATATATATATAATCAAAACAGTTTAGCATGCGTTTTTATTTAACTTATACTCGTAATAAAGTAAAATGAAAGCAGTGCAAGACTGAATCTTTATAATAATAGAATGTATTGTAACACTCAAATAGGTACAATAACTTTTAGTTTTATTTAATTTCTTATTAGTTTTTTCCTGGGATACAAAATTGTTATTATTTTTCTCCGAATAACAGAAGTTATATATATATATATATATATATATATATATATATATATATATATATATATGAAAAAATAACTTTTGGTCTATATTTTAATTTTTTTTGTTATAACATTTATTCTTTATATATTATAACTTATAAAATATAAGGTTAATTTTTTAAACAATATGAGTCAAAAGTATTTTATGTAAAATTATTAATTTTTACAATGATAAAAATAAATAAATATAACACATTATTGAATTTATCACAAGTGGAAAATATCTTCTTAATTTTCATTAAATTCTTTTTCATTTGTGTGAATTGTTGTGTTGTTATTTACATAGTTGATTTTTATTTTAGTTATCTTTAGATAGAATATCTAAATTAAATAAGTATTAAGTAAAAATACTATTAAATCTTTTACATGAATTAATTATCATCTCACCACAACGATATATTTTAAAAGTGATTAATAATTATTTATTAAACACTTTTACAACTTTTTGTGATATTTAAGTGATAATTGGTTTGAAAGTGATTTAATCACAGTTCCAAAATAAATAATATTTAATCTCTCAAGTTAATTTTATATTAGTAACAGGAAGAGAAACTTACAAATGAATGATCATCCCCAATACTTTATAATAAAAAACACTTTACCTATTATAATTAAAAAATAAATTAGAATAATAATTCATATGTGTGAAAGTTATTTTCTCACAGTTCCAAAATAAATAGTACTTGATCTCTTAAATCAATCTTATATAAGTGACAGGAAGAGAAACTTACAAATGAATATTTATTTCAACATCACTATATAAAAAATCCTTTATCCGGAATGATAAAAAAATTTTGAAGAATGTTTCTAAGTATGAGAAAAATATTAGATAAAGAAAAAAATATAAATTTTACTTGTTAATCCTGAATGTACTGTTTTCCAAAAGTGTATAAAAAGGAAATCAGATATGGATAATAGTTTTGTCTAATTTATTTAAATTCTTAATAGTTAAAAGTTTAATATTTTGTGGTGTTTGGGTAAAAATTCATTTATTTGAAAGTTGATTCAGCACAATACTAAAACAAAGAATAACTTTTTTTTATTTTTATTCAAAAAATATCAATATACAAAAAAATATTTAGTGATTCATTGAAATTTTTTTTAGAGTTCAGGTATAGAAAAATATCTTCCACAGTTAGAAATTTTATAATTTTTCTGAAATTTCGGTTATAATTTTCCTATTCTGCTTTTTTTAAAAAAAATATTAACAGGAAATTTATTACACTTCACTATTGTAACTACAACACCACTCGAATGATAAATTTTCTCTATTATTGAAGTTTGACATTTTTGGATTTTCTTGACTCTTTGTATTCTTCAACGATTATTTTTACTCGGTAATATTATTATAAATAAAAATAAACTTGGACATTTTATAGTATCACAATAACTTTTAACAAATAAAGAATCTATTCTTTAGAGGTTTTCTTAAAGGTAAAAAATACATAGTCATAATTCAATACTCAGAGCTGTAATATTCTATTCAAGATAAGAGTTATTATTGAATATTTTTTTATTGTTCAATGAAGTTATCTGAAGGTTTAAAAAATATATCTGTATAAATAAAGATGATCTTATATCTTATATCTATATATATATATATATATCTATATATCTATATATATATATATAAATGTATGTATCTACGAATGAATGACTGCCTTTAATTTTGTATGAAAACATATCATTAATAATGTTTGTAAGCATATACATCTTATTACAGATTAAACTTTAAGTCTCGAACAGCCTCTAAGCGGTGTGTAAACTCAACGGGTATTTATTACCGAGAAACTTACAAAAGTTATGACATTTAATTAAACGCAGTTTGCGAAAACTGCTTTTTCAAAATAGTTATTTGTTTTTCTGTGTTTCGAATACTGTTATGTGAAATGAATTTAACTGCATAAATATTTAATTAAACATTTTAATGGACATGGAAGAACATATATAAAATATTAATTAAAATGCTGAATAATTACTTTACATTTTAAATGTATGCAGTCATAAATGTTGTTAAGGAATATAATTAACTTTATTGTTATTATGTTCGATATGTTACATTTATATGCTAAATAGAATTATACACATTCACACTCAAATATATATATATATATATATATATATATATATATATATATATATATATATACGAGTATATATATAGATATTTGTCAAATGTATTTTTGTGAAATTTATTTCTATGTTTCTATGAGTGTACATGCAAAGTGAATATGTTAATTAATATGTAGTACATAATTAAAAACTGATGAAAATGTGTATAAATAATTGGGATATTAAAAAAATATGGATTGAAGTACCGAAACAAGTTTTAATTATTATTGTTAGCATTTATAAATGTGTAACTGCATATACCTTCTATTAAATTTGATTTATATATTTTAAAATTAACGGATATTTTTTCACATTGTAGTGATTTTTATAAATATTAAATATGAATATATGTCGTTTTTTCTAATACATTTATACAATGTATTTATTTTAATAAATCTAAAAAGTATTTTAATGAAAGCATATCGTACTTTGCACAAATGAATTTTGACCCGAACATCACAATAATCGTCAGAGGCTCTGACGATGATGGCGTCGCCATCGAAATGCATCAGCTGATATAATTATAGATTATATAATTATAAATAATCAGTGATTATTGAACACTTTAAATTATTGTGGTGTTGGGGTTAAAATTCATTTGTGTAAAGTGAATCAGCCACAGTTCCAAAACAACAAATACATAACGTACTTGTTGTCAGTGCTAATAGATGGGTGAAATTTTTGTTATATCTAAAATAGAAAGTGGTTTAAATGAGACTTTTAGAGATACATTTACTGTTTTACTATCATTTACTGTCTTTCAGTATCATTTGGGCTACTCTGAATAATGTTTTTAAATTAGATTAAAAAAATTCAAAGATTATATCAATTAAATTTTTTAAATATGTTTAAAAAGACAATTCTTTAAAAAAATATTTGGCGATCAATCAAAATATTTTTCAATTATTTCCAGAGCTGGATTAATATAAAAAAGTAATAATTTTATTTCTAAATGATGTACAAATAAGATATTTATTATGAGTTTAGATAAAAATTAAAATATATGATCAATATTTTGTAAATAAATAGTTATCCAAATGTGACGCCTAGATTTGTGTTTTATTAAAAAAACATGTATTTAGTTTCTATTTAATAAAAAAATTTAGGCGTCGTATTTGGATGACCCTATATTTATTTTAAAAATATTTCAGAAAAAGTTGAATTTAAAAGAGCTGTAGTTTGTTTTTCTTTTGAACGTAATCGAGTTACAAAAATGTTTTCTACATTATATAGGGTGGTTCAACTAAAATTGAAGTATAATAAAAATTAGTACGAAGTTAATGTCTATCTAAATTCTTTAATCTCATTTGGGGGCCACCCTAAATAAAGTTTTTTAAAGATAAATATTATTTTTTAATAATATTAAATCACGTTGATATGTAAATCAGTAAATAAAAATGTAAGGTTTATATTTTTGTACTAGTATTTTGTTTTATTGTGAAATTCGTTAATAATTTAAATATTTTTCATATTTCGATTTTACATATTAGTAAATATACGTTGTTAAGTAAATGCATTTAAATTGCCAGTTGAAATATAAAATTGCGATTGTATTTATTACCAGTTTCAATTTAAATAATTCAATATTTTCGAAATGTAATCTCGCAAAAAAGATCAAAAAAAATGTCAGGCACACGGTGAATAACATTCAAATGACAAAATGTAAAATAAACCGTGCGACAATATTCCAAAGCATATACATGTATTAGAATTACTTTTCATCATATCCGCTATTATATGGCACAGATATATTTTAAATCACGAATAATATTTTTCAACGGATTCGATTTTCCCTGATACAAAATATCAATTTTAGAAGGAAATCTATTTCCGCAGACTCATGGTGCAATTTCAAGCGCTATTACTTGCACCCTTCAGCACACAGGCGGCGGTACAGCCCCCACTGGTAACCAGATCCATCTTTATTTTCTTATTTTCTTCACCGGGACGTTGTTGCATCTACAAAATGGCTGTCATGACGCGAATATAATGACTTCATGAGCTGGCGGGAATATAAGATCCATTAAGTATGGCGCAAGCGGTGGATCTTCCAATATCAGTGATGGAAAGCTGATCCGTGACAGGCATACGAGTGCTCTTTTCTTTCGTCGTAAACATGTGTGCACATGGACGGTTTCTTTTTTTTTAAAAAAAAAAACAATCCGTGATTTAGGTCGCGACATAAAAGTATTATTAAATATCGCAATTTAAGTCCATACACGTACAATATATATATATATATATATATATATATATATATATATATATATATATATATATATGTATATATTACTTTTAGTCAGTCAAGTTTTTTTATTTTTATACAACAACTTATATTTAAAGTCTATTTTATTTTTGTGACATTTTTGATTAGTAAAATTAGAAAATTTAAGTTAATTATCTATGTTCATCTGACGGTTGTTTCTTAGCATGCCTGTATTCTATGAATTTTTGACTAATTCTTTATATATATACACACACACACACACACACTCATATATATATATATATATATATAATTAAATGTGTGTATGTGAAATACAAGAAAGCCTTTTCTTAAATATTACCTTTATAATTTAAAAAAATATAAAATTCTGTAAACGAATGTTCTTTGATGTATAACTACTTCGATAAAAGTAAAATTTCTGTTGTACATGCTGAATTTTCAATCGCTGCTCTTTCATGTTGTAAAAAGCAACTAATTTTTTATGAATAATTCAATCCTATTACGAAGTAAGTACGGAAATGTAAACGATTCTTTTTGCTTATACATGTTTGGTAGCGTACAACGCCGCACGTAAATATTTTATACAACCTTTTCATCTTTATTTAACCGATAATTTCATTATTTTGCATAAGAACAAATTTACTAAATATACAAATGTGACAACAAGTAAGATTTCTAACAATTTTTTCATTCAGGTTCAATTGTGATTTGTTATTATCTTTTTAAAAATGTCCAACTTTAGAATATTGTTTAAATTAGTTCAGTATAAACGTACATACGAGTATATACATACTTATATATGGTCATCTAAATGTAATGTCTAGATTTGTGTTTTATTAAAAAGAAACATACACATGTTCCTCTGTACACCATCCTTTACATATGTTTCTTTTTAATAAAACACAAATCTAGCGTCACATTTGGATGACGCTATATATACATATATGTACATATATATATATATATATATATATATATATATATATATATATATATATATAAAGGTGAGAATTAATTTTATAAAAAAAAATTGATTGGTACGTAAGTATACTATACTGTTTAAGTTATTCATTAATTAATCTTCACTTCAAAAAGTTTTTAAAGACTGGATCTATAGAAAGTGAAATCAGAATAACCAGAAATTCAGATTTTAACTTTTTTGAACTTTTATAATTTTAAGTTAGACAGCTTAATTTTATCAAATATTTCATTTTCCAATGTTTTTTTTCCATATATCAATATTTATTATCCTCATAAATATTTTTAACTATTTTTTTTCGAATTTTTCCCTAAATTATTTATTACTAATATATTAATTACCCCTTTATACATATATATATATATATATATATATATATATATATATATATGCATATATATATATATATATATATATATATATATATATATATATATATATATATATATATATATATATATATATATATATATATATATATGGTCATTCAAATGTGACGCCTAGATTTGTGTTTTATTAAAAAAGTTTATAGTTTCTTTTTAATTAAAGACAAATGTAGGCGTCATATTTGGATGACATATATATATATATATATATATATATATATATATATATATATATATATATATATATATATATATACAACAATACACAAAATCGAACAAAAAAATTTTAGTCGCTTTATAAAATATTAAGTTTTGAAGGAAGAAAAATTAAAAAAAATGACTCGTATATACACGCACATTTAAGGGTACATATTTATTTATACACACATACACACACACACACACATATATATATATATATATATATATATATATATATTAGGTTGGCAAGTATCTCCCTTCCGCTTTTTTTTTTTTTTTTTTTTTTTTTTTTTTGTACATAGCTGCGAAATTCAAAAGACCAGAAGGCGGAAGGGAGATATTTGCCAACCTAATATATAAATTGATTAAGGGAGTTAACCCTAAATGAAAAATTCTTACAATCCCCCATGATTAATATGGTCAGCTTAATTAGTATTAACAAATACTATTGAATGATAAATGATGTATTAATGAAGCTTTTGTCTAGCAGGGGGTGATATGATGATGATTATTTTATATATATATATATATATATATATATATATATATATATATATATATATATATATATATATATATATATATATATATATATATATATTTATATATATATATATATATATACATATACATACACACATATATACATACATAAAGCCATAAATACTTTTAAGCAAATTGTAGATAATTCAACTGATCTTTGTTTATTTTTTATCTTCCTTTTTATATCTCTTACTCGAGATCTTTTTTGCAATTGATATTCAATTTCTTGAATTCCTTCGATATATGTCATGTTAGTTCGTTTAGCGTTCTTAATTCAACAAATGTATTAAAGAATATTTTTGTCCTCTTTGATCGTTTTCTTTGTTATTGTATAAATAAACCTTTCTTCTACCTCTTAGATAGATTACAATATCAAATTATTAATTTTTCTCTGAGTGAATTTCTAAAAATTGGTGATAGGTTAATGAAAAATGATTGTTTACAATCATACAAATGTCAAAAATTTTGTTAGTTTCTATACATAAACTAGTGATTGAATCTTCCTTGTTTGAATTATTTTCAGTTATGTAAGATAATTATTTTGTGCCATAGATAAGGATTAGATAAACAGATTTTTTTTCGTAAATAAACAATGTTGAACAGATTGTCTGAAAAGTTTTATAGAAAATATACTTAATATTAGTTGTGTTGGAACTGTGGCTGATTCACTTTACACAAATGAATTTTAACCCCAACACCACAATAATTTAAAGTGTTCAATAATCACTTATTGTTCATTTGTTGTTTATAATTATATAATTTATAATTATATTGGCTGATGCATTTCAATGGCGATGCCATCATCGTAAGGCTCTGACGATGATGGCATCGCCATCGAAATGCATTAGCCAATATAATTATAAACAACAAGTGAACAATAAGTGATTATTGACCACTTTAAATTATTGTGGTGTTGGGGTTAAAATTCATTTGTGTATACTTAATATCTTACAATGTGTCAATTTGTACTGAAAAAATTGTAAAGAAATTCAACAATAATTCAGAATAAAATGGTGATAAACTGTTTTTATAAATGTTCATTGCATATTTTTTTATAATTATAATGTTATTTCATTCGTAATTTTTTAGTATTGAATTTTTTATATAAAACAAGTGACATATATAAATTAACAAGTATGATTGAAAAGCAGAAAAAAATTGTCAATTTTGAATACAACAAACAATTTATTGTATACTTCAATTAAAATAAGGATTTAAATTTAGTGAATGTTGGTTATTTCATGTATATAATATATATATATATAACTTGTATGTTATATTTTTTAAACAAACTGCTATTTTTACCGTAGTGAACATTTCACAAACAGTATTACAGTAGAATTAGTTATATATATATATATATATATATATATATATATATATATATATATATATATATATATATAAAATATTTGCAAAACACATTTGTATTTGTATTGATTTTACCGTAAAAAGTAGAAATAAATATTCTCTGTATATATTTTTTTTATTTAACATTTTTTTGTATTTAAATATTTAACAATTGTTTACATTTAAATGAATTAACGATTTTATTTTTTATTTACATGGACGAAAAAAACGAATAAGAGACACACAACTATATATTTTATTCAGATATTTGTGTAAATGTATGGTCAACAAAAACAACTAACAAATAAGGCAATTAATTATTATTTAATTCTGACTGTTTATAATATATATATATATATATATATATATATATAAATAAATTTTTAATTAATATTTAACAAACCATAAATAAAAATTACCTGTAAATTTTGTTAGAAATATAATGTCAAGTTATTTTGATTTTTATCATATGTAAATTTAAATTCAATGAGTAATTTTTCAGAATTATTTAAAATATTCAATAATCATTCATTAAATATTTATAGTTAATTTTTTCAATAACTCTTAATAAGGTAATTTTTAGAAATAAATCGGTAGAATTTTGTGAAATTTTTTTATGTTAGTAAATTTTTCTTCTTCGTTAATCATTGGTAATCTTAGTCCAGACTATATCTGATAAAGCTTCTTTAAAGCTTTAGTTTATAAATTAAACTAAGGTTAATTTTTGTATCATCCAAAATTAAATATGATTTAACTTGAATTAAGATATTGCATCTCTTTATATTTATAATATTTCGATTTTGTGTGATTTAGATATTTTGATTTTAAAAATTGTTTTGATTAACAATTAACTAGTCTATGAGATACAAATTCGATTTGATTTAACTTATAATAAAACATCTGACCAAAAATATTTCTTTTGCTCTTTTGAATTAGCCATTTGTAGTTATAGTCTGGACTATATTTAATAAAACACTTTTGTGGTCTTAAATTTTAAGAAAAGATATGGTTAATTCTTGCATCATTGAAAGTCAAATATGTTTTATCTTAAATTAAGATATTACATCTCTTTATTTTTAGTTTTATAATATTTTTATTTGATTTACGTACTCTGTTTATATAAATTGTTTTATTATAGATTAGACATTAACTAGTGGATACAAATTTGATTGATTTAACTTTAAACAAATTGTCTGATCGAAAATATTTATTTTGCCTTTTTGTATTAACCATTTGCAATCATAGTTTGGACTACAACTAAACAATACTAAGTGTTAAATTAGATAAAACATTTTTAAGGTTTTGTTTTGTAAGACAAGCTGTGGTTAATTCTTGTATCATCCAAAATCAAATGTGATTTATTTTAAATTAAAATGTTGCATTTTTTTATAATAGTTAGATTGTTATGTGATTCAGATATTTTGATTTTAGAAATGGTTTAGACTAGTAATTAACTAGTCTATAAGACTAAAATTCAATTTGTTCAACTTGTAATAAACTATTAGTCTAGAAATATTTATTTTGTGCAATTTTCTCCAAATAGTACTATTTTTTAGAATTATTAACAGGATCCTGTAATATCTACTTCAGTATTTTTTTGAGAGAAAATAGTATTAACCATTTGTGTAAATATTTATTTTTATAATAAAATAATCAATATACAAATATTTTTTTTAAAAAAAATTCTATAGAATACTTACTGAAGTTAACATTTTTATGTATATTAAATAATCATATAATTTCTTTGAATAGTTGAAAATTTTATGTAATTTCACTGTTTCATAATTTGATTTATATTTATTTTCACAATAAAATATTTAATATATACATAATTTTTTTTAAAAAATCCTACAAAATATTTACTGAAATTAATCTTTTTAATTTATATTTATTAAACCATAAAATTTTTTTGGAAAATTTTATTTAATTTCACTTCATTTATTTTAATTTACATTTTTTAATATTATATTTAAATAATTTAAATATATATTTATTATGTGAATGCAATGAATCATATAGTATCATAAAAATATTAATTATTCACATCCAGTTATTTCTCATACATGAACTGAGACATTATTAAATTACATAAATTTTCATTTTGAAGGTTCGGATATTTATCCGGAAGTATTTATTAATACACACACACATGTATATATATATATATATATATGCATATATATATATATATATATATATATATGTGTGTATGTGTGTGTGTATGTACATGTGTGTGTTTGAATTAAATGCGACTGGAGATCGGAAACGAAAATAAACGTCTGAAAAGATCTACTCTTATATGCGTTGCTAGTAAACCTCTTAAAAAGTAATACTTTGTTTTATTTGCCTCCGACGGTGAACATTTCACCAAAAGAATACAGATTCAGTCAATCTACATAAATGTAAGTATCCCAGGAAATAATAATTTACATTTTATAATAAAATGTAATGATGTAAAAAGACATGAAAAACCCGGATGACATTACCGTTACTTTACGTTGCATTCATGTCTTCCGGCTGGATTGTTCGTTTTTGTTCAGTGCTTTTCAGTTTATTGTAAGTACTTCGTTTCTCATTTGTCGTTAAAATATCGTTAAAAATTTTACAAACATTTTTACACACACACACACGTACGCATTTTTACCTATATATATATATATATATATATATATATATATATATATATATATATATAAATTTGTATTCTTTTCTCATTATTTCAAGGCTAGTTCAAAATATCTCATTATTTATATGAAAGATTAATGTCATTTTTATAATATGTACTTTATTAAAAAGATATATAATAAGAGCAAAGAATATGAAAAAGATCATAACCTGTTTTTATAGTTGTTCTTTGTATATTTTTTTATAATTAAAACGTTATTACATTTGTGATTACTTAATCTTGAAGATTTTTTTTATAAAAGAAATAACAGATGTATAAATTAGCAAGTTTTAATTAGAATATACATTAAATAAAGAACAGTTTTTCCGTTTCAAGACGTATATTTCTTTTTTAACTTATAATTAAAATGTATAATTCTTAAAACTATAATTTTATACGTTGATGTTTATTTTCAAGTAATATACCATTTTTTATGTTCTAATGATTTTATACATTTTTTTTGAACAAGCAGAGACAGTATTACTGAAATAAAAATCAATATTGATGATCCTCAACTTGTAATTTAAAATCAAATAAAAATTACAAGGTATCAATAGAAGTGACAAAATATTTGTTTAGATATAATCATTTATTTTCTGTCTACAACTGTGTTATCAAAATATTTCTCTAAATAGGCGACTTGTTTTAATATAAAACTTAACAATTTACATACACTAGGAAATGATTTTATTTTCGAATCTTTTCCATTGATTCATCATATTTATATTTGTAACTGTATTAAACAGGATATTGATAAACATCATTTTGTATTTTATTCCCATTGACCTTTTTGCACCACTTAAATATTTTTATATAATATATACGAAAATGTTACTAGGTTTTTTTTAAATAAAAGACATTTTTGGAAAAATTTTCAGTTTTATTAAATATTTTATGTTAATTCTCAGTTCAAATTTTTCTGCTCTACTTAAAAATAAGTCCATTGCATGCCTCTGCTTTTCATGTACTAGCTAATTAAACAACATGAAACTAGTGTACATGTAGCTCTTATATTTTATTTTATATAGTTCTATAAAATTTTTCACAATATGGTTACATACATAGGCACTATGAACTCAGGTCCATTACCTCACAACTATATATATATATATATATATATATATATATATATATATATATATATATATATTATATATATATAATAGAAGAACAAAGCGTTTGTTCGGTCGAAGTGAAAGGTTTTAAGAGAGATCTTCATCCAGCAGTGAATTAAAAAAGGATAATGATATATATAATTTTTTACACAAAAATTTTGGAGTGATTTATTGATGATAAATTATTTTTATATTTTTTTAATAAAATCACAATTTGATTCTGATTATAACAACATTATTTTTTTATTTAAAATGTTTTATCATTAATAAAGAAATAAAAAAGAATTAAATCAGTTATCTGTTTTAAGAGGAAAAAGTATTTTTAAAAGATATCATTCTATATAGTTATTAGATAATGAGCAGAAACATTTCAGCAACGTTTAAGTATCCCAAAACCGTAGTTGAATGATCTTTAAATGAAACGAAATTTTACTTCCTTATCAATTAAACGTTATTTTAGAAAAACATAAATTTTTAAAAGCTATGATTGAATGTAAGAATGAAAATTCTGTTCATAAATCAAATAATAAAGAATTAAGTAGTAGAATATTTGTTATGTGAAATGAATTTAAAAAAATGTGTGATTTGAATAGAATTTCTATCATTAGGAAAAATATACAAAAAAAATAATAAACTTGAGTAGAATTAAGGTTTATTAATATTCGTAATAACGAATTAAATTTGTTTAAATATCAAAAGCTCTGACGATGATGGCGTAGCCATCGAAATGCATCAGCCGATATAATTATAAATAATAAGTGAACAATAAGTGATTATTGAACACTTTAAATTATTGTGGTGTTGGGGTTAAAATTCATTTGTGTAAAGTGAATCAGCCACAGTTCCAAAACAACAAATAAATCAAATTTGTTTTTCATTTCCTGGTAATGTAAAAACGTTTTTAATACTCCTAATAAAAAATCTTTTTTTAAAAAAATGATATCGTTTGAATTAAATAATTTCGATTTTATATTGAAGAATAAATTGAAATATACCTTAACAAAAATAAAATTAAATGTATATATAAACGGAAAAGCTCAAAATTAAATACATAACAACGAATGAAATTTATTTTTCTAGTCTTAGAATATTTTTAGATACCTTAAATTATTATTTTAAAAGTTTATGATATCTGTATTTTTAATTACTTCAAGCAATTTTTTTTTAATCAAATGCTAATAGATATTTTATGATTTCATGGTAAATTATCAGAAAAATATTATATATCTAAAATGAGCTCAAATATATATATATATATATATATATATATATATAAGAAAAGTAACAAAACGGAATATGTTGCTAATCAATTAAGATAGGGTTTCAAAAGAGTAATGACAGCTTAGGACGATAAAATGGTTGTAAGGAGATCGTTAAAAATCCCACTCTAACTGCTAAAGCTATTAAAGAAAATCTTCCATTTAAAGTGTCAGTATTGACTGTGAAATGTCGATTAAAGAGGAACAGACTTAAAAAATAAACGGGAAATTTGTTTACAAGTCAATCCAATAAGACAGAGATTGGAATAATTGGATAGAAGTTTCAGTTCGTGATGCTTTGTTTCTGAAATGATTTATTCTACATATGTATATATATATCATACTGTCACAAATTAATTGAATTAATATCTGAAAACTGTATATATTAAAATATGTATATCGTTTATCCACACAACTATTTATTAAATATTTACCTGTATTTATATGTATAAATCAAATCACGTGTCTTTATTAATATACATATATTTCTCAAATGTCATAAATGTCATTTTTTTATCGTTAATGTTTTACATAATTCTATTCAAACATAAAAAAATAAATAAGTTTTATACAATTCACATTATTTTTATTTTTGTACATTTTATATAACCTGTACATAAATGGAATTTTCCATTAACGTTTGTGAAAGATAAATACGAAGAAGTGTATTCAAAAAAATGCTATTCTATTTATGTACGGTATTTAAAAATTAATTTTGTCGGGTAAATAAAAGTAAAATTAGAACAAGCAATTATAGAACAATTTAGGTCGTGACAGTTGGTGGCTATCACGTATACTTTACAAATTGTTTATGTCATTAATGAAATGGAAAAACAGATTGCAGCAAATTATTAATATATTGTTAAATTTAGATAACAGTTTAAAATTCTATCCATTGTAAAGATGTAGAAGTTTCGAGGCATTTTAGTTAACATAGATTTTTGGTAAACATCAATTAACAAAATGCGTTTATATATATATATATATATATATATATATATATATATATATATATATATATATAGATGACATGAAATTACAATTTTATGATTGGTAATTTTTGTCATTATGATAATTGATTTTGCATTATGGAAAAGTCACTTTAACAAGAAATCAGTTCTGAAAACATAATATTTCATACACATTTAATTTTCTTTTTTATACCATTTTACTTAGACTACAAGGTAATAAGTTAAGTTGAATTGTTTATTATATTTTTCTGCAGTTATCTCTATTTAATCATCTTAAATTGCTGATTGTTAAATAGTTTACTTCTTGTTTTTCAATATTCCCACATATATTATCAATATATTATTTTCTAAGAAGTAACTATTGCTTTTATCAATTCCATACTATTTCAAGTATGTTGAATTTATGCAAATTTTCTTAATTTATTATTTATATGTACGCTAATTATCTTTTATGCTATTTCATTAAGTGGTTGTGTTATGTGAAAGCAATGATAAATAGTAAAATCATCAATTCATACAGAAAATTAATTAAGTATTTAAAAAATATTTTTAATGTATAATATATTTTTTTCGAATTAAATTTAAATAAAAATAAACCAAAAAATATTTAATTATTTTTAATTTTTAAGCATATTTTATTGCATTAACCAGTTTCGCTGGCAATTAATTAACATGCACGCGTGGCAAATCCGTCCAAAGCAATTCGCAACGAGTTGGTATTTGAAATCATTTTTTTATAAAGTTTTAGACACACACTTACACATTAACATTATAGTAAAGCTCTTAAATTGATTAACAAATTTATTAATAATCTTTGAAAAGGAGTATTTCTTGGGTTTTGGTACATGTGTTATTTTACCGAATAGATTAGAGGTATTAAAAAATTCCATATCTCTTAGATAAAAGAATATTTTTTTGTAAAATTTTGCAAATTCTCTCATTAAAGGAAAAGATGATAAATAGCTATTTTGCAGGTCTACTCAACCCATACCATCATTGTAATCTAAAACTATATTAAGTTTTGTAATGTTTCCATTTTGGTCGGTATAATTTCTAATTTTTTTCTTTTTTGTTGTAATCATTTCTACTTTGGAATGTTTTGAAGAAAGCAAATATATATCTTTTTTGTCCTTCCATTTTACAGCTAAGATACCATTGCAATGTTTTAAAAAAAATCAAATCTTTTTAATTTTGTCGCTGCGAGATCTTTTGGCATATTCTTTCTATTAGATCTGACTGTACCGATAGTATTAATTTTTTGCAAATGAAATTTCAGATACAGTTTTGGTGACGAATACTAGTAATCTTAAAAGAAGGTGTGTCCAACATCAACTAAAGGTCTACATCAATCCAGTACAACATTTTCTGATGCGCTATTATCAGAATAAAACAATTCTTGGATAAAATAGTTCTTTATAATAATAATAAAAATATTGTGTATTATAGTTACTTGATTATTATTCAATGAAAATATTTAAAATTAATGAAGTTCTACAAAAACGTATTTGTATTCTTTCAAAACAAAAATGTGACATTTGCTATCTGAACTCCGATGTTATACTTAGCAAAGATTACACGACGTGCTGTGCACGTCATATCGGCATTTGGTACAGATAGCAGTCGACGTGCATAGCACGTCATTCCAGCGCAAGTGGTTAATGATGAAACACAGTTTCACTCATATGCATCACAACTTCGCTTAACATAGTGCATTCGTTTAACCAAATTTTTAGTCACTCTTTCGCATAATTGTGGTTCAATTTCATAAATTAAACTTTCAATATTTATTTTTAATGCTTTTGCTGTTTGTAGTTTATCATAAAAAACAATAATTTCACATAACCTCGCAGAAAATAATCCAATAGAGTTAGATCACATGATCTTGTTGGCCAATTGATTAGTTTATTTCTTGAAATAATGGACTCATTGAACTCTTGTTTCAATTAGTCTATTGATGTTTTTACAATTTCCAAACTATACTGACTTGAAATGGCAAAATAATTTTTAAAAAATTCAAACATGTCTTCTACAAGTTGTCAAAGCTCTGATATTCTAATTGAAAACCCTATATATATATATATATATATATATATATATATTTATGTGGGTAGTTGTTTTCACAGTTATTTAAATACAATTGAAATCTTTGTAAGAAGCAAACAAATAAAAAATATTAATAAAAAGCTATTTTTATCATATTTTCAATTTCACAAAATATATTTTACAATACTTTATGCTTTATTCTATTTTTGATTACAAAATCAATATTTCCCATATTATTTATTTGCAATAATATAATGTATTATATAAGTAAAAAAAGTAACATTTCTTTTATTTATAATGAAATTTCCTAATACAAATAATTCGGTCTACATGAGAGATATTATTTTTATTTGCCCTGATCTCAACATAGAATAAAACTGTTATGAAATTTTACAAAAATCAAAAATAAACTTTTACATAAAGTTGAAACGACATATTTTATTTAAATTCTGTCATTTCATTAAAAAATTTATATGATTATTAAAATTTTAAATGAAAATAAAAATGTAAATTTCAGTTCCGTTTTTGAAATAGTATAAATAATTTTCGTGTATAAAATAATTTACATGATAGTATTATTTACACTCACACATACATAAATCGATATATATATATATATATATATATATATATATATATATATATATATATATATAGTATGTTAATTTTTCTGGCACAGAATTTAATTCCAGTTCCATTATCGTGTCCCATTCCAACCCATATCATCATTCCGACAAATATATGTAATATAGAGTCTGTCGTGGACTCTGTATAGTAGTTTATTCACAAGTCAACGTTGTGTGAAAACTAAAGCATATAAAATGTATTATACATACATATATCGTTATGTTTCATTTATATTCAGAATCTATTGAAAGTACACTAATGATCATTTCATAAGTAATAATTAATTTCTGTTTTCAATCAAATGAGTAAAAAAGCATGTTTCAGTTGAAAGATAATAACGAAAACGTATGTATTATTTTGTTTCAGTCAATGTGTGTATATAAATATATATGTAAATATATTCATATGGTTATGATATGATATAAAATTGTGTATCAATTACACGATCGTTTACAAATTATACGATTTAGGTACGTGATTGCTTCGTATATTTTCCGGCCGATAACCAAATTACAGATCGTTTGTGTCGTTGTCGGAAAAAAGAGAAGTAAACGAAATTTCATTGTTTTACCGTTAAATTAGCATTCCTGTATGATTGTCTTTGTCTGAAACACATTATCCAATCGAAATGTTACATTTCCTGAAACACTTACTCTTTCGGCTACAAAACTGATTTCGGGATGTAATAACAATTCATTCTAACGAGGGGTTAATGGAACGGCAAAAGAAACCATTTTATATGCTATTACACGCCCCTATTACCATTTTCGAAACTTTAAAAGGTTTCTTAAGGAAATAAATGAAAAAATTTGTACCGTGCACGGTTTCTTTTTTAAAAAAGTTTATATATACATACATACATACATACATATATATATATATATATATATATATATATATATATATATATATATATATTTACGTCCATATAAGTATTTCATATATACGCTGTCTCTTTCTTATGTGCTTTTGTAGTTGTAAGCGTGAAGATGATGATGTTTGAATTACGATGAAAAGATGTATGAAGCGATTTATGTCTGGTGATAAATATGTATTTGTAAAGTATGACTTTGGTATAAAATAGATTGACTGTTTAGTATGTAATATCTTCATATATATATATATATATATATATATATATATATATATATATATAATTTTATAATAGTTATACTACCTCATAGAAATATTCAAATGAGAAAATAGATGTTAATTTAGTTTGCGTTATACTTTCATGATTTAAATATATGTTCTTGTTTGTTCTATAACATATTACAATTTAGACAAACTAATAAATTTTAATAATAAATCCTTAAATGTACATTTTATATATATAATATATATTGTTGTTTGTAGAATCAATTTTAATATCTAGTGAAAACTTATAATTAATTTAAGCAAATATTTCTTATAAAATCATTAAAATTGTTCAATAAATTCATATTAACTTAATTTAAATTTATTTATATAACCTCTTTTCAATTATAAATAAGCACCTATATAAATATATTAGATGTAAAAAATAATTATAAAAATATAAAATCTGAAATAGTTGATAAATTTTATTAATTGTGCTATTACTTAAAAAAATTATGGATTGATAAATAACGAAAATGATAATTCAAATAAATATTTTTATAATTTATTTCATTTTGAAATTGTGACGAATTCACTTTTACACAAATGATTATCACCCTTAATACCACAAGTGTTCAATAATGTATTAAATTATTGAACATTTTAATATGTAGTGGTATTGGGGGTGATCATTCATTTGTATGAAAATCTTTTTTAGGAAATTCATATAGGGTGGATTATATGAGATTGAAGGGTTTAGATATATATTTACTTCCTTATTTCTGTATTCTCATTTGGGTCACCATGTAAAAGAAACTTTATCTTATTTTATATATAAAAGTTTATTAAGCTTTTATATAATGTTTACTTTTTTCTGGAATAATTAACTTATTTAGTATTATTATATTCATGTCTTATTTTTATATTTGGAATATTTTCAGTAAAATCCTTATTATTAAATTTAAATTTTACAGTTAACTATAGACATACATTTACTTCCTTACTTTTTTAGTATTATTTAGGCCACTCTATAGAAGGAAGTTTATCTTTTTTGTATTTAAAAAATTATTATGCTTTTTAATATAATCTTTACTTTTTTATAATTTTAACTTGCTAAGTGTTATTAAATTCATGAATTATTTTTAAATTTAGAATATTTTTAATGAAACTTGCTTTATTAAATTTATTCATATTTTGCAATAATCCAGCAATATTGTACTACTTTGTATTATTTAATTAATAACTTTTTTATTGAGATCTAAGAGTTACTCTTTTTGTCAGTTTCATTTTATTAGGTGGCCAAACGAGATTGAAGATGGTGAAACATAATATATGTTTAAACCTTTCAATCTCATTTAACCCATCCTATACAATCAGTTTCGATAGAATGCATCATCGTTATGTAATTAATTTATATCTGAGAGTATCAGTCGACTATCTAAAAATTTAGTTTTGGGAGATGCCTTTATTTAGCAATGAATAGAAAAAGAATATTGCTGCTGAAGATGGTTATAATACATATCACAATCACCAGCCTCTTTTTATATAATGCTAGATGAAGGTCTCTCTCAAAACCGAACAAATTCTTTTCTCTTCCACTTCATTCGAACGAATTTTCTTATATCTCTGTCTCATCTATTCATAAGTCTCTTTTTGGTCTTTTTATGGCTTTTTTATATATCTAAGTTTTCAACCAATAAGTTTTCTTGTTAATTGATGGTATTCTCTTTTTGCTCTATATCCAATCCTTTTTTTTAAACCTCTTACTTTTGTTATAATATCCATTAATTTCGTTTTATTTCTGATCTGTTTTATTTCTTATATTTTCGTGTTGTTATATACGGTGGTTCAAATGAAACTGAAAAGTTCATAAATACATTTACTTGTTTAAAATCATATACTATTTCTTACTATTCTTCAGTTGCATTTAACCCTTATGTGCGCACCCAACTTTACCTACGTTGTTGCGCACCCGGGTACCCGGGTACCCACCACTAGTTTTAATTAGTTTTTAAGCGCAGGTGTGAACGGATACGTGTGCAATCAATTTTGTTTATTGAATAAACATAAATAAAAAGTATTTAAGCCATTTCCGAGGCTTCAAGGAGAAAAATTAGTAAAAGAACTCGCATCGAGGAAGCGGCCGTAATATTACTATGGATAATTATTTCACCTCTCTACCTCCATTATCGGAAGGTTTTTGGCACTTTGAGAAAAATAAACCTTACATTCCAAAAGAAATGGCAGCTGATAAATCTAGGCCAGAGTATTCATCTCTGTTTGCTTTTCATGAAAATAAAATCACAATACGTGCCAAAGAAAAATAAGGCTGTAATTATGCTTTCGAGTATGCATAATGATTTAACGATGAGAAAAAAACCTCATATGATTTGCGACTACAATAAATATAAAACTGGTGTCGATACAATGGATCAAATGGTGAGTCGATACACTACACACAGGCGAACTCAAAGGTGGCCTCTGGCCATGTTTTTCAATATGTTAGACGTTGCTGCTCTTGCAGCTTATGTAATCTATTATGAAAATAATAATATGATCCAAAAGAAAACTAATCAAAGACGTATATTTTTGAGGCAATTGAGTGAAGAGTTTGATTTTTCAAATGACCAAGTGATGCGAAATCACTCTGCAAAGACCGCAATCGAAGCTGTGCTCGGGCCGCAGCGTGCACCTCTTGATTTGCGAAAGATGATGGGCCTCGAGATAGCTCTGGTAGTAACTGGCTCTTGTCATGTATGTAGCAGACTTGTCATTAAAAGACGCAGAAAAACCCGAAAGTCTTGTGTAAAATGCGAGCAACCTGTATGCGATGAACACTCTGTCACAAATGTAACATGCAGCGAATGTAACAAGTAAACAGCGCCATTTTGTTCAATTAACTTTCAATTATTTATTTTCACAATCCTTCTTTATGTTGTTATATACGGTGGTTCAAATGAAACTGAAAAGTTCATAAATACATTTACTTGTTTAAAATCATATACTATTTTTTACGTCTAAATATTGAAATACATTTGTAAAGAGTTAATTAACAAAAATGTGACGAGGTGGGTACCCGGGTACCCGAGTGCGCACATAAGGATTAAACCATATAAATATTGGGTCATCCAAATGTGACGCCTAAATTTGTGTTTTATTGAGAAGAAACGTGTGTATATTTTATTTTATTTTTTTAATGAAATACAAATCTAGGCATCTTATTTAGATGACCCTATATATTTATATATATAATTCAATATCATTTTTGTATAATATAGTGTAGATTACAGGTTATTTATATTTTTTTACACATTTTTTGAAAGTTTAAATTTGTTTTAATACAGTTAAAATTTGATTTTTATATTTCATGTTTATATTTTATTTCTTTTTAATAAAACACAAACCTTGGCGTCACATTTAAATGACCCTGTTATATATATATATATATATATATATATATATATATATATATATAAATAATTCAATACCTTTTTTATATATTATAGGGTAGATTACAGGTTAATTATAGTTTTTTTACATTTTTTTGATAGTTTAAATTTGTTTTAATAAAGTTAAAATTTCATTTATATGTTTTTACTTGTAACTACTTTAAACGTAATGACGTTAATTTTATATAAAATAAATTATTCTATTAAATATATTCAAAAAATACTAACTGAAACATCACTTTAAAACTGTAATTATGAATATCAAATAAAATATATCTATGTGCATATAACTTAATATTTAATTATTCTAAAATATGAAAGTATGTTTGATCAAATTATGAACTTTGGCTCGAACGTATCTTGCTTTTAATAAGTGTTCGTGGATTGTTACTGATTTTTTTTTTGAAAAAAAGTTTTTAAATTAAAGTTTCATTAACCAGAAAATAAAGTGTCAGTATGTAGAGAGTATGCTTATTGCATTACGCCTGCGTTTGACGTTGTTAAATTGCTTGTTAAACCCGTATAAAGTTAATTATCCTGACTGATCTGATGAGAAACTTTTATTGATCTAAAAATGTTATATTTCTTTTTTTCTATAACAATAATATACACTGTATAAATTTGATTCTGTCAGAATGAAAAATTATGTTTGTTTGGTAATTAGTTGTTTATATTTGAATTTATATGACCTTTATATTAAATATTTTTAAACAATACAGTCTGCTATAAGCATACTGCATAACTACATATAATATAATATTTTAAAATATTAAAAAATATTCTTGTACAGCAATATAATATTTAATAATTTCTACCTTGAAATATTGGTCTCTGTAATTTTATTTTATAAGACTTTTATGAAATTTTTGGTATTAGTAATTAGTATTTCATTTTATAATTATATATAAACAAATATGTAAAAAACAGTGATATATTTTTTGAAAAAAAAATATTTAAATAAAATAGAAAACAAATAAGAAGTATTGACAAATATTTTTAATATTTAAATACTCGATTTTATAATATGAGATTTTTCGAATTGACATTTTTATTTTTCTGTTCACTTCATATATAAATATTCCCTTAGTTTTAATAAATTGTTTCAAATATACCTAATTTTTAATTACTTCTATTTCTACTTCTTTTAGTTTAATTTTTATTAGATCCTAAAATTCATTTAATATCACTTTTCTTTTATTTAAATTCATCATAAGACCTATTTTTTAACTCACTCTATTCAATTTTTCTATTTTTACCGAACTCATCTGGACTTTGTTGAAAAAATAACAACGAAGTCAATAATTTTAAGTTAACTAAACACCTCTCCATTTATATTTATTTTTTTCATATTCCCAGTTTAGTGTTTAAAATACTTCTAATTCCGTTGTAAATATTTTTGGTAATATTATATTGTCCTGATTCATTCTTTTCATAATCATAAACTTTTCTATTTCTTCGTTTTCTTGCATAGAGAATGTAGTATTTCTATAGAATGACCCAAATGAGACTAAAGGATGTTAACAGTGACTGAAGGTTACATTTTTTAAGTCTCATTTGGGTCATCCTGTATAAATATTGTTCAAAAGTTCAATATATGCTTCTTTAAGAAGAGTTGAAAGCTTTTTCGTAATTTATAATTAAGACTGAGTGATATTTGGTATTTATTGCATCATATTGTATATATATAAACTATAAAATATATAAACTATTAAATATATGGTTATAAAGTAACGTTATGGTTGCTATGCGTGTAGAATATTACAAAAGTTTGTATATAACTTTATAAAGTGAAGCATAAGAAATGTATGTATAGTAAGTTTCAACCTGTTTAGTAAGTTAAAGCATAAAGATAGTGAAGAAATTTTAGATATTTTTATAGTGCATAGAAACAAATTAGGATGTTGAAATAGGAGAGGAAAGTGGTGTTCAATTTTTAGTAAAATTAAAAATATCTTATCAAAACATTTATCAATAGTTTATATATTTTTTATTCTATCATTTAAAATAATATTTGTTTAAAAGAAAAAAAATACTTTTTTCAAAATAATGAAACTATTTCATTTCATTATAAATATATGTACATTAACCCATTCGTTTCCGCGATCCCCAAATGGGAATTTGAATTTTTTTTTCACTTACAATAGGATTATATTAAATAAAATTTGTATTCGTTAAACACCCATACCTTTTAGTTTTCAAAATTATTTTTTGTTTTAATGTTGCCCAACTTGTAAAAGTATTTGGTATATAAATTTATAACCGATGCGGTAAAATGATGTTTTAATGTTTACATTATTTTCTAGTGAACTTTTTGTTCGTATTTTTTTGCTTTTTTGGCAGATTCGTGTGTGATACTACTAACACATCCTTTTAGTTGATAGCACAATAATTTATAAGTATATATAATACTTATTATAAAAAATATACTATAAAATATATTAATCCTCATTTGGGGCTCATGGAATGTACTATGATATTAAATTGATAATATTTAAGTATTTTAGTAATTCATAGTTTTTTTTTTACTTTTGCAGTTTTCGGGGCAGTATTATACTGGTGGTGAAGATGAATATCTGAATCTTACCTGCGTTAGAAACTGTATGCCAAAGCACAGGTTTTTAGAAATAAAAAGAAATTTGCATTTTAATGACAATAGTTCCATAATTGCCATGGAAAAGAAAGATAAGCTATTTAAAATTCAACCTGTGATTGACAAATTAAATTCAAATTTTAAAAATTTCTGAATATTTACTCAAAAGCTTTCAGTCGATGAGCAAATGATAAGATATTATGATATCACTTTTTAAAACAATTTATAAGAGGAAAGCCAATCAAATTTGGTTTTTAAACAATAGGCCATGTGCTTCTCTGAATCTGAGTATTGTTTTCATATGGATATTTATGAAGGTAAATGCGAATAAGAAAAGTTGTGAGTAGTGTAGGAACCTCTGTAATAATGAAAATGACTTCTTTTCTGCAGTATACATTAGAATATGAAATATTTTTCCACAACTTCTTTACCAGCTTTAAATTATTATTGAAATTGAAAGAACTTAATATAAAGGCGACTGGAACAGTACGGTATAATAGAATGAATAAGTGTCCCTTGAAATCTGATAACATAATGAAAAAATAAGGACGTGGAGCATACGATTATTGTTATGATGAAAGTAATAAAATTTTTGCATTGATTTGGAATGACAATAACTGCGTCAAAGTTCTGTCAAATTATTTAGGATTATAACCTTTAGAAAAAGTGAAAAGATATTCTAAAAAAGAATGTCGAGTGGATAGACCAAACATTGTAGGACAATTATGTGGTATTTTCCTCTTTTTACAAATGCTATTGATGTTGCTGTTGTTAACGCCCATGCTCTTTATACTGCTTCGAATAAAAACATTTCGTTATCAGACTTCAGACGCAATATTGCAAGAAAATTTATGAAAAAAGAATCATTATCCAATCCTTAAGTCACTGGAAGACCCAGTTCAAGCATAACAAGGAAAAGCCTTGCACCTGAAGGTGTTATATTTGATCCAATTGGATATGTATTGGAAAGGATCTGTGGGGGAAAACAAAGAAAATGTGCCATATGTGGCACAAATGTGCGCAAGCAGTGTAGAAAATGTAATATAGGACTACATGTCGAATGCTTTCCTGTTTGGCATAAAATATGAGTTTTTTTTGTTTTTTCAAAATTTTTGTAACTAGAAATCCCATGAGCCCCAAATGGGTATCAATAAAAAATGTTAAAAAATAACTATTTTTTTAAAATATACAAGTAAATTAACCTAAATTCCATTATATAATTCAATTTTCAACCCTAATACACCAAAAATATAAAAAAAAAATTGGAAGGTAATGGGTTATTATCTACAGAAAAAAGGTAGAAATTAGATACAATTTATTATATATTACAAGAAATATAATTAATGAGAATGTAAAATTAATTTAGGTTGTGATCGTATGTTAATTATCATTATTTTAATATATTAGAGAACCCATTGTATCTCTCTATATACCTGCTGTTACTAAAAATGATTCAAAGCGCCTAATGTACAGTAAGTAGACACCTAAAAACTTTTTAATGTATTAATAATGTTGTTTATAAGATAATAACGTGATTGTGCATATATATATATATATATATATATATATATATATCCTTGAAACAAATTTCGGTACAAAACCGTCTATAGGACTTTTCGACCGCCACCACGCACGCAAACTAACGAGAACGATGCTAGAGAAACTTCAAACGAAACTGTACGTGTGTAATTATCGTTGTCGACCGATACAGTGGCCACGCTTCAAAATTCTTTTGAGTCTATTTAACCATCTATTTTCATAGAAGTTGTCTGTGGGTTCTATTATACGATGCATTATTAAGTACTTGTTCTATGAAATAGAGTTTTTGATATTGTGCTGAATATGGAACTAATTATCGTGTTAATGATTCAGTTATTCTGTCACATTTACCAAACTAGGATTCATTATGCTTTCATTCCAATTTGTTCTCTCTCGAAAAAGACTTGCGATGGATCGATACAGTCGATGTGCTCGTATTATCATGTTTTAAAATACAGTTAATCATCTTTAAAAACGTATTTATTATAAATAATATTATTGTTTTCATATCTGTACAATTTTATTTTGCAATTTGTTATTTGAAATATTTATAATTGACTAATTAATTATATATTATTATTTTAATCATTATTTATCTTGAAATGACAATTATATATATATATATATATATATATATATATATATATATATACATACAGGGTTTTTCAATAAGTGATTCATAGTTTAAATAGAAATAAAAAATATATTATTATTTTTTTTATTTTTAAGCATATTCTATGGTATTAATGATGGAACACAATTTCACTTATAAGACCACCACGACTTCTCTTGACATAGTGCATTCGTTTAGTCCAATTGTCACCCAATTTTTCATATAATTGTGGTCCAATTTCATGAATTACACGTTCAATGTTTATTTTTTAAACTTCTGTTGTTTGTGATTTATCAGCATAAACCAATGATTTTACATAACTCCACAGAAAATAATCCAATGGAGTTAAATCATATGATCTTGGTGGCCAATTGATAGGTCTAGTTCGTAAAATAATAGACTCATTAAACTTTTGTTCCAATAAGACTATTATTTCAGTAGCTATATGGCACGTAGCTCGTTGTTCTGTTGAAACCACATATCGTGCAAACCATTTTCAATAATTTTTGGAAAAAATTCATTAACCATGGTTCGTTAACGTACTATATTTACTGTTACCTGATCTCCAGCTTCATTTTGAAAAAATATGATCCGATAACACCACCAACATGTAATTCACACCAGACAGTTACTTTTCGTGGATGCAGTTGTATTTGTTCAATGATTTGTGAATTGCTTTCACTTCAAATTCTGCAATTTAATGTTGACCGTAAGTTTTACGAAATGCACGATAAGTAAATTTATTTCTAAAACCTTTAATCTCATTTGGAACACCTATACATATTTAGAAATTGTAATATTTATATAATTACAATTTTTTTAATATTCGAATTTAGAATGTTTAATGGAGATCAATTAGCTGTATAATATTTTTATTGAAATATTTTGAAACATCAATGTTAATTATTAAAAAATTAGAATTAAAAATTATACTAAAATTTAAATTGTTTATTTCTTACATCCAGTTGTATCATTGCGTCTATGTCTCTGCTCCATACATTAAAACAAGTTCTATTATTGTTTCGTAAATCCTTTTTTTAGTCTCTTTGGATAACTGTATTGTAACAAACATTTTGCTTAAGGCATAGATGTTTTTCAGTCGATTCTATGCGTCATATTATTTCTTCTTCCATGTCGTTGTTTTTGTACACTGAGCTTTCAAAGTACTTGAATAAGTTGCAATTTCTAAACAAAATATTCTCTACTGATAGCATGTCGTTTTGTTCCTCGTGCTCTGTTAACATTATCAAGACTTCTGTTTTATCCTGATTTATTTTCAGTCTTATTAGTGTTCTCGAAGATACTTGCAGATCTTTTTCTATATCTGTAACTAGTACTCTAGCATCTATGTATGTTAAGAACTTTAACACCGAGATCTATCCCTCTATTTATTTGTTTTTTTCTAATACTAGATTGAACAGCATAGATAATATATAGTCTCTCTGCCTGACTACTGCTTAAATGGAAAAACATTTAGATTTCTTTCATTCTGCTTTCATTATGCATTTTATATAGGGTTATGCAAATGTGACGCCTATATTTGTGTTTAATTAAAAAGAAACTATACACGTGTTTCCCTATACATCACCCTATCTAAACATGTTTTTTTTAAAATGGAGTCACATTTAGGAGTCACATTTAGATGATCCTATATTTTCTAAACATATTTTTGTTAATTTAATCAATTTTGTACAGAAACATGCTTCTTTAAAAATTTTCTATAAATTTTTTGGAAATCAATGAACGAATCCAAAAGTTTGATATCAAATTCATAGATCTATTTAATTAAACATTATTATATAAATATCTGATCGACAGTTAACATCATTTTACAAAAATTCATTTGTTGCTCTCTAAGATTTTCTTAAACATGAGATAGACGTCCAAGTAATGAAATTGGCATAAAATACAAGGCTGTATAATCAAATCTTGAATTAAATAATAATTAATCAAATTATTTTTCGGTTTAGTCAATGAAAATTATTTAAATAATAATATAGTTATTATAAAATCCTGGAGGTGATGTCAAATTTCTTGATTTTTCAAATCAAGTTAATTTACACTTAAGTAAGTTAAAAAATGAATTAGAATTTGGATTGTTTTTTTTTATTCACTTAACGAATTAGTATTATGGAATGATTAGAAATATGCTGTAAAAATCTATATCTGAATAGATAATTTTGAAGGAATTACTACATACATACATACATATATATATATATATATATATATATATATATATATACATACATACATATATATATACATTACAAATACAACATACCTAGATACACCCTATACATAGTTTTTATTTTTAAGGAACTACAAAGAAACATACATACATACATATATATATATATATATATATATATATATATATATATATATATATCAAATCTAGGCATTTTACATTTGGAAAAGCCACTATATGAATGCTATACATATGGTATTTTAATATATCTATATATACATATATATATATATATATATATATATATATATATATATGTATGTATATTCACACACACACATTTATGTAAAGAATAGATAATGGAGCAAATAGTTGAACAAAATTGCCAACATTCTGTAATGCTGTGCAGTGTAAAATACTTTTCTATAGACTTTGAATGTGCATCATGTGCCAGTAATGATGCTTTAGAAACAATGAGAGCAAGAAGCGTCATTTTCCTAAACTGTCATCTTCACAATACGCGTGAATACATACTGCACAGTAATACTCTCTGGCTGCCATCTTGCCATCCTATTGTGTGCTCTAGCGTGCGATTGCTGACAACTGACAGAAGCTGTCGGTGTTGAGATACATCAGATATTGCATATGTCAACTCGTTGTTTTACAATTCTTTTTTGTCTATAGCAGGGATTGTCTTATTTTGTCTAGACCAGCGAAGCTATAACCAGCGGGTCACAGGGAGACCCACGCAACAATTTTGAGCTATCCACATATTATATTTGTTATAACATAAAAATTAATTACTGAATAGAATACCTATTAGACAAAAAAATAGTTTTTGCATTGTTATGTCGAGTTTGTACTATGAATTTATCATGTCATCGTCACAAATTCAATTTAAAGTTTAAAAAACAAATTACTGAATAAAATAAATATTAAACGAAAAAAATAGATTATGTATTGTTATGTCGAATCAATGCCATGAATTTATCATGTGATGATCAGAATTGAAATTTTAAGTTTGGAAAACAAATTTCTGAAAATATTGATTTAAATGAAAAAAATAATTTTCGTATTGTGTCGAATTAATTCATAGGATTTATCATGTGATGGTCAGAATTGAAATTTTAAGTTTGAAAAACAAATTTCTGAAAATATTAACTTTTGATGATCAGATAGTTTCCGTATTGTTGTTTCGAGTTTATACCATGAATTTATCATGTGTTGGTCAAGATTGAATTTTAAGTTTGAATTAAAATTTCTGAAATTATTAATTTTAAACGATAACAATAGTTTTTGTATTGATTTTGTACTGTGAATTTATCTTGTGATCGTTGTGATTGAAATTTAAACATCGAAAAATAAATTTCTTGAATAAAAAAATTTTCGACAAAAAAATATTAACAAAATTTATATTATCTATAAAAATATTTTTTAAAAATTTCAGCTATTCAACTGTATTCATTTTTCATATTTGAATTATGTCGAAACTTTACTATGAATTTATTTTGTGATCGTTGTGTTGGAAATTAAAACATCGAAAATATATTTCTTGAAAAAATAAATTCTTAGACAAAAAATATTTCTGCTTTTATCTTTACTTGTATTACACATTTGAATTGTTATGTCGTATTTGTCTATAAATTTATCATGTGATCATCACCAATAAAATTTAAAGTTTAAAAATCAAATTTCTGAATAAAAGAAATATCAGTCGAAAAAAATAGTTTTTGTATTGTTATATCGAATTTGTACCATGAATTTATCTTGTGATCGTTGTGGTTGAAATTCAAACACTGAAAAATAATCGGAAAAAAAAATTCGATAAAAAAGTATTTCGGTTATTCATCTATATTTGTATTTCATATTTGAATTGTTATGTCGAATTTGTACCAAAAATTTAAGTTGTGATCCTTGTGATTGAAATTATAACATCGAAAAAGTAATTTCTTGAAAAAAATAAACATTATATCATTGATGACGATCCTATGATCCGCGGGTCACATACTGATCCTCGCATCTGTTTTAAGCTTCCCATTTATATTTGTTATTATTTCTTTTATTCATGTTAATTTTAATTTTTTCTTCCATTAATATGTATATTTTACTTGTTTTAATTACTCATATAATAACCAACCTACTGCTCAATTAAAAAAATAAATAAATTCAATTTTGACTCGCTTATCAAAAATGTTCGCTGTCAGTGGTCTAGACGAAATCATTGTCTTCTGTTATTTCTTTCGATATTACATCAGCATTGTTCTGCGAATGTGTGAATAAGTTTTGACACAAGAACAGAGATAATGAAAATAGTACAGATGTGTTTTTTTCGTATGCATGATTTTAAAATAAATGTACTTCATTTGAATTAAATTTTCTTCTTCGCCGGAATTGAAAAGAACATTACGTAGAAGATCATATAAAATAAATGAAATATTTCAAGCATGATTATGTAAATTATTATTAATAATAATAATATCTATACAAATTTGTATATTCCATTTATTTTTTGTATATTTATAACGAGAATAGTATATCATTATTTTCTATTTTTTATATGAAATAGTATTATGAACAGATTTTTTATCATTATCCTTGTTTTAAAAATAATGAAAGAATTTGTTCATTATATTTATTTTAAATATAATGGTAAAAAATAAATATAATTGTATATATATATATATATATATATATATATATATATTTAAATGTATGTAGAGAAATTGTAGAAATTTATGCAAAACAAATTAATAGCACGAGTGAAAATAATGTCATAAAATTCGTATATTTCACAAATCACAATTTAATTATATTAAATTATAAATAAAACGTGGAATAAAAGATTACTCATATGTAATGCAAATAAATTATGGAAAAGTAATGTTCACATTATAAAATAATTGCACATTGTTTGTTTATGGATCTCATTATATTAATTTGTTTAGGATTTAAATTTTCAATATAGAGTTAATGTAGTGTTCTCGAAAATTTTCATATGAATATTTGTTGAAATAAAACTTTGATATTAGTAAAAAACTGTAATGTTGTCGTAAAGTACATTAAAACAAAAATGATTACAAAAATTACTAGTTATCAGGATATATTATTTTTATCGAATTATTTTCTAGTTTTTTCGGAACTAGAAATATCGTAATTTTTTTTCGATTGAATTATCTCTTATCGCAAATTCTTCAAGTTTATTATATAAATATTTTTAAATACAGTAATCTATTTTTAGAGTTTTTAATAAACGTTTATCTAAAGTAAACATTTATGTTCTAATTCATTTGTAATATTTTATAAATAAACCTAATTTTGATAAAGTTTAATTACCTTGAAAATATCGTAAATATTTTGATTTATATACCTTTTAAGAATATTTTTTGAAAAAAATTGAATAAAACTCATATTTTTTTCTAACATTACACATTTGTCTCTTTAGTGTAATTAAAATATGTACTGCGATGTTTTAAAATGAATTAAGTATCAACCCTTTAATATAATATTTAATTTATTTTATAGCTACATGAAATAATTCAAATAATTTACTTCACAAAATTGTAATTTGTAATTAATTTATTTATTCTAGTTCATATATTTTCCTGTAGACTGAATATCCAATAATCAATTTAACGACTATTATTTTTTCTGTACAAGATTCTGTGAAATTGTTTCCTTTCCAACACGATACGTACAAAGTTCGTAAGTGTTATGTTAACTACACTGGGATTTCATAATATGTATTTTTTTTTATTAATACTTATTCCGCTTCAGAGTACAATTCTCATCTACAGACATTTAGTTGCGTGGGGATGGATTACGGAGGGTTATTTTTTCATGGGATATTTGAAACCATCACAGCATTCATAATGTGTCAACTGTTGAATAAGTTTACGCTTCATGTCAAGTTATACTTTTTTTATTTTTATTTTTATAAGCATTTAAGTGTAAATATTTGATTAATTCTTCTGTCTGCCTGGCAGTTTATACAAAACGTTGAATAAATATTTTAGTATATTTACAGTACGGCAGATAAATATTTATAAACCTTTATTATTTTATTTTTGTCGCAAGTTATATTTATCAATTATTCTCTCAGGTATAATATTAATTATTTCATTCAACGTTCGTGTTAATTTTTTTTATATACGCACTTAGTTGCCGTAATAGAAAAATAAAGGAAAATAAGCTTAGATTGTATTTACTGAAATATGAAAAAATATATACGTATATGGTGAGTAAAAAACATATTCATACCTTGTTTTCTTTTGATAATCATTTCAATTTTTTTTACTAAATTCTAAGATTTCTCACTCAATTAAAACAACAAAGAAACAAGTAATATTATTGAAATAGATTATTTGAAAAAATATTATGTAATTAATTTTTTTTTAGAATACTTTTTAAAAAAAAAATATTTGAAATCGAAGTGAGAATAAATAACACTGTTTTTATTTCATTGTAATAAAATATATTTTAATATTTGAACAATGAATTAATGATACTTGTAAAAACATTTTATATTTTATTTAAAGATCTTGTATTTATCTCATAATTTTTATTTACATCAATTTAAAATAAATAAAATATTATTAACTTGACTTTCAATTCTTTTCAAGATGATTTTATTACAAAAAATAAAATGAACTTTTTTATCAACGATTGAAAACTCTCGAGAAAGATTTATTCGTAAGCAATTTTTTTAAAAAAATAAAATTAATAATTGTTGTTTACTTTATTTTTTTGAAGAACAATCATTTCTAGAAAAATATATAAATAAACTTATTTGTAAAAAGTATGTTTTATAATAAAATTATTCCAAAGTTTATAATTACTTGAGTATAGGAGGAAATCTGATATTGTTTTTAAAATTTATATTATTTGAACGCTTCGAGAATTTTATTCAAATTAAATTTTAATAAAAGTTCGAAATAGTTTTTCAGGCTTCGAACTGAAATTTACTCTTCGATCTAAAATATATGAATGTTTTTGTTTACAAAAATAACTTGTTCCGAAATTAAATTTATATTCTACCTTTATTTATATAATCTATGTCGTATATATTTCATAATATATATATATATATATATATATAAATGTTATTTGTTTTGTGTTTGATTTATGAGATATATACTAAAAGTTAGATCCTATATGCTTTCAGCAATTAGTTAAAACTCGCAAGAATTTCCTGTAACGTATTCGATAAACATTAATGGTATTTGAGTGAAGTTGGTATTAATGAAAACCATACTGTTGTGTGTTATTAAATTATGAATATTATTAAATTAATGGCTGGAGAGTAATTTAGTCATCACGTACAGGAAAACTAAGTAGACTGAATAGTTGTAGCATCGCTCATTTGGCTGCTTCGGTATTTTATTGACATCAGTGCTAGAGCTAATGGTAAAGCTTTACTAGATACTGAAAATGTAAATTACATGTAAACTTGAACGACGTATGTTGTGCATGGAGCCATCGTTGTTATACTTGCATTTAATTACAGACATTAATATTTTTTTATTCGATATGAAAACTTGGACATATATGTTTATATGTGAATAAAAAACCGCTCACACACGTTATTTCCGAGGAAATATTTATATAATTTAAATTTTAAATTAGTTTAACTTTTTATTGTTAAATTTGTATTAAATAATAATTTAAAAATGTTTGGTTCGTTTAATTATTCATCGATTATAAAAATGTTAAATTGTACTGAAGAATCTAAACCAAAAAAAAATTATATGCAATATATATATATATAAATATATATTTATATATATATATATATATATATATAAGATAAATATAAGATAAAAAGATTTTAAAATTCAGAAGTACCACTTTAACTTACTTGAAAAATAACAATCTTTTTTTATTTGTAATGTTGATGATGTAATTAAAATTTGCAAATACAAAAAATTGGTAAAAAATATTCGAAGTAATTTAATATCGACAACAATTTATTGAAATTTTAATAGGATAAATGTCATTGATATATATATATATATATATATATATATATATATATATATTCAATATAAATAGGGTGAAAATCCTTAATCTTAACAAATAATAATTTTATAGTTAATGGAAAAAATTAAAATCATTAACAATTACATACTGCTTGAATCAACAATTAATTTTTATACAGTAATAGGATGAAAAATTTTATCGATATATCTCATTAGACAAATGATCTGTGGAAGATTTGACTAATATTTTCAAATATAAATAATTCAATAATGAAAATACGTTTGATTGAGGCTATAATATTTCCTATTACTTATAAGATTTTAAAAGTTGAAGAATTAACAAATATAATAATGAAAGAATCGATGATTTTAAACTTTGATTTTATTGTGGATTACTCTAAGGATTACCAAATCAATTTTGAAAGAAATTAAACCGTAATTCTTCTAGATGGGAAAAAAATCTAAAACATCAATTTTTATACTCTAGACAAAAACATATTTTTAGAATAAAATACGTTAATAAAGTTTAATGACAATGTAAAAAAGGAAAACATTCAATATGATGATTTAATTCAAAAATAAAGTAGATAAATGCACATATAGAGTATAATTACCTAAAAGATTTTAAAACAGTAAAGCAATTAACATTAATTTAATTATGAAAGAATCGATAACATTTTAAACTTTGATTTTATTGCAGGTTACTCTGACATTACGAAATCAATTTTGGAAGAAATTAAAATTATAATAAAAAACAAAATTTAATACTTTAGACTAAAACAAATTTTTAAAAAAATAGAAAACGTTAATAAAGAAGATTTAATGACAATGTCAAAGGAAAACATTCAATATGATAGTTTACACATAGTTAAATTTTTTTACAAATTCAGGTGTATATATTCCGAAAATATTTAAAGTAGATAAATGCACATATAGAGTGATTTAAATGAGATTAAAGGGTTTAAACACACATTTACTTGCTTAATATTATTTACTATCCTTCAGTTTCATTTGGACCGCCATATATATGAATGAAAAAGAAAATTATAGAAAACTGAACAATGGTTTGCGCTATTAAACGAAAAATCATTATAACCTGACAACTAGATGATATATAAGGTCATCCAAATGTGACGCCTAGATTTTTTTTATTATAAAGAAACATGTGTATAGTTTATTTTTAATAAAACACAAATCTAGATGCCATATTTAGATGACCGTATATATTAGATTTTACCAAGGGAAATTTGTTAATAACTGCAATATATAAAAAAATATTGAAATATTTTAACTTCAATGATTTGTGTAGAAATTGATTGTTTTTTAGTATGAAAGAGAAGTGATAAAAATAAAATTATATTCTTTTTCTGTGGCTTGTCTTCCATTAGGAATTTGTCGTCTTTTCTGTACTCGAAATTGTATAATTAACAAATATCATTTAAAGTCAAAATCTATCTATCAATAATCGGCACTAACAAAAGATTTAATTAATTTTACTGAATGGTTATATTATTTCTATTAAATTACTACAGAATAATACTAAAAAATATAGCTATATTATTTTGTACCTATTTGTTTTAAGAAAGTAGTTATTATTATTATTATTGTACAATAGTTACAAATATTACTATTTGGTACTAAGAAATGAATGAAAATAAAATAGTCCTCAACCAACTACCTTTAGTTGGAATTGATTTTTCAATCGATTTTAAACATACTCGTACATAATTTATACAAAGAATATATCTTTCTTGTTACAAATTTCAAAAGATTAATCGATTCAATGAAAAATTTTATTAATATGTTTTCTGAAATCACATTATTGTAATTTAAATCTACTCTACTGAAAATGTACGGTAGTGTTAAATTTATACATATATACATACAAATATATATATATATATATATATATATATATATATATATATATATATATATATTATATATATGATTGAACAAAATAAATAATATTATTACAAATGACAGA
>CP092090.1:53193567-53276067 GCA_029203775.1 Neoneuromus ignobilis
CTATAACTTTTTTTCTGATTTACTTATATTTCTGTCTGTTATTCTTAACATATATCTTTTAATGCTTTTTTTTTGTTGTCTAGAATTGTTGATTTATTCACATATTTAAAACACATATTTCATATCTATAAATGCCAACATGTAGGATGTATTAATCAAAGAATTTTTTCTTTAAACATATAAGAATATTCGACTTAATAATATAAGAATTTTTTTCAAATTGACACCATTCTATTTTTATTTTCTTGTCTTTTCATCTCTACATGTTCCTTTTGTGTTATTTAATTGTATCAGATATACATAGTTTTCTACTTTTTTATTATTATTTAATAAATTGAAAATAAGTTGTACATTTATTTATTATTTGAATAGTAGCATTGATTTACAATCATTTCATTAAATTATCAATTTTAATTTTCAATTTAAAATATTTGAAAATGTTAAATGAAAAACAATCATTAAAATCAAAATCAGTTGATTCATTTTAATATCCATAAATTGAAAAAAAATTAACAAAATAATACTTCAGGATTTAATTTTTAATTAAAAAATATATTCAATAATTTTTTTAAATTACCATACACTTTCTAGTTAGTTTTAATATTAAATTTAATTACAAAAATTCACATAATTTTTTATATCAAAATTCTCTAATTTTTTCAATAAATAAATAACTTAAACATTTTTGTTCAAAAAATAGTAGTTTATAATTGATGTTAAATTAAATTGCTTTATTATTAGGTTTTTGTTACTAGATATTGAAAATATCGATTTTTTGTTGTAGGGAAACTGTTATAAATCTCGTTTTAACTGTTTATATATATATATATATATATATATATATATATATATATATAAATATGTGTGTGTGTGTATGTTTAAGTCTATAGAAGAGTAATAACCTTTCTAGCAATAAATGATTTATGTGATATATAAAGTAATAGACAAAAATAAATTATTGCGGTTCAAAGGCGACAAAGTAAGACTAGTTTAGCAACTATCAATCATTTTTTATTATTTAAGTTTTGGCACGCCTGTCACACGAGTCCGTGTTATTAATTGTTGTCGTAAAAATTCGACCGAAAAAAAAATTTTCTGTCTTGTCAATATTATTACATACATATTCCGTGTCAGTTCCAGTGTTATCATCAAAGCTTTCTAGTTCAATTCAACGACGGAACGAACGTACACCGGAAAATTTTCACCAGACGGTGTGCTTGTTAGGAACTTGTTTTGCGCACCGACGCTTTAACGTTTCGTTCATACACATAGTTCATTATATCCTGATTAATTTTTAATTGCGATTCGATTTTTCATGCTACAAGCGTTTTATTTTATAAACAAAATTCTAGTTTTTTTCTATTACTACGAATATCAATAATTTGAAATGTAAAACACGATAATTTCATACTTTATTATAAAATATATTTAACTCTGAGAGATAATTTCAAATAACATTTTTTATTCCAAGTCTGATCAAAAATGTTTTATATTTTAGAAAAAAAATATATATTATAATTTTTTTTTCTACATTTTACATTATTTAAGGGAGCATTCTAGTCTAGACGAACAAATTTTAGGTGTTTTTCAGGCGCTATAAAAAAACCAACAAATATTTTTACTATCCATTTTTTACCAGTTATTTATTGACATTTTAAGAGTATAAAAAAGTATTATTAAAAACAAAAAATTCAAAATTGAAAAAGGTACAGGCTGGCAAAGTGGGGGCTTGAAAAAAACGGTGTCTCCTGGTTGACGTGGTTTCAACCCTTCAGGTCAACTGAAACAATTTTTTTTTTGAAATTATTGAAAAAGAAGGTTGTAGTAGTATCCCCGTCTAGGGAAATTAAAAAAAAATCGCAAAATGGCGGCAGTGTGAAAAACAGTCATTCTTTTGCCTTATTTTTTTCAACTTTCGAAATTTTTTAAAAATAATAAAAAACAAAATTTTCAAAAAATCCTAGGTAGGGGCAATTACTGTTATATTGAGAAGTTCTGTACCAAATTTCAAGTAAATCGGTCCATTAGAACTTGAGATATCACATCAACCGTGTCGAAAAAAGTAGTTTCGAGAAAAACGCGTTTAAAGTTGATTCGTTCCGGCCAAACCGGATTGGTTGGCGCGTCACAAAAATAGCTATAACTCTGAAAATAATTCGAATTTCGAAAAATGCTCTTAAGAACATATTCTTAAAGGTATAAGCTTTGAAAATATGCAAAAAAATAAATCGATTTTTTCGAAATTCTAGACTAGAATACCCCCTTAATTTAATATATATTCTTTTTATAATAAAATAAGTTTTGTTTGCCTTGAAAAGGTCAAGTTCAAAGAACTAAAAAAAGATTTAATTATATATTAGGAATTGTAGATAGAATTGAGAATAGTAACTGTAGGAAATAAATCTAGAGAAATGTAAATATGGAACAATAAACTTAAATAGAAAATTGAGTAAAAAATTTAATAAATTAAAAATTTCAAACATAATATGGACCATTTATTATAAAAGTGTTGTAAGTTCATTTTTTCTTGTTTCGAGATATTTAAAAGTTTGCATTTTAGTCGAATTAAAAGTACTAATAAAGTCTACTAAGTTTGTCTATGTTTCTATGAATTGAAATATATGTCAATTCATTATAAAAATGACTTTTATAAGAATTAACTAAACTAATGTATTTTTCTGGATCGTAAATGGACTTAACTGTAAAAATCGTTAAATTTCAATTTTACTTTAATTACGTTATGTTTTATTTCAATTTTATATATAAATAACAATAAGAAATAAAATACTATTGTTTGATCTCAATATTTATTTACTTATCGTTAAATTACTTTTTACGCTTACATGCAAGTTTAGCATTAGATTTTGTTTTTCATTTTGGCTCGTTTTAATGAAACACTTTATCATGAATATTATCTCGAAGTGACCAGAATAAACGATAACTAAAAGATGGACGACATAAGAAATTCCAACCTAATTTTTATCGAGTAGCTAAAGACATCTATAATCATTGTCGTGTTTGAACACAATGCTTTTGCGATTTGTTAATTCCGGATGAATCCGCATTTATCGAGACCATCTGATAAAGCTGAACTAAATTTGCTAAATGAGCTTCGTAATACCTAAACATAAATGTTTTTAACATGCAAATTGAAGTCACGAGTTTCCGTTTTTCTTCTAAACTCGTCTATTCAAGTTGGTTTATCATTTCACTTTACCTATTCGACTTGCAATTTACATAGTACAAAATGAACATCTTGTACTCGTTCTATGTTTAGAATTGTTATAATAAATTGTGGATATATTCACTTTTACAGTATTGAATTAACGGTTTCATCGAGGACACGGAAGTATTGTATTTTACCCTGGAATTACTTGATTGTTTTTATAAGAGAGTAAAGTTAATTTTTTGCTTACAGTATTAGACATGGATCTATTCTACAATAGAATAGATGATTGATAAGGGATTCAAAAGTAGTGTGTTTTTTTTAAAAAAAAGAAACTAAGATTTAAACTTTTAGAAAATAAATCTACACTTACTGCAAGAAATCCATTCAATTATTGATAAAAGAATTACCCTATGACAGTATTTCTCATAATGGTTGCAGTAAATCTCAATATGTTTTCTATTGCAATAATTAATTTATGATCAACACAGTTTATAATGATGTGAAAAAAAATTATAATAATACCTATATATCAGATTCAATAAATCAGTTATAATTAAACAATGAAAAAAAGTTGTATAAGTCCATTTTTTCATATATTGAGATATTTAAGGGTTTGCATTTGAGTTAATTTAAAAATATTGGCCAACTTTAATCAAATCGAGTGATGTTTTTTACACTATACACCTTTTAAATTTTATTATGAAATAATAATTACTAACATTATTTTACAAAATAAACGATTTTTTAGCTCCACATGGACTTATACCACTTTCAAAAATAACATATTGAAGTGAGCAAATTTAAGTCCATATTTTTATCATAAGCTTTACTTGGATTTTTATTAAAAGTAATAATTTACACGAATAACTAAGTTTATTAAGAGTTTATTTCAGTTATATTAAAAAATAAAAATGAAAATTACTTCGTTTAGTTTTTTCTTTACACTTAGCATATTGAAATATTTATGGTTGTATATAAGGTAATAAACTTATCATATCGTTATATTTTCTCTTGTTATGCTCCTTGAAGTTTTATAAAGCGGTAACATATTAATTTTTCTGAGGTTTTTGGTCTTCCCTTTTTCCAAATAAAAAAATTGTTTTAAATGGAGCATCCATACTAATTTTATAAAACATTTTGTGAGGTTCATTCCTTTTGAACCTCATCCAACATATTTTAAGCCAGTTTACAATTTCTCCGTCCGTGAGACAAAGTCTTCTCTTTTCATTTATACAAAATGAATGTTTTTTTCGGCAAGCCTTTATTGCATCATAAATGTATAATGAATTAATGCTGTTTCCATATATCAGAAATTGACCCGACAGTAAAAATTTGTGGTTAACATTTATGTTATTATCGTCTGATTTAAATTTTGTCCGGTACACATGTCACTGTATGCTATGATAATAATAGGAAACTTATTCCACTTTCAAAATTATTTGTGCGATAGCATTGTACAAAATATATAGAACTCTATTGAAATTGTGATTGTAACTATAAAGAGAAGGTGTCTATAGCTCATCAAAATTACCGTTAACTTAGTTTTTTTAAAAAGTGGACTTATACCACTTTCAAAAAAACCAGTTCATTTGGTGAAAAATGTTATTATTTCTCGTTATTTTGAGATAATTTACCTGTACATTATTAAAAAGATTTCTAAATTTAAAAAATGAATTCAATTCAATAACGCGTTTAAATTCAGTATAACAAACAAAATAACTAAATTATTTAAATCATATCACCTTATCAGATATAAATATTTCACTTTTATCTTAAACTTTCAACAAGTAAACAAATAAATATTCTTATATAATTTCTAAACTATTAGCAAATACATTTGTCAGTACTACTATAACGAACACTTACATTTAAACATATATTTGAGTGTTATTTTACAAATATATATTTATATATATGAATACTTTTCTAAAATATGTTATTCGAGTTAAGGAAGTTTTAAAATCGTCTCCAGGTTTATGTGATATTCAAGTATTGTATTAAAAAATAGGTAAATAATCAGAAAAAGGAACTTTAGCTTCAAATGACTGTAACTTACATAGTATTCAATTTTATAATCTCTTGAATTTTTTGTCGATACCGTATCAGCAGCATTTACTGAATTTTGTATGAGATTCAAAATAGATTTGAGATATATTGAGATTGATTGAGATGCTCTCGACAAATATTGGCCATGACCTTTAAACATATATATATATATATATATATATATATATATATATATATATACATGAAAATACTATAATTTATTCATATTTTAATATACAAAATTCTCGCGGTTTCATAATAGCATATCTTGTTCAATTTTACATCACGAATATCTCAGAAAATATAATCTTTTATACGGATGGTTAAACTAAAACGTAACATAAATTTGTTAATACAATATTAATATTAAAGTAAGTGATTAAATAATTATTTTTTTAACGTAATAAATAAGAAATAAGTTCTGTTTGCTTCCAAAAATAACTAAACTATATTATCTTGTGATTAAAGAAAGTTCAGTTTTTTTGTTGAATGTAAGTGGGAAATATTTTATATTTTTTTTTTGTAAAACTGTTATAGTAGGTCAACAAGTAAAACTATTAAACTTTAATTTTCAATATCTATTTTTTGTTCTATATATATTTTTTAAATACTAGTAATTTGAATATATATACATTGATACAATTATATTAATCAAATATTTTAACAAATAATAGAAGCTATCATTTTAAGATCAGGAATATATGATTTGAATTTATTTAATAGAATAATTGATACATATTCCAACGAATTAAATAAATGTATCACAAAAAATGAAAAAATAATGACACTTTCTCGTAAAAGTGTAAAAATTACATTTTTGACTGCATAATAAAGTTTTGTATGAATCGTTTGATTTTTTATAAATTATTTTTCTATTTTTGTTTATATTAGCTTATACGAGTATGAGTCCACTGCTGGATAAAAGCTTCATGGGATATTTCTGTTCACTGCTTCTTGGTCATTTTCATGATGCCGATATGGTAAGTTAGTGAGAATTTTTTTATTAAGGATAGAAAGAGTTCCTGTCAATAATATATATGCATGTAAATTGGTGTGTTTCTTATATTCATTGGACAAATATACTTTTGTGATTTTCTATTATCGGTTTAAGTCTTGGAGTTAATATAGAAATTATATTTTAATTATTAATTTATATTTTCTATCAATTATCCAAATTCCTATATTTGTAAAACTTAATAGTAAACAGTTAATGAGAGCGTGGACATTTCCACACTTTGAGTAATTCATTTAATTTTTTTTAGCCTTTTTGTTATTTTACAAAATTGTTTGATATTAGATACTAGAAACATTTTTAATTATTTTGTCTTATTGTCCCAAAAACATTTATTTCTAACTGACATTTGAATATTTAAATAACAGTATTTTAAAATATTATTCATAAATGAAAATACAATCTTTTACAAAATACATTTTTTTATATTGAAATCTCCTGTACTTGTGTTACAAATATATTTTTTCTGGTATTTTATTAGTTACAATGTTGAAATTGTTTTAAAATAATTAAGAAGTTATTGGTGTTGAAGAAACTTTAATACTTATTAAAATAGACCATGTATGAAAATAGAAAGTTGAATTGACTGTAATATTTTTTGTAGTAAAAAATCTTCTTTAGATAATACATTTTGATAGGAATTATTTTTGAGATAAAATACTTGATCATCGTTAATGTCTGGTCAAACAGATAGCAGTACCATAATTATTATTATATTTGCTTTATTTGATCTACAGTATTCCTGTTTTTCAAAACAGCTTTAGTCCAAAAAAATGTTCTCTCGACACACTTTGGCTTTTTATTTTATAACTACGTGCGAGTATTATCGATTCAGTTATCTAATAAGAAAAATATCAGAAATAAAAATCGATGTTAAGATTTTAACAACAAAACAGTTATTAAAATATTATAGCATTTCAATAAAATTTTTCACTATTTTTATGAAATCTGTACAAATCTCTAGATTTTGGCTAGGATTTATTTTTACTATACTCAAAATTGAAACTAAATTATTTATTCAATTTAAATATATTTTTTGTCACATTAAATTCACTCTGTTGTTTTTTATGTATTGATTTAACGAGTAGAAACTTATACATGTACAATATTTATTTTTTTCTATACACAATTTAGTATAAAGTTTTATGTTGAAATATTTGTATAGCAATTAAAAAGGTTGTTTTTTTTTCTTTTTAAACATATTTTTATATCAATATTCAATTTTTGATTTTATTTATATGGAATTTTTATCACTTGTTAGTGCAAAATATAAAATATGAATTTTATTTACATTTTTCTCATTGACTAATATTTAAATTCATCAAATAGTTTACATATAATTGACAAATTTCACATTTTTCTGTATTTTAGAATATCAAAATTCATTAAAAATTTCATTGAATCCATCAAGTTTCAAATTTTTGTTCAATATAAAACGTGCAGAATTTTTTGTATGTTGTCAATATCACACGTTGTAGTAATAGAATATAGATTTCATATAATATCACAGTGTTCAAATAAAAGTATTGCTAGTGACAAATAAAGAACTTCTTTCACTTCAGAATGTAACAAACACACATACACACACACACAAACATATATATATATATATATATATATATATACTTTATCAATTTCTTCAATATATTGTATAATATTGTGGCTGGTAGTTTAAATTCTAGACCATCGTCCTATCGACTAATACAACTGACAGCGGTTTTGATTTTTGAAATACGTACTTTTCTCGCAAAGAAATCATTCTATCAAATATATTAATATTTAGTTTTTAGTTAGAGTTTAAATTAATTTGAAACATTAATAATTTGTTATTAATAATATTTTTTTTTCAATAATTCAATATTTTAGATTCAATAATTCATACAACTTAAATAAAAAAAAATAAAAACGAATTTTTATTGTATATATAAATATTATATTACATATTTAATCAAAGAATGAACCCTTTGTTTCTTTCTATAAAAAGAAAGATGTTTCAAACTTTATTAGAATACTATAGAAAATAGTTTAGTGAACGTTAATACATATTCGTCCGCTTGACGAAAATTCGTTATCTTCCAAAGAATCACCCACAGTCAAATGACGAAAATTCGTCATTTGTATATTACAGAGAATAATTGATTTTTATATATATATAAATTGATTTTTATATATATTAAAATTTATATATAAAGATAAATTTGTTTTATATCATTTTCCAAGATTTCACTGAAAAATATATGATTTCTAACAAGTTACATTAGTTTTATATAGACCATATCATTTCTACAGATAGTGTCAAAAAATGCTGGCATTTGGTGAATGGCGGTGTAAAAAGTTACCCGACGAATATGTGTTAAGTTCTCTATGGAGGTAATTGGACTTGGAATATTTTTCATTAAAACATATATATATATATATTATAATCAGTCAATTATTAAAAAAAAGTGTTTAATAAAAGATAATAAAGTATTGAAAATTTTACAAATAAAATATCAAAGATGCAACTAAATGTATTATAGTTATTATGTATGTTTTTTTATTGTTATTGTACTTAAGATAAGTAATCTTTTTATTAATCTATTATCATATTTTCTGAATTCAATTTTGTATATGTGTATTAAAATAAATGTTTATAAAAATAATACTGGTTCTCAAGTAATGTAAATAATTAAATAAATCAATTTTATAATATCTCAATGGATTACATTTAAGTGGAAATGAGCACTTAAATACATAATTAAATGATATTAGTTATAATTTAATAGATTTAATCAAAGATGTAAATAAATAAAAAATGCTGATACTATTTTTTAATTTGAATAAAAATGAAATAAACGGCTTTAATTCAAATTTTCTTTTCTTATTATATTATTGTAAGAATTATATCGTTTCATAAATGACTATGAAATCTTTAACAGGATAACCATTTTTGTTATTTATATTTTTCTTTTATCTATTGGAATATTTGAATTCGTCGAAAATTTATTTTTAAACGTTAGATCTTTATAATGTTTCGTTCGTATTTGTAGAATATCGTTCGGAGTGTATTTTATTTTATGCAAATTCATATAGAATACTAATCCAATAACGACCGTAGTCACAAACTCAAAACACTCGCCAATCAAAAGAATCGTAAAAACAATTCATCACATATTTTGTTCAATTTATATGTATATTTATTCCGTTAAATATGACAAATCCATTTGAAATATTTCCAGAGCGTCGAACACATTTACATTCGTACACAAACTTCATCGAAACGAACAAACATTTATTTATTTAAAACAGAACTACAGATTATCACGAATGGCGCGAGAACACATGTTTTCGGATCGTAACATTTAATATTCAATTCTCCGGAATCCACACGCCGTCGTACGACTGAGGAGTACGTAAGCTTCGCGCATAAATCCTACGACATTTTGCTTAACTAAAAACGAAGATCCACTCGCTATTGAACGGCTCTCACCTACAATACGTCGCGTTTAACATTTTATGTTGTTAATATTTGATGTTACGTGCGAGCTCCGAACCTTTCAATTCAAACATCCTTTTAAAAGAATGATTACCTTGTGACCGAAACTAAGGAGATAACGAATGAATATTTTAGATTTTCAAATGAATAAAATAGGGGAAAGACGGTATTTTCGTATGTTTCGAGCATTGATTTGATATCTTAGTGTCTTAAACGATTCAAAACCATACATGTTCACATACATATCTCAATATATACATACATACATACATAGAGAGTAGATACACACATACACTTACACAAAAAAGGTGCATAATTAAAGAAATTATAATATAAATTAAATTTTGTCTCTTAAAAAAAAACTATTTAGATATTTTTTTTAAAAAAATCAAATTTCTATAAGTCAATCAATATTTTCACATATTCATACATATATATAGACATTTGAAAAAATGAATAAGAGCAAAAAAAAAATAAATTATGGCAAGTATCCAAAAGGATCAATTGAATTGATATAGTAAAAGATGTTGGTAATTTAGTTACAAAGATATTTCTAAATCTATTCGATTTACTAAGAGATTCATATCAATTCAGTGGAATAGTGCCAATATAATTAATGTAAAAGAAAGAGATGTGATTTGAATTCATTGTAAGTTTGCAGTAATGAGAATACAAGCATTTTTCAAACAAATTTCAGTTATTTTGGCTACATAGACAAAGTTGTCGGGGTCGTCCAGTAAAAAGATTCGATATTAAAAATTGTTGTCAGTTATTTAAGAACGAGACTGAAATTCTTAACAAGATCTAACATTTAAATTTATTTTAATAATTTTTCATATTATCATGTTTATATATATATAAAAAAGATTTTCCAATAAGTGCTTCAGAAGTTTAAATAGAATTAAAACAAAAAGTATTTAATTAATTAGTGATTTTTTTCTTTTTTATTTTTAAGCATATTCTGTGGCATTAATAATGGAACACAATTTCACTTATAATGATCCCCACTAATTTTCTTGTCATAATGTATTCATTTAAACACATTTTTAGTCACTCTTTCACATAATTGTGATCAAATTTCATGAATTCTACACGTTTAATGTTTATTTTTGATGTTTATGTTGTTTATGATTTATCAGCATAAACCAATGATTTCACATAACCCCACAGAAAATAATCCAATGAAGTTAGATCGCATGATCTTGGTAGTCAATTGTTGCGTTCATTTTGTGAAATAATGGACTCATTAAACTTCTGTTTCAATAAGTCAATTGAATTTTTTATAATTTCTAACCGTTGTGAAGTGATAATCATTCCATAATAATTCGCCAAACTAAATTGAGTTAAAATGTCAAAATGAACTTAAAAAATTCAAGTATGGCTACCACCAGCTGTCAAAGTTCTAACATTCTTATTGAAACTCTGTATAACCACCCACACACTCACCCACACATACATAACTTTTACTAAATCAATTCTATATTATAAAACTAAATATCTTACAGGCTTATAATATTTCATGTGTATTTATTTCTTTACATAGGCACATGTATTTATAATAACTCGTGGTCTTTTTCAAAACTATATTTTAATCTATGTTAACCCTTATCGAATGTTAACATTTTGTACTTAACTTTCCGCTAGGTCGGAGATATATTTGAGTGCTTATTGTAAGAGAAGAGTAACTAAGTTACTTGATATAAAAAGATAGTTTTGTGCATAAAAATATATGATTTGGCGTTCTATATTTGTAAAAGGAATACTAGAAGTTAAATTGTCTTCATCATCACTGTTGATTTCAATCCAATCTTCATCACAATCAGGAACAATTTCTCTTTCCACTTCGCTTTCCTCTTCACTTGAATATTGAATAGGGATCAATTTTGTTTTCTTGATTGAAATATAACACTTGTATCCCTGTCTCCTTCATCACAAGAATTAAAATCACTTACCAAATATTCAAAATTTTCACTTATTTCACTAAACTATAACTGTTATTTTCCATATTGCTATAGTTTTCTTTATTCATTTTTGGAGGAATAAAATATTATAAGTAAAATAATTGTTGAAATATGACCGAACGTGTTGTCTGCTTTCGAGTAAGAATTAAACTGTAAAAATAGACAGTGTGTACATTTAGCAATGAGGACGTTGTTACTTGTTCAGTCTTGTTACCTCGCACGTACATACGATTGATAGAACAAAGTTGTAATGTCACATCAGAGGTGACGTACGACCGATAAGGGTTCATATAAATTTTACTACTCTATTAATTTTTTTAAAACTGTTCTGAGTTTCAAAAATCATATGATTTTTAGTATTCATATTTTATATTTAAACGATATCATTTAAAGAACTAAATGGTTGATTTTATTTCCATTAAACTAATATGTTTTATATCATGAAAAATCTTTAATCAGATTTTGTGATGATTTGTACAATAGCTGGTGTTGTGAATTTTATATATATATATATATATATATATATATATATATACACACACATATGTTCTGTAGTCTTTTTTTTGGACCTAGTGGTTCTCCAAAATTTCTGGTCTTGATTTTTTTAAATTTTTAGTATGTTTCACAATCTATGTTACTAATGACTTATGGCATGTAGTTTTCTGAACTTATTCATTCTTGTCTTAAATTCTATCCTTATCTCTATCCTCAGCCATTATTTTTCCTGTAAAAATTCATAGTAATTTTCAATACTGTAGTTTCTTGATTCCTTATGTGTTCATGTCGTTCACCATCTAGTATGGTTAATTAGTCTTTAGAGTAGACTGTTTTCCAAAGGATAAGATGGTTTTCTTAATTCCAGTTCGTTACTAAATCTTCTAAAGAAGATATTTAAAAAAGTTAAGAACAACTTATCTCTGTAATCACTCAGTTATCAGAACCTCATTTGCAAAACAATAAAATGTTGGAAAGAAATGTCAATAATGTCTTATATTTTACTATTTTCGTTTGAAAATTATTTTGATCGATATAAAACAGTCTCGAAATATTACCAATTAAAGCGAATCGATATAATTGACGTCTGATAAAATTTTCAAACACGTATTACAAATTAATATAGAAAGCAATTAAATAGAGAACTGCACTTAGGATATTCCGTCGAATTTTCCTGCTGAATATAAAGCTGCGAATCAATTTATTATAATTACATCGTTGTAATACGTCAACAACAGTGTTAACGAAGTGGTGTGTTACAGAGCATATCGCAAACAGAATTGGCCCGTTTCACTTTTGATAACATCGCAGTGTGGCCTTTGGTAAAATATATATATTGACCACTACTTCACATACACTACATGACTTCGATGGTAAACATATGTCAAAAACAGGATACACCAATTACATACGTGATTACGTCGAAAAAGTGAATTATCTCGTTTTTTTTAACGTTAATGATATTCACGGATCGAGTCGTGATTATCCTGTTGATATTTTGATTCTCATTTACGGATGGACAAAATTAAATATCGATTTTATGACAAAAGTGTACGTGGTATGTATATGAATCATTTCGTAATAACGTGATATACATTTTTTTTCATTTCACTCAAGAATGATTTCTGGTAATTATTTTCACATTTAAGTCGTATATGAATGATATCGATCCGTGGCACGTGATCAGATGTATATTTAAAAATGATAAATTGAAATCAGTCCGAGCTAAATGATTATACGTGATGGTGAATTTTATTAAAAGACTAAAATGTGTTTTAATGATTCAATATGATGTTCATGTAACAATATTCACAAAAATATACTGTATCGTTTCAAGTATTTAGATACAATGTATAATACATTGAAAAAAACTTTTTGATAAATCATGTAGAAAAAGACTATTAAATAATCTTTTCATAAAATTAGTTCACTTCTATATTATATAGTTTGGTTATCTTTATTATACGAATAAAGTGAACAATGGATGGATATTAAAAATTTTTATAATATATTATGGTATTAGAGTGATAATTCATTTATGTGAAAATGAATTTCTCACAGTATTAAAACAAATAGTATCTTCAGTGTTTCTGTTATATTTTTCTAAATTTAAAATTAGGGAAACTGATGGATATAAACTTATTTTTTTCAAATATATATATTTTTTAATTTTATTGGAAAATATATTTCATAGACATTTTTATAGCTATGTATAAAATAACACGTGTTTGAATCCCATTTTCTTGTTGACAAATATTGTCTTTTTCCAAAAAAAAAAAAACATTACTAAATGCAAAATTTTAAGCTCTAAATCTCTTGTTTTATTACGAACGTTATTCTTGAATTACTGAATTGTTTGAGGTTTATTGACTTACATCTATCCATTCAAGTAATTCCACAATAAGTATTCAGAGACCATAAAATCTAGTTAATGGGGAGGTGAAACGAAATCAGAATTACTTAATATGAATTTCATATACATATATATGTACACTTTTTTAAAAATAATCTAAAAATTAATTCATCTGATTTTATAGGATCATCCAAATGTGACGCCTAGATTTATGTTTTATTATTAAAAAGAAACATGTGTATAGTTTCTTTATAATAAAACACAAATCTAGGCGTCACATTTGGATGACCATATACAATTCTAATTTTGTCAGTATTTTTTCTAATGATGTACTATTAATTTTCCTTGACTTCTAATAACTTAAAAAAGCTTCGCAAAATTTATTTTTTATTTTATGTATTATCAGGAAAACTTATTTTATTAAACAATGAAGAACACGCCATTAAAAATATTCTATTTAAAAAATTCACGAACAAAAAAGAAAAAGATGCACATTCAATCATTTTATAATAAAAAAGAAATGAATAAATTTTTATAACAAAATATTTTATACTTCATAAATATCTAATGTGAAATGGTACTAAAAAAATACACAACTCAGTTATAAATCACATATTTTAATGTCATCTGACAGGAAAATAATCTAGTACGAAATAATAGGTTTGGCTGTGAGGTGATTGTCCTGATTTAATAGATAACAAATTCAAATAAATGGACGGCTGAACGAATATCAATAAATCAATTTTTAAAACTGTTTCTTAATAATATCATGTTGACACGAGCATAAATTTCAAACGATTGAAAACATTCTGATTCCCTTTTTATTGTTAAATTATGTGCGAGTTTTAAGAACATTATGAAAATTGCTTTCGTTTTAAATTTTTTACAAGTAATATTATTTTATCAAAAAAGGAACAGTTTGATACACTCTTAACGAAAAAATATATGAAATAATTAGCAACTATGAAAATATTATATTTTAAAAATATTCAGTGTGTTCAGTTCAATAATTAAAATTAAAAACTAAAAGTTGAAAAAATTATTACATTGATTAAAATAGTATTTTTTCAGTTTTAATTAAACTGTGCTGATCATATTTTCAAACTCAGTGAAAAATAAACATACCAGTTCGTTAATTTTAAACAGCTTTGATCTTTACGTAATTTGTATTTGATTTTCATAATAGATTCGAAATTTATTAATTCAATCATGTAATACAATTAAAAATACAGAAAGAATCCGAAGATTTTTTTTAATTTAAAAGGTTAAAACTATTATCCTAATACTATGAAACCATAAAAAAGATATTCAAATAGAGATTGGAATTCATTTTTGCTACGATGTATAATACTGAAAAAAAACTATTTGTAAAATCGATATATCTTGTAAAAATATTCACTGAATCCAAACGATTTGAATAATAAAAATAAACGTTTAATATAAACACATGTGCTGTACGCTTTTGGTGAAAAGAACAAAGCAAATTAATCAAGAACATGACATAAATGTAGGCTTTGTGTGTTGTTTCACCTGACTTCCTGAATTCCCGAAGGACACGTTGCTCTTATCGTCGCAGGAATATGCTCGACCTTTCGTCGAGAAAAACAATATTTTCTGATCGTCTTCGACATGATACGCTTTAGCAGTGGGATAAATTTATACGCACACACACACTTATATTAATATATATACATACACAAACACACATATATATTTTAGTAAATGTATAGAAATATGTTCTTAATATATCTTCATACCCACGAAATTATCTGATGAAGTGAAATTTATATTCACAATTGGTGAAAATATTTCGTTTACTCTTTTCATAAGTAATTTTTATAAGAAAATAACGAACTCGATAATTCATTGATTAACTATATATATTTATTTTTTTCTTTTATATATTTATTATTAGAGAATTATTAACTATACAATTTTCTTCGTTCATTTTTCAGACATTTTCAAATAAATTTTATTAACATACATTTTTACTTTATGAAATAAATAATCATTTATGCTACATTAGGTAAATTAGACATGTTTTCATACATATATATTCGTTTGATTGCTAAAAATTATTCTGACAAAATCAATTTTCAATCAAATAAAATATTTTTTTATAAAATTTAGCTCTAGTTATTTTTTCAATTTTTGTTGATTTCATCTCAGAAGAGTTTTTAATATATTTATTTATTCATTTTTGATGTGTTTATTATTCTTGATATAAATAATTAATTAAAACGTTCATAACAATCTATTACTATACTTACTTAATTTTTCATTCCTCTTAATTTAAAATATTTTATAAATCTTTTTTGCATGAAACAAAATGTTATAGTATTTTTTATTGATTTTATTTTAAAATTAACATTAATCCTCTTAATATCTTATATTATTATGCATACGAAAAATATACCCAATTATATCCAGTATCTCTCACAAAACTCTATAAATAACTTAATATTCATATATACATATGTATATCGATTATATAGGTGGTTCAAATGAGATTGAAGAATGTAAAAAATAGTTTTCATTTTTTTTTCAAATTTTGTTAAAAAATATATTTTATAGACATTTTTACGTATCAAATATTACATTTCTCAAATGCTCCTATTTTCTTGATGACAAATATCGGTTCTTTTCAAAGTATTTTCCATTACTAAACGTAAAATTTCAGGGTTGAAATTTTGTTCATAAGTTGTTGAATTATTTAGGGTTTGTTGGCATATACCCATTTCTTTAAGTAGCCTTACAAGAAGAAGCCAGGGGTCGTCAAATCTGGAGGTCAAACAAAATCATAATTTTTCAAATGAATCTTTTATTGAAAAGTTTATAAATAAGCTCCATTGTCTGTCTTTTTGTGTACATAGTAGCTTTATTTTATTGGAACCATACGTCAAGACTATTCTGGATTTCCGGGACGTAAAAAATATCAATGGTTATCCTATATAAATCCCCGGTGATGGTTTTTGTGTGACGTTCATTTTCGAAAAAATATGGATCGGTAATTCTCAGTCATAACATCACACCGGGGGTTTGAAATTGATGTTAACTTCGGTGCTCAAGAACCTAAAATTTTACTTATTCATATAGTCGTTTTAATCAAAATGAGCTTTATCACTCATCATAAGGTTATTTAAAAGTTACCATTTTCTCTGATTATCTGCAAAAAACAATGTATCATAATAAAGTCTATACCATTTGAATTTTGCATGAAAACATTTTAAGATACATTTTCAAAATTCGTTGTAGTAATTGTTTAGAGATCTTCAATTGGGTTAAACAACTATAAATAATGACATATGGATCATTGTTTATACTCTAACACACAACCTCCATTACTGTTCTAGTGCACACAGAACAATGAGCATTTTTTTCTAAAACTTCTGTAGTTAATTCATGCTCCTGAAATCAAAATATTAAGTTACTAACCATGCAACTAGGAGTTGTTCTGATATTAAAATGCTGATGATATTTTTGTTGAGTTAACATAATAAACCGTTGAGTAGAATAAAAAAATTAATGATTTTTACTCCTCATTGCACATTATAAGTACTCATTGAAAATCTACAAATTGTTTTATAATTTTTAAAAAAGAAAATAATTAAAAAAATTGTGAATATTTTAAACCATTAAGTCTCATTTAGGCTATAATGTACTTTATTTTTCTTAGTCATACAATAAATTTTTATTATCGTTTTTTTTTATCGTTAGATTTCTTATTATTTTTATAATTGTAGACAAAAATAATTAACACTGCAAAAAATCCATAATAGTTATTGAAGGGTTTGTGGAACTTTCCAATTTTTCATACTCAAAATACAAAATAATGAAAATAATTGAATAATATCAAAACGCTTTGCTATAAAATCTTTTATAGAGTATATTTTTATTTTTGTGATAAGTCAAAAAATAATATAAGACAACAATTATATAATTAATGTCTTAATATCTATTGTACTTTATTTATCAATAAATTTTTATTAACTTAATTTTTATTTTTATAATTGTAGACAAAAATAATTAACACTGCAAAAAATCCATAATAGTTATTGAAGGGTTTGTTTTACTACACACACATATCAAAACGCTTTGCTATATAAAATCTTTTATAGAGTATATTTTTATTTTTGTGATAAGTAAAGTCAAAAAATAATATATATATATTTTATATATATATATATATATATATATATATATATATATATATCAATGTCAACACCGATAGTCTGATAGCAATGGCGACGATAACCATTTTATACTGTTCATAATTTCTAAAAAAAAGAAACACCGTTTAGTCCATACGCGTACGTACATTTTTCAATTCGAGTTTTAATGATACACGAACATTTATAAATAAATGTTCTGTTGCTTCTATGAAAATATATGGAGTTCTTGATAAACAACCTATTCCGACGTATACAATTGATAATAAATTGATTTTGAAGCTCGATTGAAAACAAACATGGTACAATGATTATTCTGCATGTGTGTATAAAGGATTTCAGTGCACCGATATTGATACATAGATTTGTTTAAAAAAAAGAGATTTGAAATTCGATTGAATTTAAACTCGTTTGTGTTTGTTTTGTGTTTGTGTATATCGTATATTTTCGTGTTATCTTTGTATTGGTCTTTGTATTCATATACGCATAAAGCACCCACCTATATCCTATAAATATACTCGTGTAAAACATTATATATATATATATATATATATATATATATATATATATATTTAAAAGTTCTGAAATATAAAATAGTAAATTTCAAAAATTAAAAAAAGGTCAATTGTAAATTAAACGATAAGTTAATACGTTAAACACTGTTGCTTTTTCATATTAAGTTTCAAAATATTCAGACGTCAATGAATGAAAATATCAAAGTTGAAGCGTTACGATTAAAATATAATTTTTTTATACACACTTTTTTTTGGGAAAAAAACTAAATTGAAAATGTGTGTACGATGATATTGTTAATATTATTTTTATCTGTAATTTAAATCGCAGCAGTATATATTCGATTTTTATTTTTTGAAGCTATAAACATAGGTATGTAAAAAAATAATAAATTTGAAAATAAGATAAAAAGAAAAGTTAAATTCCATTCGTGGGATGAAATTAATAATTAAAATTTACTTGTACATTTTTTTGATCTAGAATTCAATAAATGTGTAAATACATTTTTATTAATTTTTATGTAGATAACACAAATGAGACAGAAGGGTTTAGTTATCCATTTACTTTCTTACTATCATCATCTGGTATTTAGTCATATTTAATATATTGATCAGGCCGAGTTAATGAGAATTTTTTATTCAGGGTTTACTCGTACATCCATAAGCAGGTTGGATTTATATATATATATATATATATATATATATATATATATATATAAGGTGTTCTTTTAAGCGTGATAAAACTTCAAATTTAATCCCTCTAGAGTTTTATCAAATCTAAATATACACCCCTTGTAATATCTTTATATATATACATACGTACACACATGTATATATATATATATATATAAAAGGCTGTTTTTTAAGTTTGACAAAATTTCCGATAGAGATTCTCTATTACGTAAAAATACCTCTATTCATACATACATATATATATATATATATATAGAGAGAGAGAGAGGTGTTTTAAATGTGAATCATCCATCTCCTTTCCTTATACTGCTGGATAAAAGCCTTTTTCAAAACCTTCCACTTTGACCTATCCAATGATTTTCTCTTCTAGCTGATTTTAACGAATATCTTTATTTCTCTGTTCTATATTCATTGGTATTTTCTGGGGTCTTTATATATATATATATATATATATATATATATATATATATATATATATATATATAATATTTTAAGTAGTTATAAAACTAACATTATTAAAATTTTTGTTTAAAATATAATTAAATAATAAATTTTAATTTCTAATTATTTTCGAACTAAAATATTTTCTATTTGTTATATTATTAATATTATTATGTATAAATTTTCTGTTATGCCACTGTGTACAATACAATTAACAATTTTAGAAAATTTGAATCTGTAAAACTGATTCTACTAAAATTAATGTAGAAAGTATTGAAAAAAATCAAATAAAAATATGTTTGAAGAGATATTTATTTACATTACACAAATGAATTTTAATCCCAACACCACAATAATTTAAAGTGTTCAATAATCACTTATTGTTTACTTATTATTTATAATTATATACTCTATAATTATATCGGCTGATACAATTTGATGGCGTCGCCATCATCGTCAGAGCCATTCTGCCATCTTCTGAGAAAGGCTCTGACGATGATGGCGTCGCCATCGAAATGCATCAGCCGATATAATTATAGATTATATAATTATAAATAATAAGTGAACAATAAGTGATTATTGAACACTTTAAATTATTGTGGTTTTGGGGTTAAAATTCATTTGTGTAAAGTGAATCAGCCACAGTTCCAAAACAACAAATAATTTATTTACATTTTTAAATGATAAACGAGTATTTCTTAAAAAAACTAAAATTCATATAAAAAATGACAAATATTTAGTAGTCAAATATTTCAATAAAAGAATATTAAATTAAAACTCGAGAATTTGTTATACAAAAGTAAATATATCTTGAGTATGATTGTTTGTTTTGTAATATAATATTCTATTAAAAATCTATGAAAAAATTATTTGAAGAACTATAACAAAAAAGTGATTAAATGATCCTCTTCATACAATTTTATGTAAACAGCTCTATTGTACAGACAATAATATACAAATAAAACGTACAAACTTTCATAACTCTCTTCGAAAACAAAATAACTTCTGTAGAATAAATGATTGGAATTATTTAAAAGAATAATATTAAAGCGAAAATAAACAATTATTGAATGAAATTCGATTTGATTTCGACTAAAAATCGTTTTGAAATAATTCCATTATTTGTTCACAACAGAAACTTTCTAAATCTTTTAATAAAAATCGTCGGTATAAAAATATAACAAAGTTTTAATGGAATTGGTACAAAACTAAACAATGTTTTTCAGTTCTATAATACTATTCGGTTTTTTTTAGTAACTTGTATCGTTGAACTTCATACAAACATTTCAATTATTCATTTTGTACAAACAATATAACACTTTATATATATATATATATATATATATATATATATATATATATATATATGTATGCGTGTGTATACTAACATATAAATGCTTCAAGACGTGTCTTTTTCTAACCTTTCTTAAAGGCAAATGAAAGTTTCTTGTTTTCATAGAATTGATATGCTTATTTCGAGATCCTTCTCTTTCAAAACTTAGATGTTGAGATTAAATTTATACACATAAATACAAATATACTTGCGTACACACCAACACACACACACACTCACCTACTCACCCACACACACCAACACACCCACTCACACACACACACATTTATATATACACATACATACAGAAGGTGGCAAAAGTGAGACTGGTTTAAACACATACAACATTCTACAGTTTTTTTGGAGCACTCTATATATAGATATGCCTGTGTTGGTATTTGTTCATTCTATGAAAAAATAAATATCTATACCCTTTATTAAATATTTTTGTTAATTGAGTAATAAACGTGTTTTCTATAAATTATACTCGGTCATCCAAATGTGTCGCCTAGATTTGTGTTTCATTAAAACGAAACACGTGTATAGTTTATTTTTAATAAAACACACATCTAGGCGTTACATTTGGATGACACTATATAAAACCTTCAAAAATTCTATTTGTCGATGAAATATAAACATTTAGAAACGTGAGATTTTTTCAATTAACATTTCCTCATTAGTCATTTTTATGCAGATAAATCAAGTTTTTTTTTCATTATTTTTTCATACATCATTTTACAATGTTCAAAAAAATATTAAAAATATTTTAACATAACAATTATTTTTTGTAATTTTAAATACAGTTAAATGAAATTTCAGGAATACCTATTAAGATCATCAAATATTCTGTTTTTCTTTTTTCAAAATATAAAAATTATAATTGTGATTGAAAAATAATTAGTATAAATCACAAAGTGTAATCACAAAATACAGTCACAATGTTTTAAATAAAAGTATTGAATGTATAGAAAATGTCGCCGAGAAATCCTAAAAATATTCGCTTTTAAAGAAAAAAAACTTTGGCTCGTATTTCATATTTCTTGAATATAAGAAACGATTTTTTTATCATACACCATAACCATTTCTCAATCATCTGTTCAAGTAGATGCAAATGAATTCAATCGAATGTTCAATTGAATTAATTAGAAATAAACATTCGGTCGGTAATTAAAATATGCGTCGAATTATATTCCAGACGAATCGATTAGAATGGCTGTCGGTCCATTCGTTTCGATCGTATCGATAATGCGATATGTCGGATTCAATTCGAAGCGACAATAGAATTAATCGAAAGATCAAATGTAATTTTAAAGGTCTTTCCATAATAGCGCCATAAAGCCAAAAGTCATAAAGTTTATATCTACAATGAATAATAACTCATCTTTCCAATAATATTGTGATTGTGGTTCAGATATTGGTCTGTCGACTTTTACGACTCCCAATAGACAATCTTCGACTGATTGCCAATCAAACTTTTTACAGAAGCGGTCAAGATCGCGTTCGGTTAAATGATGAAATTGTACAAATTAACCGACGTTTAACTATTATTATTATTCGACTATTTTATTATAAAACTCGATGTTTCAAAAATCAATATGTAATGAAATACAATATGTACGGTCATCCAAATGTGACGCCTAGATTTGTGTTTTATTAAAAAGATACATGTGTATAGTTTCTTTCGTTTCATTGTAATAAAATACAAATCTAGGCGTCACATTTGGATGACCATTTACAGTGGAGTACCTCGCATAGTTCGGCTTCGATTAATACGATTTTACTATAGTATATTTTGAAATTTCCAAAAAAAATTATGAGCATCTCATGCACAGTTCTAGTTTTGTGGTCTTTTTTCTTCTTCTATTAGTTTTCGATTCGCAACTTTAAAGTCGATTTTTTGATAATTAAATTTTAATTGAAAATGAATTTAAAATGAATGTATAAAACCCCTGATTTTATTTTGTTGATGTATACAAACATATGAATATATTACCCTCGTTTTATTTACTGAAAAACAGGAAAAAAATTGTTTGGAACCAATTAACGTTTCTTGTATTTAGTTAATGTTTCGATTAGTCCGGTTTCAAATAGTCCGGCAAATCAGTGGAACTGATTAGATGCACTATGAGAGGTATTCCTGTATTTATATTTTAAACGATTTTGTTAAAATACTTTTTTTGAAGATTAATTTTTTTTGTTTCAAAATTTATAACTGTATTACTTTAACATGAGTTTAAAATATTTTTTAATTTTGAAATGAAGAAATATTTATTTTTTTATATTAATTTATGGACTAAATAAAATTTCATTTTCCTTGATATTTGTTTATTCTGATTTTCTTTGTTGTATCCCAATAAAATAAAATGTTAAACAACTACAGCTATGTGTTATACCAATTATCAATTTTATATAATTAATTCATTATAATTTTTAATTAATTTTGATTTAAGTCTAAACCATTTTTATAATATATATATATATATATATATATATATATATATATATGTGTGTGTGTGTGTATGTATGTATGTATAAATATATAAAAAAATTATATAAAACAATAAATTGTCACAGAATCTGAAATCATATATGAGTGAAATTTCTCTGTACGATTTTTGAAATAGAAATAGTTTTTTAAATTTTTTCACTAGTCTTTGAACTGAAAACTGATTTGCCCGATTTTTATACTAAAAAAATCACGAATTTTGCGATGAGCATTTTTCAAAGAACGTCCATTTTTATAATAAATTTGAATAATGTAAATGCGTTGCTGTAATTTATATTAATCCATGATTAAAATTATAACCTTCTACGAAAACAAAAACCCTTATTAGGTTTTTGAAAAACATGACATATAAACTTTACACACTGTTAATATCTAGGCATCACATTTGTATAACTCTGTACTATGATGATCAGTTATTAGTCACTGTCCTTCGTTACGACTAAATATTCATATGAAATATAGAGTGGCCTAAGTGAGATTGAAGTTCATATCCTTCAATCTCATTTGAATCATTCTGTATATTTGAACAAAACATATATAAACTTATTTGATTCAACATATTCTTAGAATAGAAATTCGAAGATAAAATAAAAAGCATACTATGAAAAAAAATAGAAGATAAAATAAAAAACATACTATGAAAAAAAATTAGAAGATGAAATAAAAAACATACTATGAGTAACATTGGGCATTATAACAGATCTTGTTTCGTGACTATGATATTTATTAATGATTTTTCAAACGGAGTTAACTCAAATTTTTTATCGTTGTCTGCTTTATTTAAAGATAAATTCTGTCAAGATTTAATACTATATATTTACAAATGTTCATTAATAAAATTTCTTATTCAACCAAATATGATGAGATATGATAAAAAATATGATAGTACAGAATTGAATTTTCAAAAAGGATCTCTAACATATTGATCTTTTATTTAATTTTCACGAAGAAGTAGACTTATCATAGTAATCAGCTATTCGTGTAAATACTCGAGATTACTTTATAGATGTATCAGTCGTAGGATGGGCGTATTTCTAATATTGAAAGCAAAGCTCATATAAATCTTAATTCTACGATAAGAAAAATTAAAACTGTGTAGTGAAAGAAAATTTGATGACACCGTTGCTTGAGTATTGCTGAGTACATGATATCTGTACTCAATTAAAGAAACGTAGAGTATTGAACGAGTACAGAGAAAATCTTTTCATGTCGTATTAAATAAATATTTCAAGTTGAGTCATAGAAGTTCTCGAAATTAAAATGACCTACATTTCAATTTATTCATCTCATTGCCTTTCTTGATACAGATAGAAAAATGGCAACAGTATAATAAGAGTCTCTTATTATATTGTTAAACTGATAATTATATTATTAAACTAAGGTTAGAATAGAAATAAAAATTATAAAAAAAAGTTATCTAACTATGAAAATACATAATTAGATTATAAATACTTTTTAAAAATTAACAATTATTTTCTCGTCGAGTATTCCAGTTTTAAATTAATTCTCTCATATATTGTCATCAATAATTATTATCTATACACATCTATATGATTCTGATTAACAGATATTTTTTCATGTAAATATAAACAGATATTGGCCGTATGGGAAAACGCCAGATAATTTAATAATAAATTTATATAATTGGTTTCATTTCGTTCTCCAATTGTACATTTTTCTATTCGAACGTTCATTATGAAAACATGTACGAACGATAATACATAAAAACTGTATCAATGTGAAAACTGTTTTTATTATCATAGTTTGTAATTAAATTCATAATCGTACTCTATAATCACTCTCTCAGGATTCGATAAATTTATATTGCGTGCTCGTTACAAAATAATGTGTTGAAAATAAATAAATAAAAAACGATTGTGTGTGTGTGTGGTGCGTTTATGTTCCAATTACGACGAAATTAAAAACAAATCGTATCGAATTCATTTTTCGTTATAGCTCCATCAGAGAACGTAAGTACACACATACATTTTAATAATTACTATTGATTAACTATATACATATACACACCGTCCTTTGATTATTTCGTTCGGTTCACGTCGTTCTCAAATTTAAATTAAATTCTTCTGTTAATTTGTGGGTTAATTGTTTTATAACATGTAATTTCAAATAATGTCATTATATGGATTAATGGATTTTGAATGCCGTTTTAGATGTACGTATTTCATACGGGGTACACTTTTTGTTCAAATTACGATTCGTTTCAATCAAATCAAACTCTGATTAAAATAAATCATTACGTTTATTTTACATTTATGTATGCTTAACGAGTCATTTTTGTACAGCTGTTCTTAATTTGATTATTACAATTAGTTGTTCAGTTATTTATGTAGTTTGTAATCATCTCATGCATATAGTGTATTTATAGATAACAATATTTTAGAATAAAAAAATGTGACACGTTTTTTTTTTGCTTCATAATAAATTTCACATAAATGAGATTTGAGAATTGATAATACGATTTTTTATCGTTTCTAATTAAAATTATATTTACATCCACTGTCCAAAAAGATAAATTATATTCTCGCATAAAATATACTTGAACTTTTTTCGACATTATTCTTTTTTTTATTTCATTTATTTTGATAATTTTTTAACAACTGTTCCAATTCATTCTCGTGTTATCACTCGAGTTACTATGACGAAAAAAATATTTCATATGAAAATACCATTTCCTTAATTTCCAACATAAAAAAAGTTCCTATAAACAAGCACTCTTATCAGACTTCAAAACGTCGGTGATATTTTCTTTTATTCTTTAAGGTTCATTTTTTATGCAGAGAAATAACTTTTTCATGTAGTTGGCGCTCTTTAAACAACACTACGTACTTGAAAAAGCTCTGATTTTAATTGCCGTGAAAATTTACGACCATCACTTAAATACAATCACTTTAACATCTGATATACTGTCGTACTTGCCTTATATAGAGGCAGTCTGACTTTTATGCATAAGATACTGTTTAATTTAACGATACTTTTTATATCTTCAAGTGTCAAATATCTGCTTGTCTAGACCCAACATGGCTAGAATTATTATGCACGGGCAGCTTTTCTCGTTTTATTGCTAAAGTAACGTCCTTGTTTTAAATATGCACGAATGAATTATTTATTTCACAGATTCATTAACAATTCACTAAGAACAATATAAAATATTATGTCAAGTTTAAATATTAAATTGCTCTCTTTCGACTTTTTTTATTTGAAATTAACTTGTGTGTGATAAATTTTTGAATTTCATTTTATTTATAGATATTTTTCTTTTTTATTATATATATATATATATATATATATATATATATACTGGAATAAAACTAAAATATATATCCTTATTTTATAAATGGTATTAGGACTTTAAAAACTAACAATTTATTTCCTATAATTTACATAAAGTAAAAATGCATTTTTGGAAATTAAAGGATTAAATGAAACAGTGTTATCAAAGATCATTTTAATTTACGACTAATTGTTATTGTAATTAATTAAAAACAAAAATTATCACAACGAATAAGTAACAGATTTATTGACTGATACAAACCTAGTAAAGCTGGTTTAAATAATATTTTGTATTATTGCATTAATATGTAAACACTTCAAATAATATGTCTTCAACGAATTACAATAGAACTTAAACATCCTGAACTTATTAATCCAAATGGAGGTTAAATTTATTTTGTAAGGAAAAACATTAAAATTTACTCTTTTTCTAATTCTCTTGTATTTTATAAAAGAAAAATAGAATCAGTAATAACTCATCAATCAATATTTCTACTAATACTGTTCAAATTATCATCATATGCTGTAATAACTATTATAAATATTAGGTTGGCAAATATCTCCCTTCCGCCTTCTGGTCTTTTGAATTTCGCAGCTATGTCCAAAAAAATAAATAAAAAAAAAGCGGAAGGGAGATACTTGCCAACCTAATATATTAATTTAGTAATATTTAATCAAAAATTTTCTAATAAGGTTTTACCAGACAATAAGCACTAGATGATTGTATTAGAAACAATATAACAATTTATTTCTCTGATGTTTTTATTAAATTAATATGTAATATTTATATTATTATAGGTATATTTGAAAGGCCTCAGCCCAACCAATATAAAAGCTGAACTGGATTCTACTCTGGGTGAGTCTGCTCCTTCGTTTACAACAGTGAAATATCGAGTAGCAGAGTTTAAACGAGGCTGTACGAGCTGCCAAGACGGGCATCGCAGTGGTCGACCAAATGAGGTGACGATTCCAGAAATGGTGAAGAAAATCCACAAAGCGGTACTGGATGATCGTCGACTGAAAGTGCGCGAGCTAGCAGACATAGTAGGCATTTCAAAAAGTGCGGTACATCGCATATTATCTGAAAATTTGGACATGAGAAAGCGGTGTGAAGATGGGTGCCGCGTTTGCTGACACTCGAGCAAAAACAGTGTCGTGAAGATGTTTCAATTGAGTGTTTAGCGAAGTTTCACAGCAACAAAGCAGAATTTTTGCGCCGTTTCATAACCATGGATGAAACATGGGTCCATCACTTCACACTCGAGACAAAAGAACAATCAAAACAATGGACTGAAAAGGGAGAACCGACTCCAAAGAAGGCGAAGACCGTTTCATCTGCAGGCAAGGTCATGGTGTCGGTTTTTTGGGATGCGCGTGGGATAATTTTCATTGACTATCTTGAAAAAGGAAAAACTATCAACGGCGAGTATTATGCGAACTTATTGCAACGTTTGAGCGAAGAAATCAAGCAAAAACGGCCGCATTTGGCTAAGAAGAAAGTGTTATTTCATCAAGACAATGCATCAGCTCATAAATCCGTTATTGCAATGGCCAAAATTAATGAATTAAAGTTTGAATTGCTACCTCATGCACCCTATTCGCCAGATTTAGCCCCCTCGGATTATTTTCTGTTCCCAAACTTGAAAAAATGGCTCAGTGGTCAAAGATTTCCCAACGATGAAGAAGTGATGTCGGCAGTTAATGAGTATTTTGAGGAGCAAGACAGTTCTTATTATAAAAAGGGTATCGAACTTATTGAACATCGCTGGGAAAAGTGTATAGAGCTGAAAGGAGATTATGTTGAAAAATAAATATTCCAAAATTTTTGTGTTTTCTTTGTTGGGTCGGGTACTTCTGGGACCACCCTCGTATATATATATATATATATATATATATATTTAATAGAATGAAATGACATCGATTTAATTTGTACTTTTATTACTTTATCTTATTCTATCATTGATTGTGTGTTTGTAATTTAATTTACTATTAGATTTTATTTGTTGTTTTGGAACTGTGGCTGATTCACTTTACACAAATGAATTTTAACCCCAACACCTCATATTTTAAACTGTTCAATAATCACTTATTGTTAACTTATTATTTATAATTATATCGGCTGATGCATTTCGATGACGACGCCATCTTTGTTAGAGCTTTTCTGTTAAAATCTAGCCTAACTTTTTATATATACATAAACTAATTTGTGTTTTGTGTCCTTATTCAATTCATTGATTGTATCTTTCTTTTTGTCATCTGGTCTGCAAGCATGAAGTGTTTTCGGTTATTTATTGTTTTTTTGCAACATGTTCTTTTTCATAGATTTAACAACTTTTGATATATACAAAAGTTGTATCCCTAAACTGTGTACATTTTTAGGGAAATTAAAATTAATTAAACATATAACCGATAAAAGAGACCTAGACTGCCAAGAGAGCATGGAAATTTACAAAAACAAATCACGTGTAATGAACTCTGATAATGGTACAATAAACTCGAGTTTGTTTACCCTTTTGCACTACCGTAAATAATATTTGATATAAAAACGCAATTAAAATATATGCATGACACTAATTTAATAAAAAACATATTAACATATTTTTAAAAAATTAAATCACAAAACTAACGCATGCAGATATTCAATTAATTTTTAACAGACTTCACAAATCGTTAAAAATGTCGACTACCGTCACAAGTAATAAATAAGTCAATTCATGTCATCAAAAAAGATCACAAATCTATGAAAAATAACATGTTGCAAAGACAATAAAAAAAGGGAAAGCACTTCACGCTTGCAGACTAGATGACGAAAAGAAAGATACAACCCCCAGTTATAGATTGATTGAATAAGGACACAAAACACAAATTAGTATATGTATATATAAAAAGTTAGTCTAGATTTTAACAGAAAGGCTCTGACGATGATGGCGTCGCCATCGAAATGCATCAACCGATATAATTAATGATTATATAATTATAAATAATAAGTGAACAATAAGTGATTATTAAACATTTTAAATTATTGTGGTATTGGGGTTAAAATTAATTTGTATAAATTAGATTTTATTTCAAATGTAACATTTTTCGAAAATTGCATGTGCCAAAAACTGTCAAATGAAAAAATTTCGATGTTAATTTCTGAAAGTTAAAGTACGTACATGTTCCGTTGCGAATGTACGTGTAAGTACGTCTTTGGAAAAATGAAATCAGCAGAATTTAAAGCGTGCATAAATTTCCGCGCACGAAGAAAAAACTTTCCAAAACGGACCATTTTTTTGCATATGAAACAAAACTAAGGTGCGACAACGACGACGATCTTGTTAAATTTACCGATCTAGTTTGGTTCGTTTTTTTTCTAGTCATTATACGAATGTAAGCTCGAATAAAGGACCGTTATATCCATCCCCACCTCATATATCATCAAGGTAATTCTTTGTTCCTGCGGCATGAAGCTTTTAACTTTTCGAGCGGGGAGGGTTTTCCCGCGACACCTCGTTCCCGCTGCTATTATGTCCACCTATATTCTCGCCAGTGCCGGCGTATTGCTACCGGGGCCGACACATACACGTACGCACGCACACACATACACAGTATGCATTGTTCCCGAAACCATTTGTCATTTTATTGGGGACATTTAATCTTATATAAGAAAAGAAACCTGTGAACATAATGCCCATGTTTCGCTTTCACGCTTTTAGAGGTTGCTTCGGGAGATACATTTAAAAAGATAGCGACACCGCCGCAATCACTGTTCTCTTTTCTTTGATAAAATCGAGCGTGTCATTCGTTCACACCATTGAAATCTACTTTACTGTGCTTTTGTATATATTAAAGATGTCATATATCTTATGGTTTTCAGAATCAGTTTTTTTTCCTACGTAGGAAAAATATTTTTCATGCAAGCCAAAATAAATATTCTTTTGTGTGTACACGAATTGACGACGAAAAATTGTACACAATGATTTCCTTTACACGGTGCCTTTTTTGTGTTCAAATGTAGCGTAGAAAATAGAATAAAAATAATACGATATTTATTTCACTATTTGTTTATGTTTTTGAATTGTCATCTTTGTAAAACAATCAGTTTTCTACTGGAATTATTGGATAAATATTCTCTGAACGATTCTGTTTCGTTTTATTTATTTCTAAGAAATTTGATTTCAGTTGAATATAAATATTGTATATGTTGAATATGTATATTGTATGGCATTAATAATAAAACACAATTTCACTTATACAAATACCACGACTTCGCTTGATATTGTGCATTCGTTTAGTCCAATTTTCAGTCACTCTTTCACATAATTGTGGATCAATTTCATGAATTACACGTTCAATGTTTATGTTTAATGATTCTGTTGTTTGTGATTTATCAACATAAACTAATTATTTCACATAATCTCATAGAAACTAATCCAGTGGAGTTAAATCACTTAATCTTGATTTCTATATTTTTCAATTGATGAGTCCATTTCGTGAAATAATGGACTCATTGAACTTTATTTCAATAAGTCTATTAAAATTTCCAAGTGTTGTTGAAGAGTTAAAAGTTCCATAATAATTTTCCAAACTATACTGAGTTAAAATGTCAAAATAACCTTAAAAAAATTGAAACATGATTATCACCAGCTGTCAAAACTCTGACATTTTTATTGGAAAATCCTAATTTTTTTTAAAAAGCTCACAGTTCTAAACATTTATTTTACCTTTAATTGATTGATTTTTCAGATGAATTACTTTGTGATTATTGAAATTAATTATATTTTTCTAACTTCATTTATTATATATAAATTTTTCACACAACTAATTCACTTATAAGATTTTGTGTTATCAATATTGATACATTTTCAATATTAAATCAATATTACTGATCCTATATCTATTAGGAGTGTAATTAAGTAAATAAAGATATATCTATAATACTTGAATTAATTATTATTTAATACTATTTGTTTTTCGAGATTTTTTTAGCACAATCTCTAACAATAATATCAAGATTATTGTTATACGTATCAGCTTATAGACAAATAAAGTAAAAAATAAATAATTACTTAATATTTTTACAACAACTTGTAGTGTTGAGATAAGATAAGATACTGACATTATTTGATTTTTCAAACATTCATTAATAAATCATTCATTAATAAAGATTTTTTTAAATAAATCTTATCTGAATGTATACGTATGTATGTGAGACGTTTTTGTGTTTATTTGTTTGATTTTGTACATCTTCCTCTATATATAGTACGTTTTTTAAAGCGTGACAGAATTTCAAATTAAATCCCTATCGAAAGTTTTATCTAATTTTTAAAGAAAAACATTCTTTATATAATATATATATATATATATATATATATATATATATATATAAATAAATACATACATACATACATATAAAGGTGTTTTTTAGGTTTAATTGAATTTTCGATAGAGATTCAATTTAACCGTTATGTTACTACCCGAAATTTTCCACATTGATTACTACTCGGATACACGTGTACCCATTACGAAATGTCTTTATTACAGTCCTAAATTCGTATATCTGGTGGCGTCTATTATATAAATATGGTGGATTTGTGATGCGGAAAACTTCTATCCTCTCACTGGTCAAATTTATACTGGACAATCAGTATTGGGAAGAGAAAAAAATTTAGGAAAGCGAGTTGTAAAAGAGTTGGAGGCTCCATTCAAATGATTAGGCCGAAATATTACCATGGATAATTTTTTTACAACTCTCCCGTTAGCTCGACATTTACTGTCATGAAAGTTGCCAGTCGTTGGGACATTGAAACGTATTAAAAATATATTTCTGCAGAAATGACAGAAAAAATCTCAAAAAATAAATTTTTCATTATTTGGCTATAACGACAACGTGACAATATGTTCATATGTGCCAAAAAAAATAATTAAACTGTCATAGTTTTGTCATCGATGCATCACAACGATGCAATGACTGGACCCCAAAATAAACCCGACATAATCCATTTTTATAACAAAACAATATCTGATGTAGATATTATGGACAAATTAGTAGGACGCTATAATGTGAGAAGGCGTACGAACAGGTAGCCACTTGCATTGTTCTTCAATATCGTTGATATTGCAGCTCTTGCAGCATATATTATTTATTTCGAAAATAACTCTATGCTCCAGAAAAAGACAAATCAGTGCTGAGTATTTTTAAGACAATTAGAAGAAGAGCTTTGTCTTCCAATCATTCAAGACCGTTCCCTCAATGTACAAATTACAAGAAACTTGTCTACAAAATTAACGATCGAGAGCATGTTAATGAAGTAAATCTTTTGCATATAAACTGCATCTACTTCTGCGTCGATTGCTTCTACATCTACTACTACTCTAGCTCAACGTGATATACGTGATCATAAAATCGTCATTAGTTCTTGCTGCATTTGTCATGCAGCACTGCATAAACGGAGAAGAAAGACTCGCAAATCATGTGTACAATGCCAGAAACCTATTTATGATAAATATTCTTCGATGTATTCAGTTTGTAAAAATTGTCCATCACCTTCCGAAAAATGACATTTTTTGACTTTTTTTTTTTTTGAAGATACAATAAAGTATTATAATTAAAACGTAGTATTTACTTATTTTTTTATTTATTCCTGTCTTTTACAAAATATCTATGGGTACACGTGTACCCAGGTAGTAATTAGAGGGGTATATCAATTAAATGTCATTTGAATTAATATTTTTTTTATAAATATCTAAATCTTTTCGAAATTTCCCAAATAATGGGGATTTGACTTGACAAAACGATTCTTCCCATAGAAATTTATTAACTTCAACGCAAAGGCGAAAATGGGTACATGTGTACCCGGGTAGTAACATAACGGTTAAAGTTCTATTATTATACGAGTGTTATATTCATGCACATATTTTATAATTGTATTTTTAGAATAATATTTTCTATTATAGAAAAGGCTGAAAAAATTCAGTCATTGGGCCATTGTCTGAGTTTATTATACGCAATTTATGTTTTAAAATTTTAGGTTAACTGTTAGATAAAATGTATGTTTAATCTAACAGTCGATGATCCGGTAAAATCACAAATTCTGCATAAATTCCAACGATGCCGAATTTGTGATTGTCGATTGTACTTTTACTTTACTTTTTTCCATAAATTTTCATTACTTTTTTTTCAAAATAAAATAACATGTATTAAATCTATAAATATGTTTTTTGAATAGAAACTATTCGAACTAATAACGTTAACATTCTATTGCTATTAATCAAATAATTAACAACACGTGCGTACGTTAACAAAGATTGTAATTTAAACACGTTAATCATTTCTACTATCATTATATAATAATCAGCGCGTTTGATTAAACTAGTTATAGAACTTATGCTTTCGAAACAAGAATATATATATATATATATATATATATATATATATATATATATATATATTGGTATGTATGTATTTGAATCGAAAGTCTAGTAGATTTTTGAATACATTGTAAAACGTAATTTATATTCAAATATACATGAAAATATACATATATGTATGAATTGTATATCTTTATTCATAATTTATTACACTGTTGCTCAGATCAATGTTCTAAAACTTGAATGACAAAAAGGGTACGGAAAGAATATATTACTATTATATTTGTATATATATATATATATATATATATTTATGTATGTGTGTGTGTATGTATGTATACATATTTATGTATATATGTATAAGTTTGTTTTTCGAAATTCTATCAGTGTTTATATGAAAAACAGAGGAAATTACAACCCCGTATAGAAACTGAGTTCATGTCCGATTGAGCTTCAGAGACAGTCGTAATATTATTTTGAGATCCAGATAATATATTACTCATAGAATGTAAGGCATAAATTTCAATACTTGGTAACATGGGAGATATTATCATAACATTCACGAATATATCAAGAGAGATTTATAGATCTAATTGCTAATAACTTATTCACAGACATGTTGATACACACACATATATACACACACACACACACACATATATATATATATATATATATATATATATATATATATATATATATATATATATATATTAGAGATATATTAATTCTTGTTTAAAGAATTTTTTTATTTTAAAGCTTTTATAAAAAAATGATGAAGACATTTTTAAATGTGCTAATACATTCAAGTTTTATTTTATTTCTATTGTGGATGTTTATTAATTATTATTACGCATTTACTAGTATGCAGGTATTTACATTAGTAGTATTATTTATTTAAAATAATAATAATAATAATTCAAGAAAACCTAAAGTAATATTGTACGTCACTAATTGATAATTTATAAATATAAGATTCAATATCTAAAAATAAGTTTACAGTTATTTGTAGACAGACGAATGTATGGAATTTGTGTTATTACATTTTTATGATTTGAGTTGGAAGAATCTGATCAAATAACGATATTAAATTTTCTAGTCTAGACAGCTAGAATACATAAACCGATTTCATTAAAGACAAATCGTTCCATTTTTTGGTGAATTTGTATAAATACATGATGGAAATAAGTGTGTGTTCGTGTATGCTGTATGTAGAAGTCTAATTCTATAGTAAAATATTTTATACGTGCATAAAATCGAAATATTGAAAAATAGATTCGTACAAATCCATTTCTTCGCTAGCAAACTCTTATTTGCGAAAAACACATTTCCTTGACTGCGAATGATTCCGTTAATAAAATGGCACGCTAATTGAAAATGTTGAAATTACGTACACCGGATATCGACAATAACAAATTGATACTATACATTGGCTTCCGTAATATCAATATTCTTTGAACTTCAATTTTCTATTCTAATAAAAACCGGCATGTAGAAAGAATGAACGATGATAGAATAATACTATCAAATTATAACGGTGATGTATGACGCGTCGACTCCAGACGTAGTTTTCCTTTGGGGAAATAATGAAAAGAAGAATGAAAATGAAAAGTAAACACTATTAACTCTAAGCGCACCGGTCGAGCCTTGTGCAAGTATTTCCATTAGTTGATAGCGGTTGCAAAGATGAGCTTAATATTTTTTTTCCGGATGTTAGGAAATTATACGTTGACAGAAGTGAAGAAGCGAGATCACTGCCTGACAAATTATATTAGATAAATCTGATTCTTTAAATACATACATACATATACATATATATATATATATATATATATATATATATATATATATAAAATATTCTTAATTGCATACAAACTTTTTCCTTACACAATTTTTTGTATTTTTCTTCACACACACTATTATTCTGAAACATGAATTGTGGGCGATTTTTGTTTTGAAATAATTATATAAATTTGTTCTTTTTCTTTTCTTATCTTTATATATGACAGAAATATTATTTTTTCCCATTCGGATTTCTTTTATCAATTTTGTTCTCTACTCTGTAATGAATGTGTATAGAACACGAAAAAACATTTGTAAATCAGTAGTAAAAATTAGATATTTGCCTGAATTGTTTTTTTATTTTCTTTTATAATCCAACGAAACATAGAAAAGATAATATCAGAAATTTCTAAACATGATTGAACAAATCTGTAAATTTGAACAAGAAGAGACTAGAGTAACAATTAATATAATTATGAGAAGAGTATGTAGTTAGAAGAGAGGACAGTAGATAGATAAAGATCATTATAAAATGGAATGAGATCAAAAAAAAAAGATTTTATCAAAAATATTGAGATGAAATTTTAAAACATAATGAAGATGGGTTTGGAAAAAAATGATAGTAGATAAAGAAAGTGGAAATATTTCAAAAAAATGTTAGGAAGAGCTAAAAGTATTGAATGATGTTTTCGCCTAGTAGTTGACCGATTAAATTGTGATAATCATGAGTAATAAAACTGAAATATTGAGTCGAAGTACAACAAAAACGTACTTAAAATTCCGATTCATATTTAAAAATTAATAATTCACTAAAAAAAGTTCACGTGTTTGTCAAACAAAGTATGAAAAGAAATAAACTTTCTTAATATTAATGTTTTTAAAACTGTTGTCCGCTTTCGAAAACGTCATCTCCGATTCCATGTCGTACAAATCACGTCCTCCTTTGTCGAATAACATCTATGAAAAATATTCGTTCTGACAACGTAATCGTTATTATACGACGAATCGATTAAGAAGAAAAAAAATTCTCGAAACGAATAGACTTGTTATCTGAATAAATGATTAGATCAAAAAGTTTACCCCTTATGCGAGATTTCAGAGATGAATATATTACGCTCAATTGTATTTACAGAAGACAATGCGACGTCGTCTTCCGGCTTCAAGTCCCCAGCTACGCCATCGTAATTCATTATAAAGTTGATCTCTGTCACTTAATTCTTGCATAACAACGCGAAGTTCAACGGATTTATGTTTAAATAATGAATTATACGATACCAGGCATTTGATATACAGGTTCATTGAACAGACTGATATTGATTTTTTTCATTTCTTTACCATTGAACTAATTACATTTATACATACACACATAAATATATATATATATATATATATATATAAACATTTGTATAAGTTTGAATTATATAAAAGTACAAATTTTACTGACTAAAATTGAAATTTATAAAATTAGAATTTATTTCATCAAAGCTTTGTTAGTACCATTTCCACTACGATAATAAAAATATTTCCTATTTTTATAAATGTTTGATCTCAGAATATTGTAATTCTTTCAAATATTTAAAAGTTGACACTCAATTACTAATGTGATAATAAATCAAATAATTTCTCAAGATTTCAATATTTTATATCGTCGAATTAATTTTATGATAATATTTTTCGTGGTTTGATCTTGCACCCATTTATCAAATTGTTGAATATTATAAACGTATTCATCATATTTTTTCCAGATATTTTTGCTTTCGAATAAAAGAAAGTACTTGTGTGATGAAATCTAAGTCGAACATTAACTTGACTATTACTGGATTTATTTTCTATTTGATTTAAATGCTTTTTTAACCAACATTCTATAACTTGATATTCTATTTTATTAAATTCACATTCAAAGTATATAATTTGTTTCATATTACGTTTCACATCAACATATTATAAAGTTTGTATCTCATATAGATATAAATCAATTTTTATTTAACTTGATATTATTATTTCCATTAAAATATCTCTATAATAAAATGCTTTCTTTGCCATGTTTGATTCTATAGAGTACTTCAAATATGATCGAAGAGTTTATACATACATTTATTTTCTTAATATATTTTATTATCCTTCAGTCTCATTTGGATCACCATATATATAAATAATAAATTTTATTAACATTATTATGTGTAAATTAGTTGTTTTCATTTTTAAATAAAATTTATATTATTCTATTTAAATATATTGTTTAAAAAAAATTACTTTTCATTGTGCTTAACAAATTATATTTTCTTTATATTTTTTGTCTGAAGATTATTTTTATACTCTGTTATTTTATTTCAAAACTCAACAAACATAATTATTTTTATATAAAAATAACGATGAGTAAATAATACTAGGAAATAGATTGAATATATTCTACTTGTGAATAATTCTTGATCAATATTTTACACAAATTTAATTTAAAATTCCTTAATTAATGTACTCGGCCAGGACTATGATAACAGTGAGGTTAAAAAAAGGTTATATGATAATTAGTTGTGCGTTATTTGATTCCCTCGAGGCTTAATTAAAAATTAATTACAATTTAATAACTTTCTACGAATATCTATCAAGGTTTATCATTATTAACTGTGATCATTTTAATCAATAAGTAGATTGAATATCATTCTAAGTTGAAAAACATTTCTCTACCATACAGTATCAAATAACTAATCAAAGTAATGGAGCTGTCATTAGTAATTATGAAACGTAACATTGTAATTTCTAGATGTTTATTTTTATGAAAAGGGACATGAACTCATATCACAGTGTTTGTTTCTATTGATTTGTCGATTCAGTGGATTTAGGTTAGAATATTTTTATATACAATACATTTATATATATATATCAACCTTTTTTAATTCACTGTTAGATGATGATTTTTCTGAAAAAAAATTCACTTTGACCTGACCAAATTAAAATTAATTTATGAATTTTCTCATATCTTTGATTTATGTATCTATGAAATATTTCCTTGACTCTTCTTATATATATATATATATATATATATATATATATATATATATATATATAACGTATTTAAGACACTAAACTGTGAATCTGAATAAATAAGAGTAAATGATGAGGTATTTAGTCATTTAATATTAGCTGACGACATTATTACTCCAGCAAGTACAGAAGGACTTAAAGAAAAATAGAAGAATAAGACAGAGTAAATAAAAAATTAATCTTATAATAAATCTGAGCAGAATAAAAGTGGTAAACAATGAATTTTCAGATTAGAGGTAAATCTAATTAAAAAAAATAGAAATACAAGAAATTTAAAACTATGTTTGTCTAGGATAACTCAGTAACACCAATTAAATATTTATAGATAAACAGTAGAATTAAAATGGAATGGTGTTAATTTGAAAGAAATTCTGATATTATGAAATCGAATATTCGTTTATTTTTAAAGAAAGAAGTTTTTAATCAATGCACCTGTTTTCATTTATGATACTGAAATATGGATTTTAAATGTGCGAATAATTCAACAGTTCCAGACAATATAAAAATGTATGTTGGGAATAATGGAAAGAAAAGTAGATCAAAAAAAAGTTATAGTAAAAAAGAATTTAGAATGGAAATGGATCGGTTATAGAGTAAGAAAAAAAGTCCAACGATGAAAAGAGAAAAACTTGTACTAATGCATTCAAACTGATAGGAAGTATTTTTAAGAAGATAAATCAGAATGAATATTATTTTTTATTTTATTTAACCAGTTTAAAATCTTTCTGCATAAACTTCCTGTTAAATAAGTTTTATGCAATATTCCATTCACTTTGTTAAGTACATCTGTACATAAATATTGCTTTCTTCTTTAGTTTTGAAAAACATATCTTTTATGTTATACATTATTTATTTTTAGTATCCATTAAAAGCAAAAATAAAATCCTTTATCGTCTACACTTGAAAACGTTAGCGAGATTTACGACTAAACTTTATGTTCAATATTGCATGCATTTTGAATTTTATAAAAGATCTTAAAAATGTCTCTATCTGTCTTTTTATCTCTATTAATGACAAAATAATATTTAATATATTTAGACAAACAATATCAGCAAACAGTCGTTTCAAGTCGAATGATTTTTCGATAAAAAACTTGAATCGTTTCGATTGATTATTATTTAAACAGAGTAATCAATTCAGAGGAAATGCATCCAATAAATAAATTAAGCACTAGACGTGGTACGACATTTACATACGTTACAAAATGTATGTGAAATGGAGGTTGTAAGTCACAGATGTGGTTGGACTATTCACAAGTTGAGTTTCATGAATATTTCTGTATTCGATTTTTATGACAACAATATCAGAAGATTCGGTCGTGCACACTTGTATTGCATAGAGCAGTTTCAATATTTCAACAAGTTTTTATATCATACATAAAACATGAATATATTGCATTTACTTTATTTCAAATTATTAAAAAAGTTCTAAAATTTTCTACAGGATTTAAGTATTTTGAATATTAAAAATATATTTCAGATATAATACATTTAATTATGTGTATATATATATATATAATGTTTTTCCAAAAAGAATGTCAGAACTTTGACAGCTAGTAGTGGCAGTCATGTTTGATTTTTTAAGCTCATTTTAACATTCCAACTCAGTAATTTGACAAATTATCACGGCACGTTTAATATTTCATTAACACTTAGAAATTGTGAAAATTTCAATAAACTTATTGAAACAAGGATTTAATGAGCCCATTATTCCACGAAATGGACCCATTAATTAGACACCAAGGATCTTCGGTTATTTTCTGTAGAATTATGTGAAATCATTGGTTTATGCCAAGGATCGGCAAAACGCGGCTCTTTGTCCACTTGAAAGCGGTTCTTCCATAAATAATGACTATGTGCATTAAATGTGTGCCATGTAATATTATAATAACAAAAAATACTTTTTATCAATAAACACGATTATTGTTAATTATGATAGATATCTAGTTTTTTTTATTCAGTGTTTAAAGTCAAAAAATCGATTACTCAAAGTTGGTACATTGGGTACACTTTTTGATTGTCAATAATAATAACGCAATATTTAAAAAATCAGGGGCCTGTTTCATAAAACTTACAGTTCCTGTATTACAAGTTCTTTCTTCAAATATCGCAAATAAATTTTAAATAAAGAACTTGTAATACAGGAACTGTAAGTTTTATGAAACGTCCCCTGGTACCCCTCTGTCACTTTATAATGTCACTCTGTAGAGAAGAAACGGCGCAAGGATTTCTACAAGAATCATCTTTTCAAACATTATTATTTTACAAATTTGACATTATAGTGGAGAAAAAAGGCAATCTAGTACATGGAGCGTGTCTAATCCTATCGATCACATAATACTATTGTAGTTCCTAGTTTTAATCGACTTCTAAAATAGATTTCTTGTAAATTTGGCTCTCAAAAAAAATATATTGTTGTACTGATGACATTTGGCTCTTTTGATTAATGAGTTTGCAGATCACAGGTTTATGCTGATAAACAACAAACAACAGAAGCATTAAAAATAAACATTGAACGTGTAATTCATGAAATTGGACCACAATTATGTAAAAAAGTGACTAAAAATTGAATTAAATGAATGCACTATGTCAAGCAAAGTTGTGGTGGTCATATGAGTGAAATTGTATTGCGTCATTAATGCCATATATGTTTAAAAATGAAAAATAGTAAATAAAATATTAATTAAATACTTTTTATTTTATTTTCATTAAAACTTCTGAAGCACTTATTGGAAAATCCTGTATATATTCCTAAAATGAAATTCAATTTACATGTGATTTTTAATTATTTTCAAAATGTATTTACATTTATAATAGCTAATAATTAATAGTTTGTGTTTAGATATATAATTGATTTATCGACAAGTAAATGGGATATTGTAAATATTTGAAAAATGAATATATTTATGTAAAAAATACAGTTTATAACATTTAATAGAAAAAACTAATATGAATTTTGTGGATCAGGTATATATATATATATATATATATATATATATATATATATATTTGTATATGTGTTTAATATATATAAGAGTGAGCTTTTACTATAAATCATTTATGCCGATAACAGTTTCAATATTTATATGGATACAAATTATTATACATTGCGTATATTACATTTATTATAACAAGTATTGTTACGGTTCCTGTTGTATACTCGCACACATAATACACTGGTGACATGTGATATAAAAGCGTTTCTCCAATATATGGCTACAGATACGAAAATGACACACGATACGACATATCTTGAAGAAAAGGATTATAGTAGGGAAAAACAGGTCGGCGAGAAATTCCACGTTTAACGCATTTGTATAAGAAGCCGAAACTAGCGTATTTACAAACGACTTTTAAATTCATTCATCACTTTTTGTTATTGTTCTATTCGACGAAATTTAAATCGAGATCAAAGCTTCTTATTAATCTTTTTGAAAACGGATGATCAATTTTGTTTCGGAACGTTGTCTTATTTCCACACACCCTTTCTCTTTTTCATCTGTATCTCTAGTTTTTTGTATCATTTATTTATATATTTGTCTTTCTCTTTCTTATATATACATAGATGTGAATGGAATTGTTTTAGATTATTTCATCTGGAAATATTTAAACAGAATATTTTTTAAAACTCTCATATTTATTTAATACAGTCGACCATCATAAATCTGTCATCGTGGGTGGTACCTGCAGACACGAATTAAAATATATATGTAATAAATATATATTTTAATTTTATACATGCCTATATATATATATATATATCTACTATTTATCGGAATAGTTATTATTTCTTGTTTTAGTAAAATAAATTTTCAACATATACTAAAGAAGAGCACATATTACATTTCTATATATACAAATGACTGATATCTAAGTTGAAAGATGCTTATATCTCTTTATTTTCAATTTTATTATCGAACGATAAAACTTTTTAACATTCTACGAAAATATATCTACATAGTGTGACCCAAATGACACTAAAAGATAGTAAAAAATAGTAAATTATACTAAGCAAGAAAATATATGTCTAAACCGTTCATTTCCATTTGGGACATATATATATATATATACATATATACATATATACACATATATACACATATATACACATATATACACATATATACACATATATACACATATATACAGTGGGTCAAAGTGAAACTCATACAGAGTTACGTATCCAATAATTTTACACATATATTTTAATATAATAACAATTTTCTTTTTTTACTTAATTTCTTTATTAAGGTTATTTTTATTATATTTGAAAATTTCAATCGTAAATTAATACTTTTACTCCAGAAAAAGTAACAAAAATATATCAAAATGAAACTCATACAACTAACAAATAATTAATTATTTTAGTACTTAGTAGCCTTTATTAATTTTTATAGCCTTTAAATGATTCGGGATGGATTTAACTAATTTTTCACAATAAGCTAGATCAATTTTTCCCCATTCTTCTAATAACGTTTTTTAAAATCATTGTTATTAATAATAGTACGTATTCTAATGGCAACTTCTAAGTGATTCCATAGATTTTCAATCACACTTATATCAGGTGATTATTGTGGTGTTTCCAGAACTTTAGGGTAATTATACAACAACCAACTAAGTGTTTTATAAGCTTTATGCTTGGGGTCGTTGTCCTGATAAAAATTAAATGATTGTAAAATCCCAAGTTTTTGAGTTCTGGTTTTCTAATTCTTTCTTAATATATCAATATAAACATTTTGATTCATAATGCTATCTATAAAATTACATTTTCAACTCCTCTCGTAGACATACACCCCCATACCATACCATGACCGCTCTCAAGTTTGACTGTAGGACGTAAGTGTTTTAAAGACATTTCTGTATTTGGTTTCTACCATACATTATTTCTCCCATTGGATCCAAATAAATTATATTTGCTTTCGTCCGTAAACAAGACATCTTTTTAATAATCAAAACTCTTATTAACATGTTCTTGAACGAAGCTTAACCTTTTGTTGCGATTAGCTAGATTTATGAAATTTTTCTTCCTGCTAATATGAGCGTGAAACCCATTTTTATTTAGTACATTGGGAATAGTTTAGGGGCTTACTTTTTTATATAGATACTTTTTAACTTCTAAAGTCAATTTGGACGCGCTAATTTTCGAATTTTCTTTAATTTTTCGCACTCTTCATGTTCATTAAAAATCTTGCGGAGATTTTTTCTGACTTTATTGTCAACATTTTGGCCGTTTTTAAATATTTTTATTACAGATTGAATTGTAGCGTGGTTTTTATTAACTATTTTTCCAATTTCCCGCAGAATTTTTCCATTTTTGTAATAAAAAATCATTAGCTTTCTCTCGTCCGTCGATGATTGTCCCCTTTGACTACTCAAAGTGAAAATCCAAATTGTATTTTTTACAAAATGATTATAAACGACTTAACAGGTTTTTTTATAACCAAAGAGACCAAATACATATTTGAAGAGTATACTTTCTTAACACAGCAGTTTTCAAGCGAGAGTAATTTGTTATACGAGTTTCATTTTGATGTATTTTTTGTTAATTTTTCAGAAATGGTTACTTTTTCTGGAGTAGAAGTATTAATTTACGATTTAAATTTTCAAATATAATAAAAATAACCTTAATAAAGAAATAAAACAAAAAAAATAAAGAAAATTGTTATTATATCAAAATATATGTGTAAAATTATTGGAAACATAACTCTGTACGAGTTTCATTTTGACCCACTGTATATAACAGATGGCTCTTAGAATTTAGTAGTTCGAAATCCCCAAAAAAAAACCATCTAGAAATGCTATTGCACGTCTGATGTATGTAATATGCGGTTTGTACACCATCTGCGGCCTTCCAATTAATGATGTACGGCTCTTTACGCACTTTACGGTTACCATGTAATTAAGGATAACAGTACCGTTCATCCCCGCGTTCCTCTGCCATTCAGCATCGGTTTTTGTCGACTGCAACTCTATAACTTGAGCGTTTTTTCCTCATCGCGCATTGATATTGCTTACATAATGTTCAGTTTGATGGACGACGGAATTCCAAGTAAATATTTTGATAAAATTTCATACGCATATTTATGTAAAATCTGGTACAGTCTGCTAATATTTGCGATATTTGTTTAAAAGCACGAACGAGTTTCGTAATTGATTACTATTTAAGCAAATTTTGTTTTATGTAAATGCACAAAAGTTTATAAATTGTTCCCAACTTTGTTAATATTGTTTTGAACATGGCGTTTGATTAAAATCATACGCGTTTTTTTTTTTAGTTAAGAGTATTGATTTGGTGTTGCGTTTAATATCTTAGTAAAGTTTTTAAATATAATATAATTATAGATATACATACACACACACACATACATACAATATATATATATATATATATATATAAAAAAGAGAAAAAGAGTTTCTATATAGCTTTCATTCTCAACTAATATATAAGCTATTTTTATAAAAATCCATTGTGTTATTTGTGTTACGAGTTCGCAGAAAAGCTTCTTATAAAATTCAACAACTATGATTATCCAAAAGCTTTTAAAAATAATCTAGAAATTCCGTGAAAATATTATCGTGTAATAAAATATTTATATTTCTGTTTACACGAAAATTATTTAAAAAATTCTTCAATTTCAAAACTTACGATTACTTTAAATAATTTTCTTTCGTTTATCTACGTATTGAGCGATCGTGACATACATTTGATTTGAATGAAGAAAAAAATATTTCCAATAACAATCAGGTAAAAGCACAAAACAGGTGTGTCGGTTTTCTAATACTGTGATATTTATGGAACTTTTTTTTGTTCTTTCACTTATTATTGTTCCATTGTGTACTTTTTATAGATTCGATATCAAGGACTTCTTTGAAAATGAAAATATCTATTCGGTAGGATGTTTAGTGAAATATTTTTTTTAAATAATTGTTTTCATTCTAAACATAATAGGAGTACCGGATGAAAATCTCTTTTTTTTGACATCGTCCTTTTCAATGGTCAGTTGTGTTTCGGCTGTCGATCTTTTAACACGTATTTATTTTGATATTGATTGGTGGACATCTAAAGCAGAACTTTCAAAAGAAATTACATTTTTTGTGCCCTATTTTAAATGGAAGGATTTGTGCCGGATAATCAATTTTTACGAAATTGCATGTTATACGAATTTCATCAAAAAAGTAATGCAACGATTGCGATAAAAAAAATTTGGGACATTTACGGGAACATATCGACTATTCGGCAGTGTCAAAGGTGGTTCAAACAATTTTGAAGTGGAAATTTTGACTTAAAAAATAAACCTCGAAGTAAGAAAGTAGTGAAAGTGGACAGTAAAGTGTTACGCATTGAAGTTGAAGCAAATCCGACCAAATCTATTTAACAAATAGCAGATATACTCGGATACTCTTGGTCTAGTGTGCAAGAACATTTAAAAATAATTGGCAAGATTCATAAACAGAGTGTGAGAATACCGTATTATTCAAGTGATGAAAGCAAATCTGTACGGGTTCGAATGTGCCAAGAATTAATAAAATTAGAGGAAAATTTAACGTTTCTTCGACATCTTGTGACAGGGGACGAGAAGTGGGTTATGTATTCGAACCAATGTCGCAAAAAACAGTAGCTTTCTAAAGGGCAGGTACCACTGGCAACGTCGAAATCGAACTTAACAGTCAAAAAGGTACTTTTGTCTGGTGGGATTGTAAAGGAATTATTTATTATGAAATTCTTAAATATGGCTAGAAAATAACGACACAGTTTTATTGTGATCAGCTGGAACGATTAAAAGAAGCAATTCGTCTAAAAAGACCCAGAATATTCAATAGAGGAAACATATTTTTTCAACACGATAATACGAGACCTCGTACAGCTAAAATTACTCGGGATAAATTGATGGAATATGAAAGGAATGTAATTATTCATCCACCAAATTCACCCGATCTTACTCCATCGAATTACCATTTATTTAGATCAATGCAGCACTTTTTATCCGACAAAAATTTTAAGAATATCGTAGAAGTGAAAACGGGTCTCGATATCTATTTTTCATCCAACTCAAAAGATTTTTATGTAAATGGCATATTAAAATTACTAGAAAGATGAAAGAAAGTTGTAGCTATCGAGGGAGAATATATAATTAATAATTGATATGGTAATATATATATTTTTTAAGTTGACTTTTTATTTAAAAAAACGACATTTTCGTCCGGTACCTCTTATATTATGTGACATGCACGTTGGTTCTCAGTTTTCAATTTAATTTAAATATATTATTCAAATGCATTATTTTCTTTCGATACACTTTAAAGACAATTTACTCACAAAAATCATGTGAATACATTTAAGTTTTTGTAAACAAAATATTGAGCTTAATTGTTTCTTTTAAAAAATGTATATTAATTCAAAACACATTTTTACTGAGATAAAAAATACACATTTGTTATTTCCTCTTCACATTTCTATTTAAAAATCTTAATGTTCTTTTGAATGTATTTACAGAAAAAATGATATTTTATATTTTTAAATTAAAAAAAAATAAAGTAAAATAATTTTTTTTATTAAAAGAGTAACTAAAAATTGGATTAAACGAATGTACCATGTCAACCTCTAAGCGAATTTACGGTGCTTATATGAGTGAAATTGTGTTCCATCATTAATGCCATAGAATATACTTAAAAATTAAAAAATAAATAACTAATTAATTGAATATTTCTTGTTTTATTTCCATTTACACTTCTGAAGCGTTTATTGGAAAACCTTATATTATATATACTGAAGAATTGATAAAAAAAGGTAATTCTAATTTAGAACTCAATAAATGAAGTGAATAAATATAATACTTTGTATAAAATAAACCTAGTCGTTAAAATATCGTTTGCGGACTAAAACGAACTTTGTTATTTTGTAAAATAATCTGAAAGCAATAACGTATTTGCCGATCGACTGAAACAACTGAACCTTGACCTTCTTCTATAAAACGATCGCAATAATAATCAATGAACGCGTTAAATGTTTAGATTCAGGTAGAGAACGTGTGAGGTATTTCATTCGAAACGCGAACAGCAGTGCAGAGCGATGCTACAAAAATATATATATACAAAAAAAAAGTGTTAGGAATGTTGATTTAACTCTAACAAAGATAATACGTGTGAAACGTATTCGATTCTAATATATAGCCTTGAGATAAAAGCTAAATGTGTTTTTCGCATGAAAATAACATCGTTCAGCCCATTATATGAGTTATGTTATCAGTCAGACGGACGAGAAGAGCTACGAGGGAGCACGTCCTTTGATGTCAACGTTGCAGCCAACGAGCTTATGCAATATGCAAAGCGAAAGGATGGTTTTGTGCCTTTTTGTTAATAACAACAGACACCGGTAATAACAGAGGTCGCACCCTCTAAATTAATTATCTGGTCTGTGTGTGTGAATTTTTTTCCCTCATTTCGTACACTTTTGTGTACGTGTATAATCGAGGTAGAAAATAATCTTTCACTGATATCGCTCTGCAGTATTATATGGAGGTCTTAGTATTAATTATGAATATCGTGAAAATTAAGTTCACCCACTTCTGAGAAATGAGTAACCGTTGAATATTTTAAAAGATTTATTATTAATACAAGCCGTAAAGCAATATTTGGTAGAAATTGTAGCGATGTACATTTAGCTCTAAGCTTGTACATTTTGTGTTTTTTTTTTGTTTAATTCGTCCTAGGATAAAAAGGATGATTACTATATAAAGAATGTATGTATGAAAACAGGGAATGGTGTGTACAATAATACGCTGTTTTCTTTTTAATATCATTTATGTAGGTTGACTTGAAGATAATTTTATTAAGATAACGTGAACATTTTACAAATAATTGAATACATTTTAGTGATTCAATTACGTTATACTGTAAATTAACGTACTGTTTTTTTTTTGTTAAAAAATATATCGACTTGAAGTATTTCTAATAAATGATATTTTTTAAATGACGATGCTTTCGACTTGATTAAAAATGTATTAGACTGAATTATAAAGTTCTCGAAATGAGTTTATACTGTAATAATTTATTTATTTACAACTCGAGTTAATTTATTTATACGGCGTTAATTTTTTTCATACAATAATTTGTTACGTACACTTGAAATTTACAGTCGTAACATAAGTAATAAAAATTCGAAATTCGTAAATATGTGCAATTGAAAATTGTAAAACCATTTATGATCGACATAAATGTAAATATAAAAATAGCAGTTGAAATAAATTGAAACGTTTATTTATTTATATTCTACAGAGTTTTTTCCTAGATACCACAATCAAGCAATGTTTCTTATAATAGTTTTTATTTCTCATATCTATTTAAATTAATTTCATTTATGGTCAGTTTTAAATGATTTTTGACGTTTATTTATCACTTTTGTTGAATTAAAAACTGGAATGTTTCTCTATATATTCAATCAGTTTTCATTCCATATTTTATCTATAAGGAATTTTTTAGGGGGAGGGGAAATTTAATTGGACATTACACTTTATTTCAAAAGACATCATTACTAAATCTGTTTTCATAATTAAAATTCAGATAATTTGTAATGATTCGAATAAGATATTTAATATATGATTCAAAAATATATCAGTGAATAATAATAAAAAAAATACATCACGATTTGATAAAAATTGTCTCCATAAATAAATTAAATAACTATTTATTATAATATAATTTTTTCAATGTATTAAAAATTAAAATTTTTATCGAAAAAAATGTTTTAGACTTACAAACAGATTTACAGAAAAGAAATTCTAAGAGAAAATATATCGTTGTATTATTAATATTGTATAGTTTAAATTATTAAAAACTGTCAAAAGTATAAATAATAAATGATTCATTCATGTGATATATATATATATATATATATATATTTCAATAGGAGTTTATAAATTATTTACAATTGTAGGCAAAGTTTTGTATAAAATACTACAAAAGTTCTACTAAATTAAAAAAAAGTGTTGTACAAATCTAATTCACTGAAAATTCAAACAAAGCATTTTTACTCGTTTAATATTCCTCACTTAAACCCTATTGATAATTTATAAAGATTCAATTCTTAACAATTTCATATTTTAACGATAAATTGAATGTTAGTTTTTGAAAAATATATAAACAACTAAAGATTGTTAAGCTAATCTCACGATCAAAAATAAAAGACTATGAAATATAATTCACTCATCCAATAATAAAAAAAAGTAATTTATATCTCGTCGTTCTAACCATTTGAATGTGCTTATAATTCTAGTTAATAAGAACGATCTTGAAGATAAAAACAGAAGTTTCGTAAAGAAGATTAAATTTCAATTGAAAGACATTTCTCGGTATTTGAGAAACGAGAAATACTAACTGAAATATTAATGAAATGAGTGAAGTGAGTAACGTAAGATTTCTTTCTATTATATGATATATATATATATATATATATATATATATATATATATGCAAAACAGTATATTTTTTTAAAAAAAGTAGTAAACAGAATGAACGCTTCAAGAGTAAATAATTTTATAATGTAGGATATTTACTTTAAAGTACAATAGATATATAGGGATTATTGTTGAGATGAAAATAGAATAAATATATTAAAAATATTATGAGAACACTAGAGTACAATATTCAATTATTGCTTTCTCTCTCTCTCTCTCTCTCTCTCTCTCTCTCTATATATATATATATATATATATATATATATATATATATATATATATATATACTTATATTTAAATAACAATCAGCTTAATGTATAAAAAATGTGTTTTAAAAATAATTTCAATATATGTAACTTATAATTGTGTGTCAAGCATAATTTTGTTAAATTTTGCTTCATTAAAATTTGATCGACTTATAGTGAATGGATATTCGTGTTTTAAACTGCACTGCGTGCAATAAACTGATTATTTCGTATTTAAAATGCACATCATACTGCATTTTTCATGTATTTTTCAATAATAAATTAATAATTTTGAACTTGACACGTTGACTGTCATTGTGCTCATTCGTGACCATCGCTTGTCTTCTCAGTGAGGTCATGGTATTTTCCTGTGATTAACGTTACTATTTTTATGGAATTATTAAAATAAGATGAATTATATCGAATGAGAAACTTTGAAGAACGTAATATCTAGATAATATATTTTTTAACTTTAATTCCTGATTGTGATAATGGTCCAAATGTACCAAAAAAAGAAAGGCAAAATATGCTAGGAATCCCCGGAGTTTATACATCTACGGTAATTGTTTTAATATTCGTTGTACTTCAGTTCTCCTTGATTTTTCTATTTATAATTATGGATAATTATTAAAAGAAAATTCGTAGATATTTGGAACGGAAAAGAATGGTATTGAATTGGTCGAATTTGGAAAATTTTGAGAGAGCTTTATCCAACAATACATGGAAAGAAAAAGAGACTGTTATTGCTGTTGCATATATATATATATATATATATATATATATATATATATATATATATATATATATATATATATAGCTCAGTCTGTTTTTGTGTGGATTATTTTAATGCGATTTTGAAGTTATGCGATACATATTTTTTCTTAATATCTTTTTATGCGAATTTTTTTAATGCGATTTTGAAATTATTCAATTCCTATTTCTTCTAAATATCTTTTTATACGATTTTTTTAAGAATTTCTTTAAGCGATTATTTAATTCAACGAAAAGCTCTTCAGTTTTATGAACAAATGAAGGAATCAGATCGATTTATTTCCGCTTGTCAAACTGATAAGGAATTTTCGGCTAGCAAAGGGTGTTTAACCGTGTTTTTAAAAAGGAATGCACAGCATAAGGTGAAGATTACCGGTGCGATTGCATCGGCAGATATAGCTGTTAAATTTTTTGTTAACAACGTACCAGGTCATCCATGTTTAAAATATCCAAATGTAAACGTGATGTTTTTTTCCACCCAATACAACAAGCATTATTCAGCTATTAGATCAAGGCATAATTGCAACTTTTAACAATATTACGTTAAACGCATTTTTCAATTTATATTGGATAAACTAGAAAATGAGTCAATAACAGTAACTGAAGCTTGGAAAAAAATTCTATCTTTGACTTTATAAATCATGTTGTTTTTGCTATTACTCAAATAAAACTACACACTTTAAATGCCTGCAGGAAAAAGGCTTGGCCTACATATCTTGAAAACAGTGCAGCTATTTAGTTTTTTTTTATTTTATTTTTTTCATTTTAAACAGTGCAGCTATAATTGCGATGATGATTAAAATATTTATGAAAAATTTTAAAATAAATTACACATATGTACTTATTGTTTTGAATAAAATTAAATATTTGATTAAAAAATAAATTAAAAGAGCTTTAGTTTGTATCAATTTTCTGCAGATATTTGATTTTTTTTAATCATTCTTTATTTCCCGATTTTTTTAAGCGAATTTTAGAGTAATTTTACTTTGTAGTTTTGGTTTTATGCAGTTTTCGAAAATTACGGAACGTATCCCTAATTTTTCAATGTAAGTTAAATGTTTTTTTGTGCGATTTTTTTTAATACGGTTTTCTGCGGAACGTATCTACCGCATAAAAAGAAGACCGAGGTATATATATATATATTTATATATATATATATATATATATATATATATATATATAGAATATATGGTGGCACAAATGAAACTAAAGGGTAGTTAATAAGAGTAAAGAAGTAAATATATGTCTAAACACCTAGTCTCATTTAAGCCATTTTACATGTATATATATATATATATATATATATGTATGTGTGTATGTTTGTATGTATGTATGTATATATATATATATATATATATATATATATATATATATATATACATACACATACATATTCAGGTAAATGTTTGACGAATATAAATAAAATAAATTTTTATAGTTGTCATTTCTAAGTATTATATATTTATTAAATACTTTCTTATTATCTTATCATGTTTTAATAAAAGCAGTAATATACGAGGTTCGTTTGATAAGTATGGTAAATTTATTTATTGTTTAATTTATTTAATTAAATAATTTAATTATTTTTTTCAATTTAGTTTTTCTTACTTTTTTACCATACTTATCAAATGACCCTTGTTTTTAAAAGAATAAAAAATTAGGTGTACAATTATAAATATATATATAAATATATATATATATATATATATATATATATATATATATATATATATATATATATATATATATATACATACATACACACGAGAGTCGTTTGATAAGAATGGTAAAACAGTAGGAAAAAGTAAATTGAAAAATTTAATTTAATTAATTAATTAAAATTAACAATAAATAAATTTACCGTACTTGTACATGGAGGGAGAGAAAAATAATAATTAAAAATAAGTAAGATATAATATTAAGGATTTTATTTATATAATTATTATTCTTTAAAATTTATATAGCGTCAACCAAATGTGACGCCTAGATTTGTGTTTTGTTAAAAAGAAGCATGTGTATAATTTCTTTTAAATAAAACATAAATCTAGGCGTCACATTTGGATGACTCTATACAATCACATTACAATTTCGAAATAATAGTAATTTATTTTCCTATATAATTAATAATTTTTACCTTTTTAGTAGGATAATAAATTGAAGTCTGGTAGGATGTTTAAGACAGTGTAAAAAATAACGTTAAGATTACCCCAAAGAGTACAAAAACAATTCTATTATAGAACTACAACCGTTCTTATCTCAATATACTGTTTATATCGGTTACACTAGTTGGTACTTTTGTAGCGCTATTAAGAAGAGGAAACCCATAAAACTTAATATCTATGCAGATGTTTACAAGACTCTTGAGTGATCGTTGTTATTATTTCGAATGTAAATTCTCTGTATACAATTCAAATTTTAATTTGTGAATTTAATTTTTTTCTTCTTTTTCGAGTTGAACCTGATTACAAAAACGAATTAAATAAAACACGTGTATATTTTGATTATGAAATAATATCAAATATATATATATATATTTTTGCAATTAATATAATGAATAAAACATTAAATAAAATAAATAAGTAATTTTATATTTTTTTTGTCTAAATATAATTTTCCTGGAAAAATAGCAATTATTTATTATTCCGTTTCTATATTTGAATTTAATATTTGATTAAAATTAATATAATATAATGAAAAATTAAATGGATTCTTCTACTGAAATTTTAATCAAATTTCTTTAATTATAAAAAGTATATTTAATTACAACAAATAAAATTATATGTATATTTAATGTAGATATTTGATTGTATATGTAAAAAACAGAACACAAATACAAAGAGATGATTTTTTATTTTTTTTAAATGTTGTTATAAATTATTTTTGTAATGTTATTTTAATAAAATTAAATTCGTTCAAAAACATTTCTTTAGTACAAATAAATTACTCATTTTCAACAATATTAGATTTTATAATAATATTCAGTAATGATTTTTATTAACTTTTATTTAACTCCCAACACTTAAAGAATTTTAGAAAATAGTTTAGTGTTGAGAGATAAGTAATTCATTTGTGTGGAAGTGAATTAAATACAGTAATAAAATAAATAAAAACAAATCTATTTAAATTAAAATTGAAAATAGCCTTAAATACAATTTTTTATTACTCTTTCTCTATCTCATTTATATATATATATATATATATATATATATATATATATATATATATATATAGAGAGAGAGAGAGAGAGAGAGAGAGGAAGAGAGAGGGAAAGGTCATTATTTTAATCGTCATCTTTTTTCATTCACTATGGATGAAGGTTTTTTAAAGATTTTTACTTAAAATAACCTAATTCCTTTCTTTTATAGTCTATTTCGACAAATTTTTAATGTATCTTTCCTCTCATTTTTTTATCTTTAGATTTTTTTACATACCTTTAGGTTCTCAATCAATAATTTCTTTCAATTATTAACATATATATATATATATATATATATATATATATATATTCTCCTATTAAATATGGCTGTTATAAAAACTTAAAAACAAATCGACATGACAAATTCCTGAATATGTCTGACGAAGAAGATATTGTTTATGTTGATGATTTCTATATTAAGGGGGTATTCTAGTCTAGAATTTCGAGAAAATCGATCATTTATTTGTATATTTTCAAAGTTTAGACCTTTAAGAATATATCCTTAAGAGTATTTTTCGAAATTCGAATTATTTTCGGAGTTATAGCTATTTTTGTGACGCGCCAACCAATCCAGTTTGGCCTGAACGAATCAACTTTAAACGCGTTTTTCTCGAAACTACTTTTTTCGACACGGTTGACGTGATATCTCAAGTTCTAATGGACCGATTTACTTGAAATTTGGTACAGAGCTTTTCAATATAACATTGATTTCCCCCGCTTAGGATTTTTTGAAAATTTTGTTTTTTACTATTTTTAAAAAATTTTGAAAGTTGAAAAAATAGAGCAAAAAAATAACTGTTTTTCACACTGCCGCCATTTTGCGAATTTTTTTTTTTTAAATTTTCCTAAGCGGGGTACTACTACAACCTTCTTTTTCAATAATTTCAAAAAAAATTTTGTTTCACATGACCGGAAGGGTTGGAACCACGTCAACCAGAAGACACCTTTTTTTTTGAGCCCCCACTTTGCCAGCCTGTACCTTTTTGAATTTTGAATTTTTTGTTTTTAATAATACTTTTTTATACTCTTAAAATGTCAATAAATAACTGATAAAAAATGGATAGTGAAAATATTTGTTGTTTTTTTTTATAGCGTCTGAAAAAACATCTAAAATTCGTGCATCTAGACTAGAATACCCCCTTAATACATACTTAAATTTAACCATAATAATAATAAAGGTTGTGATAGTACCAGAAAATTGATCGTTGATATTTTCTAAAACCCTTAGTAAACAATATACGATAATGGATTTTTTCTATAATAAAAATATTTTGAAATTGAATTTAATGATATTAATTTTTTCACTTTCCGAATAGATTAATTCTCTTAATTATGCGAAAAATGGTAAAATAATAACGTTTATATTAAATATGTATTATTTTATGCATTAATTATGTTATTAAATAAAAACTATTTCTCTGATAATAAATTCTGAAATGTTTATTTGAATTTAAATTCAAAAAAGAACTAAAAAAAGGATGTATATTATATAATTAATTTCTTTACTTTTGCTTTTGTAGAGTTAATCGATTTAACAAAAAGAAGCTCATATATAGCTGGCTCAAATGAAACCGAAAGATAGTTAATAATAATAAATAAGTAAATATATATCTAAATTTATAAATCTCATTCAGGTCACTTTATATGTGTACCTTTTTTGTGAAATTCAAAGTTCTTGTCATATAAAATCACTGTCATTAAAAAAATTAGATATTAAAAAATCTAAAATTTCATAATCCCACCTTTTTATGATTATAATAATGTATATTTGTCTGTACAAACAAATATACATTATTAAAAAAATCATTAAATGTTGAAGAAACAATTTTAATTTTTTTTAGTAAGTGATTTTATTATTGGAAAGAGTGATTCATTTATGTAAAATAAATAATTTGACTCTGTGGCCGAGTTCATTTAAAAAAAAACACATTTATATAGGGTCATCCAAATGCGACGTCTGGATTTGTGTTTTATTTAAAAAAATAAATAAAACAAACTATACACATGTTTCCCTATACAATAACCTATGCAAATGTTTCTTTTTAATAAAACACAAATCTAGACGTCACATTTGGATGACCATATATTATTAGTGTTCAATAACTGTACAAATTCAAATAACTTTTATTTCAATTCATTTATATCAATTTTTATAATGATAACAACTTTTTTCATAACGTAGACACAAAAAAATTATTATATTAATACTTAAAACATTTATGGAACAGAATAAATAATAAAAAAAACATTAAATATTGTATATCACAAAGAAAATTTTATGTTATTTGAAGCACATAACTTTTTGTAATGTTTTTTTGTCTATGTTATGTATTTTGAATATTTAATTTTTACAATATTTATGGATTTTTTTTATTAATTTTTAAAATATTGAATATTATTTTTTAATACTGCATTTTAATTGATTATTCATGACATATATTTGTTTCATTACTGGTTCAAGTCATGAATTGTATATATAATATTTTTTTTATATTTTTTTCTAATAAAAAACGCATGAAAATTACATGAACTACTACTTATATATAAAATGTCACTGCATTCTAAATGTTGTTTTTGATATATAAAAAATTAATATTAAAAACTGTATGAGAGAAATGTAAAATTTACTGTCAAAGATTTCAAGCGATAAACATTTTTAATCTGTATGAATGGATAATTTTATTGTGGATTTTAATTAATATGAAAAAAAAACAGAATTTAAAATTAAAACGTACCATTGAAGATTTGTGTTCGAGTATAATTTTCATTTCGTGTTGAAAATTAAAATGCACTTAATGTTTAAAAATTACAAAGACGGCCATAATGAAACTTATTTCAGTACATTACAAACGTTATAAATAATTTAGTAAAGCAAAATACAGTTTTACGCCAAATCTCTCTTAATTTAACGTATTCTACAAGAAATGTCTACTTAGAGCTTGAGTAGTGTTGACATAGACGGATTACCCGACGCCTAAACGAATTTTCATGACATCAAAGAATAACACATAAAAGTATAATGCAGGATGATGAGAAAATAGAGGAACTATAAAAAATGTATACCCACCTCGTCGAGATTAATTGGAATATGACAGAAAAAAAAACGTTCACTGATACGTCTTGGATATTCGTATTGACGGATACAAACTGGAATGTTGAAATGTGAAATAGATTTGTTCATTTTTTTTTCGGAAATGAATTGAAATAAATTATATCCGATGCGGATCGGTCACGCGTAAAGATGGAAAAAATCGTTTCGATGTTTTAGTTATTGGCAAAAAAGTTTTTAATGTGTCTTCTTGAAATTAATGTCATCTATTATATTTGTTTCTATGTTTATATATTTACACACACACACACATATATATATATATATGTGTGTGTGTGTGTGTGTGTGTGTGTGTATGTTCACATACAAAAGATCATACACGCGTACGGAACAACAGCAGGAATAATTTTTTTATTTGGCCATGTTTTCAAAACGTAAACGTTTTCCGAGATATGTTTTATTTCCCATTTTATAGCGTCAATTTCCTACGGAATTGGTTTTCAGCTATATGGTGGAATTCTTTTCAGAATTTTGTGCCCTTATTAACATTTCAGTGAGCATACAGAAATGTAAAATAATTTCGCTGTATTGTGATGCTGTAGTTTAGAGGCTGAAATTTTTATTTAGAGAATTGAAGCAGACAATTGATTCTGTTTGTTGTACCATATGTGTAGTAGAAGAATTTGAAGGGTGAACTCTTACAAAAATTGAGTGTTCTATCTAATAGTGAATGTCTTGACTCATACTTACTCAACATATATATATATATATATATATATATATACAGTTTGAATCAATAAACAAAATTATTTACACACACACCAGACATTCATACACAACAAACAAACACACACAATCATATATATGTATATAAGCATTTGATTGGTCGAAATGGAAAATTTTAAAAGAGGCTTTCAACAGTAGATAGAGAAAAGTTGTTGAGGATGATGATATATATGTATATGTATATGTATATTAGATATATACATATATATATATATATATATATATATATATACATATATATATATATATATATATATATATAATTATCAAAAAATATTGTTAAATAATAACTAAAAAAAAGTTACTTATAAATAATTTCTTTTTTATTTTTAACTTAATTTTGATGTACATTAAGTATAAATAAAAGTAGTAAAAGAAGTAATTTTAATACAACAATATAAGAGAACTTTAACACAAATGAATTTTTCATCCCAAACATTACAATATGTTATAAAAAGTTCAATAATCTCTTATTGTTCACTTTGTTGTTTGTAAAAATAATGGGTTAGTGCGAATTTCGATAAAAAAGTTCCTTTTATAACAAAAAGCTCTGACGATGATGACATCGCCATCGAAATGTCATTATTGTTATAAACAATAAAGTGAACAATAAGTAATTATTGAACATTTGTAACATTGTGTGGTATTTAAGATGGAAATTTATTTGTATTACAGTGAATTCGCCAAAGTTACAAAACATATAGCAACGTAAAATGATCCTTTATAGAATGTAATTGCTGTTAAAAAGTATTTCGAACAAATAAAATATATTTGAATTCATTAATTATATATATATATATATAGAATGTTTTTTAAGTGTGATAAAACTTTCAATTGAATCTCTATCGTAACTTCTATCTAACCTAAAAAACACAACATTTATCATACCTTTATATATACATATACACACATGTATATAAATAAAAATGTTTTTTTAGTTTAAACTTTCGTTAGGAATTGAATTTAAAGTTCTATATCGCTTAAAAACATCATTATATATATATATATATATATATATATATATATGTACAAGAATCCGTTTATCAAATCTTAATAATAATTTAAAGTATGAGTCAAAGATTGAAAATAATTCTCGGTACAATAGGTTATATTTCAGAAAATAAAATTTTAGGACAAATCGCAGAATTATTTAAAATTATTGTCGTTATATTTTTATTTAGTACCGAAAATAATTTTACCAAGTTTTAACAAACACTTAAAACAAAATATGAACCAAAGATTGAACATTTTTCCAATCCAATAATCTACATTTCAGAAAATAAAATTTAATGAGGAATCGCAAAATTATTTAATATTAATGTTATTAAAATTGAGTACTAGGAAAAGTTTATATATATATATATATATATATATATATATATATATATGTACTTTCAAAGTTTCCTTTTATAACCAAATGTTATAAATGACTGATTTTCGTATTTTTCCCAATTCAATTAAGAATTAGTTTTCGAATCTGTGGAAAGTTACCTGAATAATGACTTATTTCAAAAAGTTAATTACTAATGAACGTAGACTGTGAAAGTATTTCCTTTGTAATTAAAAACGAGAGCAATACATCTCGGTGTACATGAACACACAAAAATATTTGTCTTTTCAATTAATGAAATAAATTTAACAATGATAAAATTAACTTTATTATTATTCATTTCAGAATCCGTCGACTGGAAAATTGAAATTTGAACCTTAAAATAAATACTTCACAACAATAAGTTCCCGTGCATCAGTTGGGTAAGTCGATGTTTAATTTTTTATATATTTTTTTTTAATATTGAATTTAAAAAGTGTTTATGCAATTGAATTTCTATGAGGTTAATAAAGAACAAATTGCTATGTAAAACGTGGAGATAAATAAGTTTAAATTTTGTGAAATTCATTGAAAGTTAATTATTTTCATACGATTTTTAAAAAATCTTACTTGTAATTAAAAAAATTAGAATTATCATTGATCATTTAACAACTTATGATGGTATTTTATATAATATATAAGTGAATTAAAAATTAATCTTCAAGCCATATTATATCGAAAACATATCGTTTGATCGTTACTATATTATTATTATAACAAATAGTGATTCCTTAAATAATATTCATTTAATATTAACGCAGTCTACAAAAAAAACTTAATAAATTATTTACATAAAATATATTTAATCTAAATCATTTTGATAATTCAATATCGTACTATGCGAAATATAATTTTAGTATATAAACTTACTGATTTATACCAGTAGTAAAAATAAATAATAGATTATTTTAAATGCTCTATCATTAATATATTTTTTATGTCCTAATTATTTACAAATAATATCTAAAAGTAAATAAATAATTTCTTACAAAATTATATAATTTCGGGATATATTCAATTTACTATGACATGAAATAATTCTTTGATTATTCTTTAAAATTCGTTTTTTTAAGAAAAATAAACATGTTTTTATTTACTCATTGTACAAGAAAATAATTAGGTGATCAAGTAAGGAATATTTTATCAATTAGTAAATCATTCCTTGAATTTATGTAATTAATTAAAATTTAATGTATATTCATATATATATATATATATATATATATATATATATATATATATATATATATTTGTATGTTAGTCACGGAATATAAATAATATTTTATTACAAGAAACTGAATAAAATTAATTCGTATTTAAATAAATAATTTTAGTAATTTATTTATATAAATGAATTTATAATATAATTATATATTATTTATGTTTTATATTTTTTATATATATATATATATATATATATATATATTTAATTTAATAATAATTGTAACTGAACAAATTTAATTACACATATAAAATAATTACGGAATTAATTCGAATATAAATATTTCGAGAGGAAATATAGAACTGAATTCATGTAATATTAAATTTAATATATAATATAATTCAATATATGTTAGTCATTACAATATGATAAGATCAGTTTGATTTTAATGATTATTATTGTACCTCTACAAATCTTGAAACTTGCTGACTTTCTTTAAACATTATATGATATTTACTACTCGTTTCATTTCATTGTTCTTGGAAAAAAATCTGTTATTTCATCTTTGATAAATATGTTTTCTTTACCTTAAATATTTTTTTATTGTCTTCGCCTTAAGGAAATATTTTATACTATTATTGTTTAAATTATTTAATATATAGTTTTATTCTATATTTATATATAAGTTTATTCTATAAAGTTTTGAAATGAAAAAAATTGACATTTTAATTCTGCATTATCATTTACAACTAATTCCTATCTTAATTTTAGATTCTTTAATAATTTAGTAATAAAACTATTTTGGTATTATGCTAAAAGGAAAATCACATTCTTTTCGAAGATCAATTTTTGGAAATTTCGGAATAGATGATATTTTGATAGATTAAGTCAGGAAAATACGCGAATGTATCATAATTTCTCATTAAAACTGTCTCAATTTTTAGAATATTTTTTATACTGCTTGGCAAGGCTTTATCATGGTAAAAATTTACGTTTTTTTTCTATTGCCTAGTGCTGGTAGTTTTTGTTGATAAATTGTTTTAGCCAGTCTAGATGTTTACAAAATAATACTTTTGTGATGGTTTAATTCTCTAGTAATAGCTCATAATTGATAATTCTATCCATATCCCACCAAATTGACACCATAATCTTCTTTGGATAAAGTCCTCCGTTCGATTGTGGTGATGGTGTCTCGTTGCGATTAACTCATTATCTCTGACATTTAATAATGTTATAAACAATCCATTTTTCATCACCAGTAACAATTCGATTTAGAAATGATTCCTTTTTCAATCTACATAGCAGATGTCCATTCGTTGCTTTAGAATTAATTCTGATAATTCGTAAGGAATCCATTGACCCAATTTAGAAACTTTACCAATCGTTTTTAGATGATGACAGACCGTTGAATCTATTCAACGGTTCAATCTATCTTCTGCCATTAAACTAGATTTTTTATTTATTCTGGCCAATATAAAAACATCCATTGTATAAGGTTTTTCAATAAGAATGTCAGAATTTTGACAACTGGTGGCAGCTATGTTTGAATTTTTTAAACACTTATTAAAAGAAAAATTTAATTAATCTATTATTTCACAAAATGAACCCATCAATTGGCCACCGAGATCATGTGATCTAATTCTATTGATTATTTTCTATAGAGTTATGTGAAATAATTGGTTTATGTTGATAAACTACAAACAATAGAAGCATTAAACATAAACATTGAAGTGTTATTCATGAAATTGGATCCCAATTATGTGAAAGAGTGACTAAAAATTGGACTAAACGAATGCACTATGGCAAGCTTTTTTGTTTTATTTCCATTTAAACTTCAGAAGCGCTTATTGGAAAACCGTATATATGAGATGTCACAATAATAAGTGACTAATAATAATGTATTTTTGCTATATTTACTTTTAATACTTTAATTCACATACATTATTTATAAAAATACATTTTTTATAAAATTATCCTTATTTAAATATATTTGATATTTTGTAGTATTATTTTCAGTTCAGATTCTGTTTTTAGATTTTGTTCTGATATAATTTTCTTTTTATTCTTTTTTAATGTTCTCGATTATTCTTAAAACTAGGTTGTTTTTCAGTTTAAGAAGACAAATCATGTCAGAATCTTCTTTTAAATGTTAATTTTGATAAAATACATATATTTAATTATTAATAGAATTGGGAAAGTATAAATTAAAAATAATTATAGATAAAACTCAATGTGAAGTAGGGCCACTTTCGAAAAATTCGACAATTCATGATTTTGTATCAATTGTTGTTATGTTATGACAACACTAGGTTTTTCTAAATGTTTATATATATTTATATAAAAAAATTTATATAGTAAAAAATACGACGTGAGTTCAATTCCTTCCGAAACAAAAATCTCAAAAGTGGCAATAATATTTGGTCACAAAGCGACGCCGTTCATCGTTACAACACCACTTTGATAACCGATTCATGTTCAATACGAAATCAGCATCTGATCATTTCCAATCGGTCAGAATCCTTTTTCCCATCCGCCGATTGATAAAATGAAATGAAACATGTCAAATTGAAATACACGCCGGGCACAGTAGAACGAACAATCGTGTCTCGTAAGAAAACTCATCAAAAATAGCCCCGAACGTGTGCTCTGCTTCGATTTGGAGAGGACACGCACAACGAGCTCTACTACTACCCTTTGCGTTTGACAGCCATCAGTGGCACAGTCGACGGAGCTACTGGCGTTACGTAACGAGCGGTGGGTATGTACCGCCAACGTCGGCCTCACAACACAGCCGGCAGCCGCATGCGAGGTCCACATTCATCATTAATTCCGGCCCCGGAGTTGTGGCGCGTGCGCTCATGTCCGGGCGTAGCAGAACGCGGGTGGTGCACTGCTCCCGCACTCCAGTGTTCGCTCGATGCCAGCCAAAGAGTGACAACGCGGGGTGCGTGCGCAGGCCCCATGCACTTGCATGTTTCCTCATTGTGTGTGTATGTGTGTACGGGCTATGTATTTTTGTTTCACGGTACGATTTTCTGTGTGCAAAATGAATAAATAGACATTTATTTGTGACGATAAATGACTGAAACGTCGTCGACGTCGTCGTACGGATATATCAGTTCGGCTATACGTGTGTTCAACTAGGTTATAATCGATTTATTCTTGAACGTTTCAGCTGTAAATACAAACGTGAACATCGAGAACAAAATCAAAATATCTATAAACTCTATTTACATGTGCATTCGATGTGAATATACACGAATCGTCCGGAACGGTTCCCGTTTAAAATGTAATTAAAAAAAAAGTTCCTCCGTAAGGTTAACGTTACCTAAATATCCGTACCGACACACTGAACCGTAAAAATATCCGTAATACAACAGAGTGAGTTTTTGTGTGTAATAAACTTTTAACATAAATTTCACTAAACCTGTGTGGTTTTGTGTAACTAGGTTATTATCATATAATTCGCGATAAAAGAGGAAAATAATGTAGGGGAGTCAACACGCGTACGAATTTTATAATATTATATATACTTGAATATTACTTTAACTTTATACTTTTCATTTTCTTACATCTGATATTTTCTCATATATGTGTATGGATATATATATAATGTGTGTATGAAAAAGAATATGAGTATATGTATATACATTTGCATTTTTCAGAAAAAATTAAATATTATATTTTGAATCACCAAAAAATCTTATATATATATATATATATATATATATATATATATATATATATATATATATATACACAAAAATACATAGACACAAACCACATGTAATCACTTTATTACAAACTTAGAGTAAACTAATTTATTATAAAAAAATATTTTAATATATTCATTCGGTATTATATTAAATTTTTATTTTATAATTTTACGTCCTTTCTTTTGATTCACTAATATTTTTGTTATCCTTGTATATATGTATGTATATATATATATATATATATATATATATATATATATATATATATATATATATATATATATAGTCATCCAAATGTGACACCTAATTTATGTTTTATAAAAAAACAAAAGAACCTATACACATGTTTCTCAATACACCATCCTATACACATGTTTTTTGTTTAAAAAAAAACACAAATCTATGCGTCACATTTGGATGATCCTATATATATATATATATATATATATATATATATATATATATATATATGTATGTATTATTTTGTACATACTCATTTTTTTACTATGAAATTAGATAGTATTATGTAATATATAACTAAAGAATCATTTTTCATTACTTTTTAATGTAATATATTAAAACATAGATGATAATAAATTTATGTTGTTTAAGGGATGAATTTTAACTTTTATTTTAGATCAATAAAAAACATTTATTTCAGTAATTTCAAAATACACATTCATTAATATAAATATTTATATATATATATATATATATATATATATATATATATATATATGTATATATATATATATATATATATATATATATATATATATAAATATATATATTTACATACATACATACATACATACATATACATATGTGTGTGTGTGTGTGTGTGTGTGCATATGAACGATGTTCATGTGACTATGTTGACATGTGTATGTTCATATTTCTGCAATCATCATTATTTATAGAAAAATATTTTACAATTTTTTCATTTCGAATAAATCATAGGTGTCCAATTTCAAAAAAAATATTTATTAATTCAATAACATGATTGGCTCAGTTATTAGTCGTTTTAGTTTTCGTTCTCTTTGCTTTTCTTAACTATCAATTAATATTATCTTGTGGTAATCAAGACTAAGTACCTGTGAATGGGGTAACATTCAGTGAGGCTTTCACTAGATTGATATAAACTAATAGATATGTGAATGTATGTATTTATGTATATATATATATATATATATATATATATAGAGAGAGAGAGAGAGAGAGAAAGAAATAATTATTAAATTTGTAGTACAAATTGAATACGGAAAACATACATTTTCATTAGAAGGCACATACATCTAAAATATGATTTTATAAATATATTTTTGTTGTTCTTGAGAGAATTTAATCAAATTTTCCTACGCATTTTTATTTATTTGCATAATTCATTAATTAATCTTTAGTAAAAAAAAATAGAATTTTACTAATTGAGATATATATATATATATATTTCTGTAATGAAGATGTAAATACGTGATTCTACAAGTTTCCTAGAATCACTTTCCTGATAAAGTCATGTGAAGTAACTTTTAATAAACTACAAGTTAAAGTTGTAAACAGATTATTTCGAAATCAAAATCAGTGGTGTATGCAGTTATGCTATATATATATATATATATATATAATATATGTATATAATTTAGAATAGTTTATTGAATGAAAAGTACATGTGGAAACTATAGAATACACCAAAACTTAAATCCAAACATTTTGTAGAGTAAATGTCATTTCTGATTTCCGTCGAGATGATTTTAATGGCTTTCAATATTTCTATATAATATATATATATATATATATATATATATATATATATATATATATATATATATATATATATATATATATATATATATATATATATATATATATATATATATATTTATATATATACATATGCATATATGAATGTGTGTGTTTATATGTTTATAACTATGTGTGTATGTTTGTGTAAATTAATCTATTTGAATATATTTTTTCATTTGAATTAGATTTTTCTATAAAACATATAAGCTAAATACAAGTAAAAAATGAATTTACATTTTAACCATTTTATGTAAATATATAGATAATTCATTTTAATAGATTTAACAAGTACATTGAAATTAATCATTTTTTTACAAAAGATAATAATAATAGCTTATATATATATATATATATATATATATATATATATATATAAAGTTATAAAAATATCATTTTTATAAAGTTTAAAAGTAAATAATTTTTAGTATATATAAAATATTAGATATTAGTTTGTAATTCGAATAAGTATTAATGAAAATTTAGAAGGAAAAGTAATTATTGGTTAAACATAAAATAGTATGTATATTTAAAGAAATCTAAAATTTGTTATTTAGTTCCTAAATTTTCATAGAAAATTTGTAAAACTCTATAATAATTTTTCTGAAAATGAACTGTTTGAATTCTAGCGATGTTTATAGGAACTCAACAAAACCCCTCATTATGTACTGTAGGCACAATTAGGCGCTCGTTGAAATCATTCACCATGTACTTTTGATGCCTTTAGGCGCTTGATTTTCGTTTACCAATAATGACTAAAAGATGATATTAGTAATTCGTGTTGTTGGAATTATTTGCTTCGTAAATGTTTGTGAAACCTGAACTTTTCATCGTTGACAATTAAAAATATTGTATTTTTTTAATAACTCATAAATATTATAACTGTTTTAATATAATGATTGAACGATCTACATACATAACTTCTTTGTACACACAGATTTTCAACATTATAAATAGACTGTATATATTTTATAATTATTTCCTTGTCTACGTCAATAAAAATATTAAGTATGAGGGAGTATTCTAATTTATTAATTGAATGGTATTTTCTCTAATTTATTATTATTTCATTCTCCACGATATTAAAAATAGAATCTTCCATTTGTTTAGATTGTTTTTTTCAAGTTTGTATTATGTGATAATACAGTATTTATTTCATTCTATATCTGTTTGAAGTATATTTGTCAATATTTTTACTAAAAACTTCCTTATCTAGAATATATACTACATTGTAAGAAAAATCAAGCAAGTGATTTATTTTTAATTTTTTTTAAAACAATCTTTTATATAAATTATATTTTTTCAAGATATATAAAATACATAAAGTAGTTGAATTATAAAATACTTAAATGAAATTAGTGTAAATTATATATCAATTATAAGATTTATTGTTAATTTAATTGGAACTAATTCAAAAAAATAATTTTCCAGTTATGAAATTTTTTCTTCATTTATGATTTATATTATAAATTTTTTCAATCAATATTTCATATATAAAGAAATATTCTTTAACATTTTAATATTTTATTTAGTCTATTTCATTTTTTCATTTACAAAAGAATTTCTTCATATATAGTAAACTTTATTAATTAATATTTAATATATTAATAAACCTTATTAGACTTTTTTAATATAACATAAATAGTACATTTAAAAATAATATTTGTAGAAAATTCAAAACTTCTTATAATATTATTTATTTTCTCAAAAAAAAAACACTTATATCAAAATTTTAATCAAAATTGTATAATTCAATAAATGTACTAATTTAAAATTAAATCTCTTTATCCCATAAATTATTATCTTTGTTTAACTGGTACTAATTTTTTTAATATCTCATTTTTTGAATGAAAAACGATACGAATTGAAAAATAAAAACTAAATATGGCTTACTGTTAGTGACATTCTTTTCGAAAACTATGTCTGTAAGATCTGTATAATAAATTATTATAGTATAGGTATATGGAGAACTGTGCTTCGTTTAAAAATTTAAATTTTAGTTTTACACAACATGTGTCTTAGATAGAACAAAGCGACGAACGATTTACTATATACTATCTATACTGTTTCATCTAAGCTCGTAACACTTGCAGGATTCGATATGCATGCAATTTTCTTGTTACTCTCTCAGTACACCCATAAAGAGTAGTAGTGTATTGTTGTTGAAGATTTATTAAAGATTTACGAGAAGATCGTAACAAAGATTCACATCCTTCTTTCAGTTTAGTTCTTCTCAGTATGGCGGAATGTAAATAATTCTTTTCTATTTATATCAAACAATGTAATCGTTTCCTTGAACCTAAATCGTAATAATTAACAAAAAAAATATTTGTTCATATACTAAGAAATGATTTTTACAATAAGTTTTCAAAGATAAAATTCCATAAAATACTTAAAGTAATTAATACATTCGATAAGTCTGATTTTTACAATATAATTTAAGAGCCATTTAGAAGATGAAAGAACCTTGATTCAATTTCATTTCAAATGTTCTTTTTGCGACAACCAATACACTTCCTGACTTATAGCTTTTTTTTAAAAAAAAAACTTTATTTCGCTTAAACAGACCAGACAAATAATCTTTTATAAAAAATTAAACTTCAAAGAAATCTCTATTACAGATTTTTTTAAGTTTGATGGCAATGAAAGAAAAATTAATGAATCAGACTTCAGGCACATTGCTATATAATAAATTGATATTATTAAAAGCAAACGATAATATAATGCATTGATCGTTTCAAAATACTTAAATGCTAACGTGTAATTTTTGGTTAATAATTGCATTTTCATATAAAACAATTAGAACAAGAAGTGTAGATTAAATAGCTCTATATTACCTTTAAAATTAATTTCTAATAATGATTTTAATCAGTAATATAAATAATATTTTCTATCATCTTTTTTAGAAAATTACAAACTATTTCTAGTATCAGTTGCAATCGTCTAAAAAATGATTTTCAAGAGTATAAATTTCGTTTACAACATTCACGTTCTTCATGAATAAATAAAATATTCTGTGAAAAATGTTCTAAACATTACATGAAAACATTATTGTTAATGAATATTTATATATACATGCATATATATATATATATATATATATATATATATATATATAATATTAATAGTAAAAGATGTATTATTCATTTTATGTTAATGAAAATAAACAAAACGATAAATATTCATATCATAAAAAAATTATGGTAAAATATTTATTTTAATTTTCATACATCAATCTAAAAAAGTGTCATTTTTTGTACAGTTTTCGATACAACTTATATTTTTTATTACATAAACTTTATGAAGGTAGTAACCAAATTGTATGTTTATATTTAAATATTATACTTGAATTAAGATAGAGAATTTTAAATGAAAACAATTTTTTCTATTCGAAATTAATAAAAAAAATATTTGAATTTTGATTGATCAATTAGACAATATATCACATTGTAAGTTTCTAAAATACATCTTTAATAAGAAAATAAATTTATGAATATCAATTATAACTGTGGATAGTATTTATAAATGTAGATTTTGAAGTACAAAAAATTTGTGTTCAATATTTGTTAAATTCGATTTTGATTTTTTTGGTGTTTTATTGTTAAAAAAATTTTTTTATACATTTATAATTACAAAATCATTAATTGCAATAAACGTACTTATGAAAAAATTTCATTAAATACGGCATTAAAAAAATTTGTAAATAAAATTTCAATCTGTTCAATGCATTGAAAACAGTATAAAAATTTCAATTTACTCTATTAAAACTACTAAGTATTAGGTTTAAATCAAAAATTAATATTAATTTTTAAAAATTATAAAAAGAAATCTGTTAAAACCACTTGTCTATTATATACGAATGTTCTGCATTTCTCACACAAAGATATTTTTATAGGAAGTTTAATTTTTTCCAAACATTTTCTTATAATTAAGAACATGTTTTTCTGAGTTTCAAAACATTCTCTTTGTGCAATCAGAAATTTCAAGATCCTAATTAAAAATCAATTTAATTATCTACGTTCATTTGCAGCTCTTAAGATGAATCTCATTTAATAAAAACAGGATTTATTGTTTTATTTTTATCTCTTAGTCTGTATTCTTATCTTAATTATATTTTTAAAAACAGCTCAGATAAATGTTTTTAAATCAAAATCTGAAACTTACGATATTTAAAAAGACACACTTTGAAAAAAATGAAACCATTTTTAATGATAAAATTCTAGTTTTTTTTTTAAAGAAAATAGTTTATGTTTTAAAATATCCAACGAAGACGTTAAATCGAAGAAAAATGTGTGTACTTACTTCTTATCTATTTCTCCTGTAAAATATTGAGTGAGTTCACAGTTGGTGGAGCCCGTTGAATGCTTTAGTTTAAATCCATGTCATTTTGTTAGTACACTTTCGTATACTAGATATAGAGTCATTATAATACATTAGATTTTTTTAGGTTGAAAAATTGAAAAAAAAACACAGATATATTGAAATGTCTACCGAACGGTAGTTTAATGATGTCGGTTTTATGATCATTAAGTTTGTTTTATATGAAAATAGTCAAAGAACTAACTTCGACTATTAATCAATAACGAGTTCTAACATAAGTTCTTGACGTTTTTATTGCCAATAAAGTGAAAATAAATATATCATCGAATATTATTATTGAAAATCGAATTATGTAAACGTTTATCTATTAAAGGTTATAATGTATTTTATACATATATACATATATATGTATAAATATATATATATATATATATATATGAAATTTTTATTCTTAAGTTTTATAATATACAAATATAAAACTTTCTTAGTTGAATTTGTTATTTGTATATGTTTTAGTAAATATTATTGTGGATTACTATTAAAGAAAAAAATTAAACTTATGCTCATTACCCATGCAGTTAAATTAATTTTGTGTTTTCTTCTTGCTTCCTTGTAGAATTTCTTTCTAATAAATGAAATTATTTCCTTCATATTATTAATAGTCTTCCACTTTTTACAATTTATTTTCAATTGAACTAAATCATTTTTGTTCATTTTTTCGACATAGTTAACCCATTTTTATCTTCTAACTATAATACACTCATTTATTGATTATATGTGATACCAATTTATATCTTCATTTCGTTTTCTAATTTTCTACTTCCTATTGTCTGTATTGGATTTTCCTACTATTTTTTGATAATTTTCATTTCAGCTATTTCGATCATTTGTTTATTAGTTCGTGTGTTTTCCTGTTTTTCAGTACTACAGATCAATTTTGGTCGTATCGTAAACTTATAAATTCTGATACAACTTCAATATCAATATAAAGAGTATAGTTTTTTAAGTGCGATAGAACTTTTAATTGAATCCCTATCGAAAGATATATTAATTCTTGCTTATGAATATGCACTTGATCTGTCTTTCGATATCATCAAATATTAATTTTATTTGAAAATTTGATTTTTAAATATTAAATATTATTTTGTATTGATTTAATTAATAAACGTATTCAATTATTATTAAATTTAATATTGCACAATTTTAAATACTCAAACCAATCAATTTATTAGTCACTTTAAACGATTTTAACTAAAAAATCAATTACAATTAATGATTAATTAATTAGGGATTAGTCATAAATTGATTTGAAAACGACTAATTTCAAATCAATCGTTCAATCAATTACCTGAAACGACTAAGGATTAATAATAACATCATTGTAACTAGTGATTACTTTAAAACGACTCAAATTTTAGTCGTTAATCGAATAATTTTTCCCTTACTCTGATCTGTGCAACACACGATTTTTTTTACTTGCATATTATATTCTGTAAGCTCTCAATTTTTTACCTTTTTAATTACGTTCTCCTATTTGAAATAATAAAATAATTATATATTCTGAATTAATTTAAATAATTCCAATTCAATTCATTAAAATATATCAATTTTTATATTAATAAATTATTCTCTTTAAAAACAATACAGGAAATTATTAAATCTGTTTAATATTTAAAATATAGGGTCATCTAAAAGATTTGTGCTCTATTAAAAAAAACATGCGTATAAGGAAACATGTATATAGTTTATTTTTAATAAAACACAAATCGAAGCGTCAAATTTGGATGACCCATCATTTTTGTCTAATAATGATGTCATGTTCTTCAATATGTCTTAAATACATATTGAAGAAATAGTACAAAATATTAACTTTAAAATACTTTTTATTCTGTTAGTAGTTAGTGATTCATTTTGATAAAAATGAATTAGCAGTAAAAAATTTTTAGAATGGACTGAAAGAGAAAGATATTAAATAAATCGAAGTAAAAAATGTTGTGAGAAGTCTTCACGTAGTATTAGATAAAAAGAGGCTTTTAATGATGATTAAGATGATGATGCATGTGTTGTGTGTGTATTTATTTAAAAAGGTTTTCGTCCAGCAGTGGGATGATGTGAGCAGAAATGATGATGATTATATACACTCGCTCGAAAAAGTCTGAGTACACCTATCAATACGGATATATTTCTCAATAAAACAAACTTATTAATGTAAATTTGAAAACAAACATATTTTTTATTAATTCTATAAAGTACTAATTCTTTATACATGGCAATTCAAAACATTTTAAATTTATAATAAATAAACTAAAAAATAAAAAACACAAAAATTCATACAAATTGAGCAGAAAATGTTTGCGTACAAAAAATGAAAATCGAAAATAATATAAAGTAAAATATTTTTTTCTAAGGAATTAGTAACTTGTTGGATAACCTCTTCTTTTAAGTACCTCCTATAATAGTTTTTTTCATGGAATATACATTTTGTGTAGTTTCTTTAGTACTAATCTTATTCCACTCTTCTTCTATAACTTTCTTCAACATTTTCTTTGAAATTATGTCATAATGGCGAATTCTACGTTTAAGAAAATCACAAATTGCTGTATAGGGTTTAGGCCTAGAGATTAGAGAGGTGCATGCTACTGTTTTGGAACGTTATATAATATCTATAGCTCAACAACTTCTGCCGTGTGCTTCGGATCATTGTCATACGAAAAATTATAATCGGGACCTAGACTTATTTTTTCAGCATTTTGCTTTATATTTCGTTTTAAAATATTTAAATAAGCATATTTATCCATCGTGGATTCTAAAAACTCCATTTATCCCACGTCCTTACTTGTTATACACCCCTATACCATTACTCTACCACCATCTAGTTTCACAGTAGAAACAAGTTTTTTTTATTCAGTAATGTACATACAATTTTGAGTCCTTTTATTCCAAAAATGCAATATTTGCTATCGTCTGAGAAAATCATGTTTTCCCAAAACCGGATTAGTGTATTAATGTGTTCATTTGCATATGCAATCCGTTTTTATCTATTGATACGTGAAATAAATGATTTCTTACGCGCAAAACTTTAATGATACCCCACCCTTTTTATTATTTTTCGCACATTATCAGCACAGATTTGTTTTTTAAATAGCACTTTAATATTTTTTGCAATTTGGGCTGCAGTTATTCGGAGGTTTTCTTTCATTGAAGCTACAATATTACACCTTTATCTAAATGTTAATTTCGAAGGTTGGCCAGAAAGCGGTTTCAAAGTGGATTTGAAATTAATTACTACCCTTTGAATAAAAGAATGTTGTCTTCAAACACCCTTTCCTATTTTACGAAAACTTTTTCCTCCTTTTCCTAATTTTAAAATAATTTTACACTCACTAAACGAAATTTCTTTTTTTTGATTTCCATCTTATTTATTTTTTGCAAAAAACTTTACTATTAGTTACTAAAAATAATATTTTAGCGTTTCAATTGCAACATACGAACTTGAGACATAAAACTGTGATAATTTTAAAACAACAATAAGTGCAAATATTGCAAAAAAAATCGATGACTTACCGTTTAATAAAATGTGTGCACAGACTTTTTCTTCTCAATTTGTATGAACTCTTGTGTTATTTATTTTTTAGTTTATTTGTTATAAATTTAAAATGTTTTGATTTGTCATATATAAAAAATTAGCAGTTTATAGAATTGATAAAAAATATATTTTTTTTAAATTTACATTAATGAGTTTGTTTTATTGTGAAATATATCGGTATTGATAGGTGTACTCAGACTTTTTCGAGCGAGTGTATACGAGTATATATATATATATATATATATATATATATATATATATATATATATATATATATGAATATGAATATGTGTGAATTTGTGTAAGATGATTTGTGATTGTACATGTGTAAAATATTTATTTTTCTTTAATTAATATTAATTGGTAATTTTTTGAATTGATGTTGGTGCATTTAATAGTATTAAATTTACACGTACAAATAAATATCGTAATGTTATAGTTATTTTGTGTTAATTAAAAGTTGATATTTTTTAATTCGAAATTAAAAATAGACAGACAATATTTTGAAAAAAAAAACTATGCGGTAAATAAAGATCGGTAATAGTGCCATAGTGCGTTGTAAGAACAAAGAAAAAGATCAGTGCCGAGTTGTACTTAAAAACTGTGCTATTTACAAATAACGCAGTAATGTCTTAGCATATGACCGTCGATGAATAATTAACGTCGCTCGAGCATAATGGAAAGACACAAAAGCAGAAAACCATTTAAGCCGTCGTCCCAGTCCACAATGGATCGACGCAACATGACGTGTCTGGGCCGCACGTTCGGTTTACAATCGAACGCACGGTCATGGATGTTCTTGGGCCTGTACATGAGTGTCATCTGTGCGGCCACCCTGCTCGGAATGATGTCACGGGGTCGACCGCAGGTGGTGCAAGCGACCGCAACGACCTCCGACGACAACTGGAAACAAGGGTTGTACACTAACAGAACGCTGAATCGTGATCAGGATCCTTTACACGTGCAAGTGTATTCGCGGAGACGCGGGCCCGGCATACGTGAACAAGAAGAAGAGGCCGTAAATATGAGCTTTTCGGCGAGTATGACCGTCACGCGCGGACTGTGGAGGACGGGAAAGCTGGCCGGCGAATACTGGGATGATTTGTGCGTCGAAATTGCATGCTATAAGAGAAAGTCGGCGAAAATATTGCAGGATTTGATCATTTTGACGCAGCTTCAAAGTGGATTGAAGGTAAATGTTTTCGATATTTTTTTTCTTTTTTTTTAAAAAAAAATCTCTGCTCTCGATGGATAGTAACGACGATAAATTTTTATTGGTTTTCTAAAAGTTTACTTTTAATTAAATTTATTTAGTTAACTTTATTTACGTCGACGTCTGAAGTTTTTTTTTTCTGCCTCTTTAATAAATAAAACAACAGTAAATTTTCGTTCTTTAATTGAATCTTTTTTTATCTGCATTTAACAGTTGTCTATAATATATCACTTTAATGGTTGTTTAAATGAAATTTTTTACACGAATTAAATAAAACTTTTTAATTTATAGGATTATTTTTATACAAGCATTTACTTACTGTTAATTGATTATTAAACATATTTTTAATGTGTTTACTAAATATTCACCATCAAGTATATTTAAATTATGTCTATATACATACATACATATATATATATTAATTATTTTGTAATTAATTATCCACTAATTAATTTTTTTATAGCTATTATAAAAATGATCTATAGAGTTAGGTTAGAAAGTTTTTATTATAAAAACATGATATTAAAGTAAAGTTTATATAAACATATAATCATTTCTTATCATGTAAATGTTTTTTAAGCAATTTTTCTATAATTAATTTTTAAACATTTTGATATATCAATATACATATATCTCAATATTAATATTTATATCATAGCTAAGAAAAATTTTAGTTTTTTTTATATTTGAAAGTAATTTATTTTTAGTACATGGAATTAATCTTTCATATATATTTTTGTATTCTACATAAATAAATTTTAATGATTTTTGGGTACAGATTTTTTTATAAAAAGACATAGAATAAATATTAATTTTTATATTACAAATGTACAAACACAAACACAAAATTTCTTCCAAAATTTTCTACTGCAACTTATCTAACTTATTCTGGTGAATTTCCGTATCATACACACTCACATTTATATATATATATATATATATATATATATATATATATATATATCATTACCATATTTCTATCCACTGTTGGATGAAAATCTCTCCCAAAATGTTCTACTTCAACAGATATCAAAAATATCTAAAGCTCTTTCAATCCATTTCGATGAATTTATCTATGAGTCTGTTCTTGAACTTTTTGTATCTCTGGATTTCGAGTTAATAGTTTTTTTGTTTATTGATGGTATATGACAGGCCCATTTTCCATTTTCAAATTCTCACTTTTGTTTTAACGTCTATAATTTTTTCTTTATGATCAACTCCATTATCTTTTTGTCTTTACATGCTATTTCTAACATATCTTTCCATAACACATACATACATATGTATATATATATATATATATATATTAATGATAGCCCAAATGAGACTGAAGAATAGTAAAGAAGAGTAAATAGTAGTAACCAACTAAATATTTGTCTAAACTCTTCAGTCTCATTTGGGACATCCTCTCTCTCTCTCTCTCTCTCTCTCTCTATATATATATATATATATATATATATATAATTGTATTTAATTAATAAATATTACCGTAAATTTGGAAATTGTACTTATTTATTTTCTTCTAGAAACAAGGTCTACTTCATCACGTCTCGGATGAAAATCTCAGCCCCCGAGTTCGACAGTTGGTAGCAGCGGCCGCTTACGGACTAGACGACTTCTGGGATAGTTTTCAAGACGTGAAAAGTCGAAACGTTGTAAAATAATGTGATCGAAGATTTGTTGAACATGTGAGAAGTGGTTAAAGTTTTACAAAAATTTATTCAAACATTAAAATTAATCGATTTATATAAGTGAACAAAAAAAAACAAACAAAGTAATAAACACAAAAACGAATATATACGAACAGGTAATAAAAAAAAGCTTTCAGACAGTACAATATTGTTACTAAGTTATTATTAAATTAATCGTAAGAAGAATTATATGCAGTAAATTTGATACTAAGCAATCATTTTATGTGAAATACAACGAAGAAAGTTTTGTTTCTTCAATAGTAACAGTTAAGGAATTGTATAGAAATTCATTTAAATAAACAGATATTTTAAATTTCAGATAAAACCGAAACTAAAATACTTATACGAGCACTGAATATAGTTGTTTAAATTTTAGTACCTATTTTTTTTTCTAAAAATAACAGTAGATATTTTATATATATAAATAAATAAAACCACAAATGTACCAAATACTATTCAAGTTAGGTGATCTATTTTGAAGATTATTCGGATAAAAATGTTCTAAATAAGATTCATTTTCATATTAAAAAAAATGTATATATTTCCATTGATTTACATCGCGTACGAAATGACAAAAGATTATTTATATTTTTTAATTACAGTAAATAATTTAAAATATATCACTTTAATTTAGAAGATTAAAAAGTTCATTTCTATTATTATATTTATTAAATTTTATCAGATATGTGAAATTTTCATATAAACATAAAATTTATTAAAATATATACAAAAATATCAGAAAGAGAAATTAAATCCTACTTTTTCACTTTTTGATCATAAAATTAAACTTTTTGAAAAAAATGTCCATTATACAATTTTTCATTCGGTTTTAAAATAAATATTTTACATATTTACCAACAGATAAATGACAAAATTTTGGTATAAAATACCCTGTATGTTATTTTTGTGATTGAATGAATGGATTAAATTAAAATACTATTTTTATTTCGATTGTTGTTTAACAGAGGGATTATTTTTCGATTGAAATAAATTAATAATAATTGTCATGACCTATGATTTTAAACTGAATTAATTAATGAATTTATGTAGTTTGAAAAGCTTGCAATTTATAATGGAAATTGATTTTTATTTAATTATTATATTTGCGTTTTATTAACTTGTTTTTTTATGAACACATAATATCATGAAATACTTTACTATATTAATGAATATAAATATATTTCGTTTAAGTAGAATTGATGTATTAATTTCATTTTCTTATTTAAATTCTCATCTAATTCTTCCCTATAAAAATATATGACATTGTAACTTTGACTATAGTTATTTTAAATGCAATTACTTATCAAACTTATATAATTTCCATTGAAAATATAAGTAATTTTTTAAGTTTGAATTAAAAGTAGAAAAAATATACAGTACAATATAAATATCTGTAGATTTGTTAATCTATAATTGATTACAAAAATTTGAAAAAATGTGATAGTCGCCCATTGATTGTAATCAATAGTTAAGCTAAATATTTACAGTTCAGTCTTTTATTTTCCATTAAATAAATATAACTGAAGTAGTAGCTGAAGAGGTAATGTTTGTACTGTTATTGTTTGTACATATATGTATATATATATAAATATTTATATATATGTATATATATATATATATAAATATATATATATATATATATATATATATATATATATATATATATATATATATATATATATATATATATATATAAATAAATGTATACATGTACACTCACAGATAAGTTTATATCAATTTACTTTAATGTGATTGCAAGTGTTGTTAAAATATGGAATTATTTAAATAAATTTTAAATGAAATCATATAAAAACCAATTTTAAAAAAGAAAATATGCTTTAAGTACGCTGGACGTACAGTTTATAAAGTTTAGTAAAATAATGTATTGCATAGATATTGTTAGATAATATTAATTAATAGCTTAATAAATATTTATTTATATATATATATATATATATATATATATATATATATATATATATATATATATATATATATAGTATATATATATATATATATATATATATATATATATATATATTATATCAGCAGCAATAACAGCAACCTCTCTCTGTCCATTGCTGGATAAAGGCCTGTACCAAAATTTTCCACTTTGATCAATTCAATACTTTTCTCTTCTCATCTGTCTACGGATCTTTCCTTTTTTATACATCTATGTACCCACTCAGTGTCTATAACCGTATATATATATATATATATATATATATATATATATATATATATATATATATATATATATAGTTCATATTCATCACATTATTTAAAACAACCCATCTGGTCAATGTGATTAGTATGATCATTTACCAGTAAAAAGGAACATTCAATGAAAGTTTTTCCTAACAATAGGCTAACATATATGTTTTTTAAGCGTGATAGAACTTTAAATTAAATCTCTATAGAAAGTTCTTTCAAACTTAAAAAAACATTATTTATATATATATATATATATACATATGACTGTATTTATATTTAAAGGTATGATAAATGATGTTTTTTTAGGTTAGATAGAACTTTTGATAGAGATTCAATTTAAAGTTCTATCAAGCTTAATAAAACATCATATATAAGTAGATATGATAAAGATTTTAATATTTATATATATACATATATATACATATATATATATATATATATATATATATATATATATATGTATATAATATATATGTGTGATTATTAACATTATCTTCATCAAAATTCCTTATACCAACTGTCGATTGAAGGCCTTTCCCAAAATCTTTCATTTTGATCGATAACATGCCTTCAACTTTTAATTTATTTCGACGATTTTTTTATATCTCTCTTATTTATTTAATTATTTTTTTCTGAACCTGCATATATATATATATATATATATATATATATATATATATGTATATATATGTGTGTGTGTGTGTGTGTGTGTGTATGTGTATGTATGTGTATGTATGTATATATATATATATATATATATATATATATATATATATATATTGTTTGGAATTATTTCTTAAAAAAAAATACAATGAGATTATATTTGAGAAAATGAGATAATATTTGAGAAAAAAATATTTCTTATTTAAAATTATTATTATCAAATTTAATTTTACTTCAAACAATAAGATACTAATTGAACGATGTGGATCAATTGTCCTTCATAATGAAGTTAACTCTCGTAACGCAACATTATTGATATTTTAATAATCAATAGATAATTTATATTTTAATAAAATTCTAATATAAACTTGAATAGGAATATTTTTGAATTTGATTCCTTCTTTTGAAAAAGCAAATAACAAGAATAACTTTTTTCTTGGCTTATATTAGAAGGTAGTTTGGTATTTGCATTAATAGTATTCAGTAAACATTTATTCTTCACTGTTTTGAAATATCGTTATGTTATTAGCGAAGGATTACAAATTTTATTTAACAGTAGTTCAATATTTTTTTATTAATACACTGAATAATAAAATTATAATTTTATTTCATTTATGAATTACTTATATAATGTTATCAATTGTGCTTAAGTAAATAAATAAAAGAACCATCGATTTATATAGAATTGTGAATGGGTAATACAAATAATAATAATAATTGTAGATGTAAACATAAAAATTTTGTTTGAATTTGATATAAAATTCTATAAATTTATTATAAATATAGACACAACTATTATTTATAAAAAACATAATAGTATTATAAAATGAAAATAATATTTTTTTTAAAAAAAATGTATGTACGATAGGGAGCAATTAAAAAAATACAGAATAAGTTTTATTTAATGTATATGTATGTGGACAATTAAATGTAAAAAATATTATCTTTTATATGATCAATTTGAGAACAAGGATTAAATAATAGAAATAACGAAATTCATGTCGAAAATTACTCATTTCTTGTTATACTTGATTAGAGCAATAAATGATATTTCTGATGAATAATTCTCAGGATAATCATAAATATGAAGTATTAAATAAAAATATTTTTTAATATATATATATATACGAGAGTCGTTTGATAAGTATGGTAAACAAATAAGAAGAACTAAATTGATAAATTTAATTTAATTAATTAATTAAATTAAACAATAAATAAATTTACCATACTTATCAAACGAGCCTTGTATATATATATATATATATATAAATGTATGTATGTATATATCTAGGATCTACCAAAATCATTTTAATTTGATTTGATACTTTTTTAAAAAAAATATTAAATTCATATTCAATATTTTTACAATAAAATATCTATTTTTTTCTTTTCCTACGAACTTTATAATATTTTTATTATATTATGATAACCATTTCAGTTACTTTAAATCGACAAAATTTAAAAACTCAATTTACATCTCACTACCCTTCTTTCGTATATTAGTCTAAGAAATGTCATTCCCTCAACTTCTCGCAAAATTTAATTTGAACCAAATAAATTAAATTTGTTCTCACTTCTAATTATAACTCTTTTCTAGAAGCTTTCATCTTTCGTTAAATACGTTTCAAAAATCCAATCTCTACTCTGTTTATTTTTAATTACATAGAGGTATTCCTTCTATCCGTCCGTAATATCAGCGATGTCCGTAATGTCTATAGTTCGCGTATCTCGAGTTCCTGACTGTACAACGAATTGTTTTTCTACTAATTAACATTTCTATCATTGTTAATATTTTTGTAGTTAATTGATAAAATTGTTAATCTATAACACAGATGTTAATTTTAAAGGAATGTTGAATATTATTGAAAAATATATTTGATTTATTTTATAAATAAGAAGAGAATAATCTTTTCATATAAAATCAGTATTACTTGTGTGGAACGTTTAGTAATAAACAATAATTTATATTAACTGTCCAATCTTTTTCTATACATATAATTTTCAGAAAAGTATGTAAATAGACGCATCTAGAATAATACTACTTATTTTTTTAAAAAAACAAGTATAGTAATTATTAATTTAAAATTAACCTCGACAAATAACGTTTGTTGAACGAATACGGTCAATGAAACGATTGA
>CP092090.1:53278567-53316067 GCA_029203775.1 Neoneuromus ignobilis
TTTTATTGAAAAGAAACATGTGTATAGCGCGATGTATAGGGAAACATGTGTATAGTTTCTTATGTTTTTTTTAATGAAATACAAATCTAGGTGTCACATTTGGATGACCATATATTTTGACAATAATTAGGGAATGAAATGTTTCAAAATATTAAAAATGTTAAGATTTTTGAAACTCACATTGTATTAAGTAGACATACATGATTAGAAATTATTTAATCCTCGAGAGAAATTATTTATGAGAATGTTTCTTTAGTTATTTACTGTGAATTTGAATAAATTTTAAATAACGTTGTAAAAACGTAAGCTATTTAAAAAAATTAACAAAATGGTACTTTCTAAAGAAAATTCTACTTCCACTGTCAAAAGAATATGAAATTATTTTAAATAGAATATTATATATTTCAATTTTTATGTTAAAAGTCGTTAGTACGTAAAATTCAAATTGTGTTATCCAAATCCTGTAAATTCCAAATTAAGGACTAAGCTTAGAGTATAAGGTCATCTAAATGTTACGCTTAGATTTGTGTTTTATTAAAAAAACATGTGTATAATTTTTTTATTCTTTTTCATAAAACACAAATGTATGCGTTACATTTGGATGAACTTCGATATTTTTTTATTTTGATTAATAATTTAATTTTTATTTGTAATATTTTCAATGCAAATGTCATTATTTTTTAGAATATTTGTATACATAAATGTCTCTCATCAAAAATTTTCACTTTAAGGGGGTATTCTAGTCTAGACGCACGAATTTTAGGTGTTTTTTCGGACGCCATAAAAAAACAACAAATAGTTTTAATATTCATTTTTTATCAGTTATTTATGGACATTTTAAGAGTATAAAAAAGTATTATTAAAAACAAAAAAATCAAAATTAAAAAAGGTATAGGCTGGCAAAGTGGGGGCTCGAAAAAAAAGGTGTCTCCTGGTTAACGTGGTTCCAACCCTTCCGGTCATGTGAAACAAAAATATTTTTGAAATTATTGAAAAAAAAGGTTGTAGTAGTATCCCCGCCTAGGTAAATTTTAAAAAATAAATTTCGCAAAATGGCGGCAGTGTGAAAAAACAGTCATTTTTTGCTCTTTTTTCAACTTTATGAATTTTTTAAAAAAATTAAAAAACAAAATTTTCAAAAAATCCTAGGCAGGGTCAATCACTGTTATATTGAAAAGCTTTGTACCAAATTTCAAATAAATCGGTTCATTAGAATTTGAGATATCATGTCAACCGTGTCGAAAAAAATAGTTTCGAGAAAAACGCGTTTAAAGTTGATTCGTTCCGGCCAGACCGGATTGGTTGGCGCGTCACAAAAATAGCTATAACTCCAAAAATAATTCGAATTTCAAAAAATCCTCTTAAGGACATATTCTTAAAGGTCTAAACTTTGAAAATATGTAAAAAATCGATTTTTTCGAAATTCTAGACTAGAATACCCCATTAACCCATCAAACACCTTTCTCTTCCAATCTGTTCTAACAAATTTTCGTATATTTATCAGATCGATCCATGGACCTATTTCTCAGCCTTTTCATATTTCTGAGTTTACATTCAATAATTTCTCTTATCTGCCGATGGATCTTCTCTTTTTGTTATGTAACCAACTCATTACCATTTTAAATTTCTCACTTTTAAATATGTCTGTAACTTGTGTATTCTTTCTAATCCACTCGTTTTTCTTTCTATCTTTATATATTATTCTTAATAGATATCTTTTCATGATTATCTGTATTATTTGGAGCTACCGAATTAATCTAAAACTTCAGATGCATGGTTATGATTTTTTTATTTGATTTTTTCTTCATCTTGTAATCTAATTGTCTTCATATTCTTAACTTCCCTAGGGATACGTAGTGTACCCCGATGGCCGTCATATATCTTCTTATCATTTATTCTTGATCTTATTTCTTCATGGTATCTTCTTTCTCATTGAAGGAAAATTTTTCAAAAGTCTAGATATCGCTTTTAAAGATTCATAATTCACCATCAAAATACGAACAAGTAGAGTGTATTGATCTAACAACTTAAACATAAAGAAACGTTCGACTTTACAATATATTATTCTGAATTAATACTATTCCATTTTTATTTCCCTATTTACACACACACACACACACACACACATATATATATATATATATATATATATATATATATATATATATGTAAATATAAATGTATGTAAATGAAGATTATATTACAGTGAATATATAATATTAGTATTTAAATTGATATCAATATATAATAAATATGGCATTTATTTTATATAATTTTCTAAATTTATATTTGATTTAATGATATTTTTGTAGCTTTACATAAATTATACCTCAACTAATATATTTTTATAGTATATATATATATATATATATATATATATATATATATATATATGTATATATACGAATGTATATATGAATCATATATATTATATAGTTATGACATAAACGAAAATATTATTTCCTGAAGCAGTCTGCTCATTGGAACATTTTAAATGTAATTTATCAACTTTTTCAACTTCTTTTTTCAATTTTGCAAGTAGTAATAAATCTAAAAGGTGCTGTATATTAACGTGAAAAACTTTTATCGAAACATGACTGTGTGCCGATACATACATGATGTGTATTTCGAATGGGGGAAATACTAATATCGACATATTTAGCCCTCGGCTATATTTTCATTATAATATATTTATACTTATTTAATATACAAAAGATGTAATTCATTTAAATAAAAATATATATATACATATATATATATATATATATATATATATATATATATATATTTGAAAAACAGAGAAGAATATGTATATTTTGAATAACAAAAAAGATAAGTGAAGAATGAAAGAGATTTGAAAATAAATACAAGTTCGATATAATTAGAAGAATGAAAAGTATGTTGGAGTGGAAATTTGTTTTAAACTATGAATTATATTTCAAGAAGATTAATAAACAATTTCAAAATATTTGTAAATATAATTGCGTACAATGAAAAAAAATCAGCTCAAAGTATTATTTAGTAACAAATATACCCTTGTAGAACTAGTTTTAAAGTATTTCTAGAATATATTCGTATAGAAATATATGTTTCTGCTTACGAATCAGTTCCTTTTTTTATTTAACGAGATCTGCAATTATTACATTTAAAATCTAAATTTACATTACGAGAGTTTATAAATATTTGTACATATTTATGTCACTTTATTTGTTTAAGGGGGTATTCTAGTCTAGACTCGCGAACTTTAGGTGTTTTTTCGGGCGCTATAAAAAAAACAACAAATATTTTTACTATACATTTTTTATCAGTTATTTATTGATATTTTAAGAGTATAAAAAAGTATTATTAAAAACAAAAAAATCAAAATTAAAGAAGGTACAGGCTGGCAAACTGGGGGCTCGAAAAAAAGGTGTCTTCTGGTTAACGTGGTTCCAACCCTTCCGGTCATTTGAAACAAAATTTTTTTTTGAAATTATTGAAAAAGAAGGTTGCAGTAGTATCTTCGCCTAGTAAAATTTAAAAAAAAAATTTCGCAAAATGGCGGTAGTGTGAAAAAACAGTCATTTTTTGCCTTATTTTTTCAAATTTCAGAATTTTTTAAAAATAGTAAAAAACAAAATTTTCAAAAAATCCTAGGCGGAAACAATCACTGTTATATTGAGAAGCTCTGTACTAAATTTCAAGTAAATCGGTCCATTAGAACTTGAGATATCACATCAACCGTGTCGAAAAAAGTAATTTCGAGAAAAACGCGTTTAAAGTTGATTCGTTCCGGCCAGACCGGATTGGTTGTCGCGTCACAAAAATAGTTATAACTCCGAAAATAATTCGAATTTCGAAAAATACTCTTAAGGATATATTCTTAAAGGTCTAAACTTTGAAAATATACAAAAAAATAATCGACTTTTTCGAAATTCTAGACTAAAATACCCCCTTAATGTATTAATGAAACTATTTACTCGTAGAATAAGTAAATAGTTTCAATAATATATTTCTAATTTATATATATATATATATATATATATATATATATATATATATATATATATATATATATATATATATACTAGCAGTAGCTTTTTCCTTGCAATACTAGAAGATTATTTCTTCCAAAACTTTCTGTGTCGACAGATTCAATGTCTTTTTCTTCTATTTTATTTCAACGAATTTTCTTATCTGTCTGTTTTATCTACTCATGGGTTATTCATGTACGTATGCAACTCTAAAAAGCCAGTAGTGTTACATTGTTTACCTCAACTTAATTAGTTTCTTTCAGGATCTTTTGATATACTTGCGTTTTCAAATCATAATTTTTCAAGTACATTTATGATTCCTCCCATTTTCATTTTTTAATAACATCTATAACTGTTTTCATTCTGATTCATTCGATCCGGTTTCTGTCTCGTGTTATTCCCAATATATATCTTTTCATACTTATTTGTGTCATAAACATATATATATATATATATATATATATATATATATATATAAAAATGATACTAAACCAAAAAAATAAAGGTTATATCGATGAAACTTGTTAAATTTCTTTGAATGTTTTTAATGTAAACATATTTATAACAGTCACAGTATCGTCAGTTGAAGAAAGCTTTTTCATGTCCATTTCCAAACCATTTACATCAACATTCATTTCTATACCATCTCTTTAACTTTTTTTATATTTTTGTATTTTATTTGAAATTAACGTATTTGTACGCACAATCATTAATTTTTGTCTCAACTGCATTAATATTTGATTTTCTAAAATAATATTTTAATTGACGCTTATTTTATTTGCATATGTATATATATATATATATATATATATATATATATAAGGGGTTTGAATATATGTGAATGTATATATGGATGTTTTTATTTATTTAGTGAATAAAAATAAAAATTATTTTAAAATAAAACACTTCATGTCGTTTACAGAATATTGAATTACCTACGGTTATAGGCATTGTGATTATTTTATAAAATCTGATATTTTTTAAAAACTGTAAATATACTCTGATATTTATATAAATAACAAAAAAATATGAGCTTGGTACAAATATAATATAAATAAGAATGTTGATTAATACAACAATTCTAACTGAACATATTTGGTACATTTCTGAAACGAAATCGATACATGTATATAAATATACTTTACTTCACATATCAAAGCAAAGTTGTGTTACATAGCGGATAAAAATTGTTGAAACTAATTTTCTATCTAATAGTATTGTAAATTGATTTGTAGTGATGGAATATATCTCGTAGCGTTCGATTTTTTTTTTGTTTCCAACACATAAATATATTTAGAAATTTTGTAAATCTAGACATAAAACTTTTTTCAATAAAATGCACTTTAACTTTTTATCGATGTATTGATTTATTCAGTTACGTTTCACAGAGATCCCAAAAGATTTCCGGATAACTATATTTTGTAACTTATTTATGTTGATATATTGTATGGCATAAATTTGAATTTTGTTTGAAAGTTTTTCTGTCGAATTCGGCTAAAATAATTCTATTCGTTGATTAAATTTCGTTCGACGAACAATATTTTCAAGTAGTACACTTTTTTGAATTCATATTTGTTTTTTTTCTTAATGTAAATATATAAATTTCAATTGTACATATTATTTATTTTAAATTGTAAAGATAATTATTCATAACTGTAAAAATGATATCGATTAAAATTAATTTTTACTGATATCATAATAGAGTATTTGTTAAAATTATCTTTTCGAACATAACTTATTTCGAGTGATAAAATGGTTATTATTAATCATTGAATTTAAATAAAATAAAAAGAATATTTTATGTAAAAAGTCTTTATTTTCGAACACGTTTCAATATATAATCGTTTGAAGAGAATGTATATTGATTTGAAATAAAATTTTGATAATGAAAATGTCTTTTTATTCATCAATTAATGTTTTACACTTGTAGTATCGAAAATATGTTATGAAAAAAAATTTGTAAAATAAATAGATTAAAGAAAATTACAGATTGCTTGAAAATTAAAAATATAATAAACATTTATTTATTTGTGGTCAATATTTTTTTTATATAAATAGATGTTACTTATTTTCGTGTTTCATTAAAGACATTCAAAATTAAAATTTAACTATTTTCGATAACAAAGAGGATTACTTCTTAGGTCAAGATAATTTGTAGAAAAATTTTGTTGAACGAAGGACTAAAAGTTTATAATATTCAGTAGTATGTAATTATTCCAAAAGAATTGTATTATTGGATTAATAATTTTTAATGTAGGAATAATTATTTTGTTGAGTAAAGTGATATATATATATATATATATATATATATATATATATATATATATATATATATATAGGGTGAAACAAATAAGATTGAAGGATGTTATACGTAAATGTGTGACTAAATCTTCAGTCTCATTTGATGATTTCTATATAAATGTTTCTATTAAATTCCTGTTATGTGGGAGAATCTATTCAATTTCTAATCGAAAAAATAGGACAGGCAAATATTTTTAGTCAAGGTGAAGGCAATCTGCCTAATGGAATGTCCTGAATGAAAAAATCCTCATCAACTCGTCTGATCAGTAAAGTGAATATGGTAAGTCAAACACTAATGAAAAATAAAATTCAATGAAGCTTTCACCCAGAAATGGGCTGGTATTAGTTATTATTATATATATATATATATATATATATATATATATACTATAAAAATATATAAATGTTTAAAATATTTATAAAATATGTTAAATATTTTTTTTTAAGAAATAAATAAGATATTTATTGTAAAATATATAATAGAAAATTATATTATTTATTTATCTAATTTATCCAAATGCAAATAGATGAGTATTAAAAATGTTATAGACCTAAAATATTTTTTCATTTTATTTAATAGATATAGAGTGACCCAAAAAAAGATTGTAGGGCAATCAAGAATAATAAGTGATAGTAAAAAAGTAAATGTATATCTAAATCCTTCAGTACCATTTAAGCTATCCTATACAATCGATTATTTAAATGTTCTTGTTTTAAATTTTTTTAAAATGTCCATGTGTTTCAGTAATAAATATTAGAATTTTTACTTTATTTCAATTTCATGAATGAGTTGTAAAATACACTGTTTTTAAATTTCTATCTCTACTCTTTTTAGTTCAATTTCCTTTGATCTGAAAATTTTTTGTATATTACTTTTGTCTTTCTGATATTTAAAATTCAATATAATTAGTTAAATATCAATATGTTAGTCTACTAAGAATTTGTTAAAAGTTTTATATAATATATATATATATATATATTCTTATGATTAAAGATTATAACTAAAATTGAAGAAGATTGTATATAAAATATAAATGAAAAATATATTATCATTATATTAAAAAAATAAATACATCAGCATATATCAAAATAATAAATAACTTTCGAAATTAATAAATATTCTTGATAAAATCATCTGTTCAATGTTTGCACAACGTCAGATAATTTTTGATTTATATGGAAACGTTTTCCTGTGAAATTCGAAAAATTCACTCGATCGTATCGACATCATTATCTTTCACATATATATATATATATATATATATATATATATATATATATATATATATATATATATATATATATATATATATAAAGAAATATGTTCGTGACGAGAACATTTTTGCCAGACTGTAAAATTTTATAGTATATTATTCAGCAATTTACATTGACAATAAAGTCAAATTAATAATGGATTTATAGGTAGAATATTGATGAAACTGCAAGCTTTATAGTTTATGACGAGATAAAATTGGACAAGTTTGTGATTTGCTGCGTTTGCTATGTACGAGAGAGATATTGTTTCCTGGTTTGTTTATTACCCATAATGACGCCAAGATATTATAGTCGCCAGGCTATTTAATAGCTTCGCAGATGAACAAGATTTCATTATCCACATTATAGTGGTCGAACAGAAATGCTTGCGTGCAAAGTTTTTACGGAAATTTCATTTGTTATACATACATATGGATAGTTAAAGCATTAATGTGTTATATAAATATAATATATATATTCAAGCTCACAAACACCATACATATATTCATATATTACAGAATACTCACACAAACACTCATATATATATATATATATATATATATATATATATATATATGCATGTATGTATGTATGTATGTGTGTTTATGTGTAAATAATTAATTAAACGATACAAAAAACAATAAAATTCCACAATAATAATAGTTTATTTAATATCTAAAAATAATATTCAATTATTAATTAAGAATAACATAGCCAAAAAAAACGTTATTATTGTTGTTATATATTTTTTTAGCCATAACAATATATATTTTTAAGAAATTTAAAATATATATTGTTATGGATAAATATATATATATATATATAACAAAATTATATATTTTTTTATTTTAATTATAATTTTTTTTACATATGTTCTATTATAATTCTTAAATAATTATATGTATACAATTAACCCATTACCTTCCAATTTATTTATTTTTTTATATTTTTGTTGTATTAGGGTTGAAAATGGAATTAGATAATGGAATTTAGGTTACTTTACTTGTATATTTTAAAAAAATAGTTATTTTTTAACATTTTTATTGATACCCATTTGGGGCTCATGGAATTTCCAGTTACAAAAATTTTGAAAAACAAAAAGTATTATAAACACAAGAAAAACTTATATTTTATGCCAAACAGGAAAGCATTCGACATGTAGTCCTATATTATATTTTCTACACTGCTTGCGCATATTTGTACCACATATGGCACATTTCCTTTGTTTTCCCTCACAGGTCCTTTCCAATACATGTCCAATTAGATCACATATAACACCTTCAGGTATAAGGCTTTTCCTTGTTATGCTTGAACTGGGTCTTCCAGTAACTTAAGGATTGGATAATGATTCTTTTTCATAAATGTTCTTGCAATATTGCGTCTGAAGTCTGATAACGAGATGTTTTTATTCGAAGCAATATAAAGAGCATGGGCGTTAACAACAGCAACATCAATGGCATTTGTAAAAAGAGGAAAATACCATTTCTTACCTCTAAATTTAATACAATACTTTTGGACATTCCAGTCCAGCTTGTCAATCCCACCCATATATTTGTTATATTTCCGTACAATGTTTGGTCTATCCACTCTACTTTCTTTCTTTTCTTTCTTAGAATATCTTTTCACTTTTTTCTAAAGGTTTTAGTTCTAAATAATTTGACAGAATTTTGACGCAGTTATTGTTATTCCAAATAAATGCAAAAATTTATTACTTTCATCATAGCAACAATCGCTCCACGTTCTTCTTTTTTCATTATGTTATCAGATTTCAAGGGACACTTATTCATTCTATTATACCGTGCTGTTCTAGTCGCCTTTATATTACGTTGTTTCAATTTCAATAATAATTCAAAGCTGGTAAAGAAGTTGTCGAAAAATATTTCATATTCCAATGAATACTGCAGAAAAGAAGTCATCTTCATTATTACAGAGGCTCCTACACCACTCACAACTTGTTCTTCTTCGCATTTACCTTTATAAATATCCATATGAAAACAATACCTAGATTCAAAGCAGCACATGGCCCATTGTTTGAAACCAAATCTGATTGGCTTTCCTCTAATAAATTGTTTCAAAAAGTGGTGTCCATAATATCTTATCATTTGCTCATCGACTGAAAGCTTTTGAGTAAATATTCAGAACTTTTTAAAATTTGAATTCAATTTGTCAATCACAGGTCGAATTTTAAATAGCTTATCTTTCTTTTCCATGGAAATTATGGAACTATTGTCATTAAAATGCAAATTTCTTTTTATTTCTAAAAACCTGTGCTTGGCATATAGTTTCTAACGCAGGTAAAATTCAGATATTCATCTTCACACCAGTATAATACTGTCCCGAAAACTGCAAAAGTAAAAAAAAAAGCTATGAACTACTAAAATACTTAAATATTATCAATTTTATATCATAATTCATTTCTTGAGCTCCAAATGAGGATTAATATATTTTATAGTATATTTTTTATAATAAGTATTATATATACTTATAAATTATTGTGCTATCAACTAAAAGGATGTATTAGTAGTCTCACACACGAATCTGCCAAAAAAGCAAAAAAATACAAACAAAAAGTTCACTATAAAACAATGTAAACATTAAAACATAATTTTACCGCATCGGTTATAAATTTATATACCAAATACTTTTACAAGTTGGGCAACATTAAAACAAAAAATAATTTTGAAAACTAGAAGGTATGTGTGTTTAACGAATACACATTTTATTTAATATAATCCTATTGTAAGTGAAAAAAAAAATTCAAATCCCCATTTGGGGATCGCGGAAACGAATGGGTTAATGCTTTCGTTTAAAAGTCTGATCTATTTAAGGTAGTGTTTTAAAAATCCCTTTACAGTTCTAAATTACTAAAAATAAATAAAACTATTTTAAAGTTAAATAAATGCACACACACATGTATTTATATATATATATATATACGAAAGTCGTTTGATAAGTATAGTAAATTTATTTATTGTTTATTTTATTTAAATTTTTTAATTTAGTTTTTTTACCATATTAATCAAACGATCCTCATATATATATATATGTAAATGTGTGTATGTGTGTGATAAATAACAGCAATAGTCTTTTCTATCCACTACTGGATAAAAGCCTTTCCCAAAATTTTTCGCTACCACCAATTTAATGCACTTTTCTTTCAGTGCAATCAAATGAATATTTTTCTATCTCTGTCCCATCTATCTATCTATCTATCTATCTATCTATCTATATATATATATATATATATATATATATATATATATATATATATATATGTATATATACACCATTTTTCGTTTTAGCGTTTATGGACATTTCACTCAATTATTTATGCATCGTTTTTATTACTATTATTCGTCACTTATTATTACTATTTTTTGTTCATTACTTTACTATTACTTATCAGTATAGTGATTATTATTCGTGTATTACTATTAAATCGCTATTATTTGTCTATTACTTCACTATTACAATTTCCTTTTCCATATTCACTATTATTTACCTTGTTTTTCTATTATTTTATCATTACTTGAGGTCTATTACTACTTGTCTAATTCTAATACTCTCGTCTATCGTTTCATAATAGTAATTTTTAACCAAGAACTCGTCTAGATTTTATAATACAGCTCTCTGCGCTACTATCATTGCCATTGAAATATGTATCAGCTTATAAAAAAATGAAATTAAAAATAAATTCGCCACAGTTTTAAAGCAAGTAATATATTTACAATTTGTGATAAAATAGAAAACATATATCAAGTGTATTCAGTCATTTTTGCTAAATTTATTCGATCTCTAACTACATATTTTAATTTTTTGTATATGTTTTTTTAATGTAATTGAAAACGGTTTTAAATATTAATAATATTTTAAAAAAACAGTAATTAATGCATTAAAAAATCTCAGAAAAAATCAGGTATACTTTTAAAATAAAAAAACAAGCTATCATAATATGTACGTTATTTTTATAAAAATAACAGAAAATAAAATCAACGTTAACGTATGAATATTTCATCAATATTTTCAATACGCTCAGTTCAATTAATTTTTCGAGAAAAGTTTTCAAACAACTATCAGTATAAATATATATACTCGTATATATTTTCGTATAAATTTTCAAATTGAAATTTATATTTTCTACATAGTTTATTTTGACTAAAATAAAAATATTTAACGGAGAACTTTTATACTGAAATACAATCTGATATTGTTGTATATATATAAAAAAACTTCAACACAATCGTAAAGAAAAAAAGGTCATGAAACGTAGTCGACTAATAAAACAAATAAATATAATACGAGAACCGTAATGAAAATGCGAATATTATTAAAGTATTCCGTACTTCATGCTTGACGTTCAAAACATGTTGTGCAGGTATATAATATTTTAATATATATTCTCGTATTTTAAATTCGTGAAAATTATATTTATAAATATGAATCGTTTATAACTACTCAGAACATTAAATCTGAACTATTTATGTTTACTTTTTTTAATAAAAAATTTAAATTATCCTGTATGGAATTAATTATTGATTTTAAATAAGTTTTCGTTATGAAATAAATAGAACAAAATTACATACACACACACACACACACACATATATATATATAAATATAAATCATTACCCTCTTTCTATCCACTGCTTTATGAAAGCCTCTCTTAAAACTTGTCACTTAAACCAAACTAATATCTTTCTCTTTCAGTTTATTCTGAAGATTTTTTAAACCTCTGTTCCTTCTATTCAAAGATTTTTTAGGACTTTATATATTATGTTTACTAAAAATTTCTGTCATTTAGTGCACAATTATTTTAAATACATAGAAAAGTGCTTTAATTAAAAGTATATAATTGATCTTTTTTATCATTAATTTTCATCAACATTCAATGAAACAAATGTTATATCGTTAGTATTTACCAAAAAATAGTAAAGGAAGGATATTTGACGATAAAATTAATTTACAAATTTATATATTTCACGAATATCAACAAGAAAAGAATGTTGAAAAAGCATGTAGAAATTTGTTAAGTTTTTAGAACAAACGCAGTATCTGAAAGGACATACAAAAGATATTTCGAGAAATTTAAGAATGGAGATTTTAATCTCAAAGAGGAACCACATTATGGAAGATCTGTGATCGATGATGGTATTCTTCGCAATATTTTGGAAGAAGACTTATTTTAGATTCGTGTACAGGTATGCAAGCTGGGTACCAAATTAATTGACTACTGGGAACAGGCAACATTGTGTATTCGCTCGTCTTTACTTTCATGCAATAAAAATTAATCATTTTTTGAAAAACTTTATAACTGGAGATGAAAAGTGGATTACATATGAAAATGTAGTGAGGAAAGGAGCACATTACAAATCTAAACAACCTACTCCGTCTATATATAAACCGAATTTAAGTATGAAAAAGAAAAAGTTGGCTCTATAATGAGATATGAGAGAATCTACTAATTATAAATTTTTAAAATCAAATGAAACGATTAATTCTGAAAAATATTGTCAAGCATTGGGCAATTTAAACAATGAATTTAAAAAAAGAAGTCATGCTCTTGTTAATAGAAAGAAAATTATCTTACAGCATGACAATGCAAGGTTACACATTTATTTAACAATCCCAAAAAAATAGTCATCCAGCATATTCTTCAGTTATAGCACCTTCCAACTAGCATTTATTTTTGAATTTACAAAATGTCTTAAATAGAAAAAAATAATGTTTTTGGAGATGGAAAAAAAGCATTGGGTTATTTTTTAATTTCCAAGGACGAGTAATTTTAACGAAAATGGATTCAGAAGTCACCATCGACATAAGAAAAAATTGTTAATATTATTGAAAATTATATTGTTTATTGGATATTAATGAACATTTAAAAATTTATTGTCCTTTTTTTATTTAAAAAGTGAATAGATTTTTTCAATAAACCTTATATATCATTATCATCACCAATCTCTTTATACTCGTGCGTTTTTCTTTCGATTCAGTGTTTTTATCCCTGATTTTAGGTAGAAATATGTTTATATATATATATATATATATATATATATATATATATATATATATATATTAAGAAAGAGAGAAAAATCATAAGTATATAAGAATTGCATATTACATTGTATACTATAATTATAATTTTTTTTTTTAAAAAAAGTAAACAGAAAAACAACAGTAAAATTCAATTTTAATTTTATAAAATATTCCAGATACTAGCAAATTATTTTTTCTGAATTTAACGATGAACAATTAAAACGACTAATAGACAGTCATACATTACGTGAAATTTGATAAAATATACCTTTTTATATTTCTACAAAATAAAATTAATTAAAATGATTAAAAAAGGACTGCACTTATTTTTTTACAGTTTTGATCAACAGTTACATATATATATATATATATATATATATATATACATTTTTAAAATGTAGAAATGTAAAGTTAATTTAATTTTAAAGCACGTTCTCTTATCATTTGGAATTTATCTTCGTTAAATATTTTTATAGGTAAAGTGCGTGCGCGTGTATGTGTGTGTCCATGAAAGTGAGATAAACAGACCAAATCTCTCATGAACTTAACGACGTTGGTATAAAATAAACATTAAATTATAAGTTGCTTGAATATATAAAATGATATTAAATTTCAGATAACATCATTGTGTCTGCTTTATTGCAAGATTTTATAGCAGCCGCAACCGCACAGTATCTTCCTACGCAATTGCGGTGACATTAGGTACTTCGTGGTTGATTATCCATAGAAAAAGTTTCGTATGTACTGAATAATATGTAAGGATATCAATAAAGTTAGAAAATATTTAAGGCGGCATAAAAATAAAAAGTTATATTTTGTAATATAATAATTAGGTTTTTTAAACGCGAATTAAATTTTATTTCATGAATACGTTTCGAGTTTAAAGATATCTAAACAGTAATTCGCGAATTTAATATGAATATAAGATTCAGAGTACATAAATTAAATATTAACTTGATTTCTAGATAAACAGATTAAAATATCGTTTATCATCTAAATAATTATAAACAGCGTCTCGTCACAAATAACTTTTTAATGTTGAACATAAATAATTAAACATTTTTATCAAATGTTTATACTGACGAAAAAGGTATTCGTATTCGCAGATTTATTTACAAAAAATTCTATTCATAAAATATTATGCAGATACTTTCATTTTTGATCAACTTTCAACTGTATAATTTTTCATTTTTCATAATCCTACACTTATATTAAAATTTGATAATTTTCAGAAAATTCATTTATATATTTTAATAAATATTAGTAAATAAATTAATTTGAATGCATCGAAATGTCTCTTTGAGTGTAATAAAATAATATACTATTTACTAAAAACACCAATTTTATTTATAAATCATTAATTTTTAATTAAGTGCTGTTATATACAGAAAATATTTTTAATTATTTACCTTTATGAATATCCGATACGTGGCTGAATGGCATGCATCACTATCTGTTATACAGGAGATTGTATTCGATTTTAAGACTGGCAATCTCATCTTTTAAAAATATAATCTTCATGAAACTCTGTCAAGAAAACCTCTATTGGAATTAAATTTACAGAAATATTAAAGCCCTATATTGGCTATAAGTGTAAAAGTGTGTGTGTCTGTTTTTGGAAAATAATATTATATTTTATATAACAGTTTATTTATAAAAATAGATTCAAGAAAACTTCTACTGAAATAACATTTTCAGTGTGATTAAAGTCCTGAAAGGTCTGTAAGAGCCAAAATATGTGTGCATTATTTTAAAAATAATGTTGTATTTTTTTATAGAAATACGTTATGGAAATTATATTTTTTTAAATTGTTTGTCGAAAAAATTGTCACAAATATCAATTATTTATTACAAAAAAATTGTTAATATCACTAAACAAAAAAGTATGAAAAACACATTTTATGTCTTTATATTTTCAGTAAACTTTATTAGATTTTTCTAATATGTATAGAACAATTTTCTGTAGAAAATTCTATGAAAAATGATTCGAGTATAAAATAACAGTTAATTTCTGTATGAATTATATTTTTGTCTGTTTTCTAAAAACATATTTCAAATATTAGTTTATCATGAGATTATTGTGCATTTCGAATCAAATCTTATTCAATTCAATTTTCTAATATATACTATTACTGTCATCATCACCTATTGTTCATATATAATTCCAAAGTAACGCATTATACGAAAAATTATTTTCTCAACAAATCCAATTTGTAGAATCATTAGAGCCGAAGCATTTTATGAAATTATAGAACATTTGTACAATCCGTGCATGTGTTTTCATTATTTATCAGTTAAATAGAAAATAAACACGTGTTCCAAACCCGTCCATTTATAATAAATACGGTGGTAATTTTCGTAAATGAATTCTATTTACGATAATGTATCAAGACACGAGATGTGTTTTCGACGGCCTCGTCGCTGTTCTATTTCCAGAGACGTACATTTTTTTCAAATCATCCAAATGGCTCGCGGCGTTGTAGCTGCCTGCGCGCATATTAGTAGCTGCTAATATAATACCTCATATATTCCATTAAAGCAACACTTAGCATTAATTCCACACAATCAAAGCGCACGTGTGCGCGGCACAGAACTCATCGGGCGACTCGCAACCCCACATACATTTTTTTTCCCCCGTTCGTGCAGTCGTTACGGGCTTAATCCGGCTGAATAGCATCCTCCGCCAATGTCCCGCGAGAGTTCTCGTACATTCTCGTGACCATTTCCCTTCTGTTTCCGCTGCTGACGAATGAACACGGTGCGGCAGGCTCCTTTGACCGTGACCTCAAGTACAACGTACGGACCATTACCCGGTTTCTGAACATCTATAATTTATATTCTCCGGTTACTAATGCGCCTTTGAAATAATATAGCTTCCCTGTCAAAACAACTGAAAAATTAAACGCGGGAATTCAATGGGAATCTGTTAATTTCGGGGTGTGTAAATCAACGATAATTAGAAATACAATCGTAATATATTTTCATTTACGATGATTATGAATGTGAATTTTCAATTTTAGACAGTAACAAGTTTCGTTGTAATTATTTAATTGCGAACATAGCAGAACGCGTCGAAAAAATATTTCAATATATTTAAGAATTCCATGTTTGAATTTTCAAAATTGACTTGTATAAAAAATTTTAAAATATCAATTTCAATAAATATCATTTTTATTTCTTTGGTAGTGATAGTCACATGTAACGAACATTATAATAGAGTGTGTTTATATATATATAATATGTATATTTATAAATATATAATTTTTTTTATTGTCAATATAAATGTTAAATTTCCTTTTAAAAATGCTATTAAAATAACTGTTGGACATAAATTAAAAGTCATTTATTATAATGAAAAGAAAATGATTTATGATAGTTATATTGATATTAACGTACCAGATATTGATAAAGATATTAACAAATTACTCGTTAAGAAATAACGATTAAACTCATTTAAAACGAGTGTCGCTTTATATAAAAATATAATATTTGTTAAAACTTTTCCACTAAAAAGAAAGTTCCAACCGAACTAATAAGAAAATTACAGTTTGACATAACAAACATCGACTTGTTTTTTTTTCTTTCGCAAGTATTATCACGACGAAACTTATCTTTCAATAAAAATTACAATAAAAGACAGCTAAAAAGAAAGTTAAAAGAGATTTTCCATATAAAAAACTCTTTTTAGAGCATCAACGTCTCATCTACGTACAATAAAATTAATGTTTCAGAAATAATGTATGTAAGAAAAAATGTGAAAATAAAGAAGTTACAAGCTTAACAAGAAAGTTCTGAAAGTCATGACAGAACCTTTAAAGATATAGAGAGGTACATTTACTTATTTAATTAGCAGAACGGATTGTTGAAACTTTTCTTGTAATGCAAGAATATAATGGTGAACGTGGGTGAAGTATAATAGTGAGGTGAAAGTTGTTGAAGAATAAAAGCAGGGTTACAAATTAACACCGATGCTATTCATGAAAATGTATAATAGGGCGAATACTTGAGAATAAAGTAATTAAAAAATATACACTACGTTATATTCGCTTCTCTGCTCTTATAAATAAATATGTACACGACCTGTGATGTTAATACATTGTATTTATCGTCTGTTAAACTTGTTCATATACTACAATGTTTAATGTTTCTTTTTTTCTCTTCTCTCCTTCTTGACGAACACTCGAATATTAATTAAACTTGAACGTTGTTCATTCAACAAGATATTACACTAACATGACAAATTGACAATTGGTTAGTTATGAGGTAGAAACATAAAGTTAGGTATTATAGACAAATGGCTAATATATTCATACTGATATGTCAAATTACATTAGCTGATAAATTACTGTAAGACTTTGAGAAGTTGAGTAGACCAATTAGTTATATAGCATTCGGTGATAAACGTCAAGTTGTGTAGACCGATTTGTCATTCACCACACATAATAGTAAAAAACATCACTTTGTATATACATACATACATACATACATATACATATATATATATATAGGTTGTTTTTTTAAACATGATAGAATTTTAAATTGAATCTCTATTGAAAGTTCTATCTATCTTAAAAAAAACACCTATATTTATATATATATATATATATATATATATATATTATGTGTGTGTGTGTATGTATATATAAAAGTATGATAATATGTTTTTTAGGTTAGATAGAACTTTCGATAGGAATTCAATTTAAAATGTTATCATGCTTAAAAACTCTATATATATATATATTTATCAACATAATTATTCGGCTGTTACAAAAAATATTTTGAGAGGTTTATAAAGTAAAAAAATATGACAAAAGACAGTTATGATCTATTGTAATCTTTTAAATGAAACAAAAATATAAAATGTGCAATTTAAAATGCCATTAAAAAAATTCACGTGAATTTATAAAAAAGTGTTTCTAAGTAAAACACACACAAAAAACTTACAAAATAAACACACGTAGTTGATTGTTTTCCACGTGCTCTTTTATACGTCGTTGTAAAAATCGTCTAAATTAAATTCCTGCCATATCTTCGCAGTTCGAATACCGAATCTAGTGTAAACCAACAAGTAGACTTGTATATAATAGTTTTTAACGTACGGCAGTACATAGCAATCGAGTTCAGTAAACAGCGAATGAAGTCTAGACTTGCGTCTTCTATTACAATAAATATGTAAAATATACTCGTTGACAGATAAACGTGTATATAAATTCATTATAAAAGATTTTTCCAGATAAAATATCAAACATCAAAGATGTTTTATTTATAGTTGACACGATGTGAAAAACAATGCAGAAGTATTGTAGAATAGCAGGAAGAGAGAGCAGGTAAAGCTCGTACTTAACGGCAAAGAACCGACTCGCAGGAAGTGGATTATTATGCTTCCTGCTAAATAGGTGTTACGTTATAGTCTGTTTCGTATCTTCCATGTCATAAAGCATGCGTCATTAACGGCATTCGCCATATACGGCTTATTATGAAATAGCGTATTTGCATTAGTTATGTTCACAGTTATGCCTTTTGATGAGCGTCAAAATTTATTACCCTTTGTGCTGAAAATTTGAATAATTGCCCTACTTGCATAATACATCTTCTTATCTCTGTTAATGTTTATCTATCTGAATGAAACTTTTATCGAAAACTTTACGATTAAGTATTCCATTCGGATTATTATCAATAATAGAAAATCACTAAATCTCATAATTGAAATGTTCATTCGGTGTGAATTCAATTTGTGTTGTCTTCGTAACAGAAAATATGTATAATACATATATATATATATATATATATATATATATATATATATATATATATATATATATATATATATATATATATATATATATATATATATATATATATATATATATATATATATATATATATATATATATATATATTATATATAGAAAAATATCTATTTTAAAATTTTCATTAAAACATCATCTAATTTTCTAAACATGGTTGAAAATGACCAAATCATTTTTAAAAGGAACAATTTATTTTTTCAAATATGACATATGTTTTTTTTAAAAATATTTACCTGAATTGTATAAAGTTGGTCAAAAAATAGTTATTCTGTCTTGTCCATCAATGGTCATCTCTTCTTGCTATATGACCAGTTCATTTTCATTTACAACTCCTCATTTTTTAATAATTAATGTAACTTTTGTTCTTTTTCTGATTCATTCAAATATCTCTCTATCACTACATATTGTTCTTAACATGCATCTTTTCAAACTTCTTTGTGCTGTCTGAAACCGTTGATTTACTTTGGTATTTGAGACCCATGTTTCATTATCACAAGTGAGAACAGGTACATAGTTTTGATCAAAAAAAATTTGCTTTAAATATACAAGAATATTCGATTGTATAAGTACATATATATATATATATATATATATATATATATATATATATATATATATATATATATATATATATAATGGTCATCTTGTAAAAATAACTGTCGAGAAGGGAGTAAACCCCGAATAAAAAATCTTCAAAATGTGATATTTTGTTGAAATCAATGAATGTTAGCTTTCGTCCAGTAACGGATTGTGATTATTTATTAAAATGGTCAATTGTTAAAAAGAATTATGTGAAATACAAGGTTGTGTATAGGGACACATGTGTATAGTTTCTTTTCAATAAAACACAAATCTAGGCGTCACATTTATATCATATATCATATATATATATATATATATATATATATATATATATATATATATATATATATATATATCATCATCATCTTCATCTTCATCGGCTCTGCAGACTTTTTCAGTCCTTGGCCTCCTGAAATTTTCCTCGCGTCCTGCCCGAGGCTTTTTCAGATTTGTTGATAGCGATTTTCGAGTACGCAGGTTATTAGCCCACAGTACTTCAGCCCATTTGTGGAAATGGCAACTTTTGACTTTGTAGACCAGCCATTCTCCCTCCCTCGTCTGTCCCTGACCTTGATTCTCACTGGGGTTGGTACCCAGTCTTTCTCAGGGTTGCTCAGGTTAACGGGATCCACGACTTGAAGGTGAGTGTAGGGATTGGATAGGAGAGGCTAGGTGGTGTTACCTAAAGGCGACACCATGTTGTCCGCTTCACTATCCCTTTTGGATCCCATATATATAATATATATTATTACTTTATATGTTCATATTTCAATATATTATTTTATATCCACATTTTTTCTGTTTTAAGTAGTCGGGTAATAAAAGATTTTTTATATTATTTTCATTTTTTCTAACTTGATATACAAGATTTGTCAATTTAATATTTTGTTTTTTATTATTTTCATTAATTTACATATTTTATTTGTTTTCTGAACTTTTGATATTATGTAATATCTATTTATATTTTTAATATTCATTAAGTTACAAGAACATAAAAATGCAGTCATACAAATATTCATACTTACACACACAGATATCAGCATCAGCTTCATCAACCTCTTTCTGTCTACTGTTGGATGAAGGCTTCTCTTAAAACCTTGCTCTTTGACCAAACCAATGTTTTTCTAACAGTTCATCCTTCTGAATAAACAAACACGTATATACATAAACACACACACATATATACATACATACATATAAAAAAGTATATACAATACTTATGTAAATGTATAAAATGTTTTTACAATCTTAATTAAGTAATTAAAAATAATTTATTTGTAATTATATAAGATCATCCAGCTATGATGTCTAGATTTGTTTTATTAAAAAAAACATGTGTATAGGGTGATTTATAGGGAAACATGTATAGTTTCTTTTTAATAAAACACAAATATGGGCGTCACATTTAGATGACCATATATATATATATATATATATATATATATATATATATATATATATATATATATATATATATATATATAATTGTAAAAGGAAAAATAATAAAACTATTTTTTTGTTAATTAAGACGACAAAAGAAAATATAATCAATTATTTAAAATGTTTATATAAAGAAATAATTTTATCACATTTTTAATGTTAATTTGAAAATTTTACTAGTAATATTTGTTTTTTTTTAATAACAACCATGTGTATATATATATATATATATATACGTATATACATACATACATACATTCATATGTACACACGCACACCTGCACGTATATAAATGTAAATATACAATAGATACTTTGTGGCGAACGACAAGAAACAACCAATCAGTATAGTAATTTATTTCCGAGTTCAAAGTCAAGCAATTAAATCCCGACAAAAACATTGCCTATTTGAGCCGACAAAAAGCCAATGGTAAATTTGAAGAAAATGCGTTTATGGCTTGGTTCGCATTCCTCTGATTACAGTTCTTTTTTGTCTGCGTGTCTGTTAGATTAGTGCGACCAGAGTGGTACAAATCAGTGATCCATGAAAGTGACTTGTACTTAATTGCTTTAGTTAATGCCCGCTGCAAAATATCGATTATTTGTTTCCGTTGTAGAATTAATTTTCCGAATTCTGAACACGTAATATGGATTCGGAGGCACGTTTTCGTTTAACAAAAAAACACTGTACGACTAATCTATCGTTACACTTATTTCCGCGCGTCCTCACATTCCGACCATCCACGTCTTCGACTTCGGCATCCACTTCTGGAAATAAGATTTTCAGCTAAAATACGTTAATTATATTCATAACTTTGTAAAGAAGCCATACATCTATAAAACCGTCGGCTTCGTTGAACAAACAATGTCTGCGTAGATAATTAATGAAAATCCCCAGTACAAATTTCGAAACAAAAAGTTATCTTTTCAATACAAAGTTCAAAGATTCTTGTTTTCTCATAATTTTCTACTGTACTCGGTGGCTTTGATCAAATTCAATTATGTAATTAAATTACGACTTGCTACTTTGTCACTAATAACAAATCATATTGCTTCTTTTATTTACCTACACAATTTTTTGCACATTAAAATGCAAAAAAATAATCTATATACACACATATTATATATATATATATATAAATGTGACGCCCAGATTTGTGTTTTAATAAAAAGAAAAAAATAAATTATACACATGTTTCCTAATACACCACCCTATACAAATAACAAATGTAATAAAACATTAGATTACATTACATTTAATAAAACACAAATCTAGGCGTCACATTTGGATGACCATATATAATTCAAAATAGACAGTAAGTTACTGTTGAAAATTTTATAAAATTTTGTAATATTGAGGTGAATAATAAATTTCTACTAAAATAAATTTTGAACAGCAAACAACGAATATTTACTTCAGATTATCATAGAAACGATTCAACGACAATAGCGAGATAAAAATACTGATACATAATTAAATTTAAAATAATGTTGATGGAATTATTTTCCAAGAAAATAAGAAGACTTTTGTATTGATATAAAAATATCTCAATAATGTTAGCTATTACATCATAGAAGTAGACGGAAGATAATTAATTAATGGAATTAAAATGACACATAAAGTAAATTCTTTCCATGTATTTAAAGTTCATAGATTTTTTTTATAATGATCCCTTATAATATATTTTTAATTAATAATATAACATAACATAAAAAAAAATTAATTAGTAATTTTCTGTGCAGTCAGGTATTTAAAATGGAACATGTTGCAATTGTTGAAAAAATTACTTATTATGAGACCAGTTAAATACTACCGCAAATATACCTATATAATTTTGTACAGGTTTGTAAATATATATATATATATATATATATATATATATATATATATATGTATGTATGTATGTATGTAGGTGTGTATGTATGAAAAATCAAGTGTAATTTTATTTTTTAAATGTATAAAAAATCTTCCATTCTAATTAAAATTCAATATGTTACATAATTTAATGGCGGTGTTGCAAATTTGACTAGACATTTGATTAAACCATCGGCATATGAGTGGAATGTTTACTATACCATCAAAGGCCATAATAACCAATTTAATTAATTAATTAATTAACTAATACAAACAAATTGTGTACATAGTTTGTAATAGCATTTCGAAAATATAAAAATATTAGGGTAAGATTGACAAGAGTTCGTTGTAGTTTAAATCTACACTATTTTTATTATAATACCATTTTATCGAAATAAAATATTATAATACTGATATAAATATATATGTTTTTTGAAGTGAAATTTCTTTAGCGGCGTTGATCTATAAATAATATCTAAATAGATGCTATTTATTGCAGTTATATATTATTTGTGAGTATTTCCTTTAATTGTTTTATTTTTAAAACATTGATCAATTGTATATTATATATTATACAATAGTAATATAATAGTAATTAAAAAAAATTTTTTTACAGTCTTTAAGATGGTAAAGTCTATTGCGCAAAAATTTTACTTATTAAAAACCAATTGTATCGTTTATACCTACTCAGTCACCACCGGAGGAAGCAACGGTCCGACATTTTATCGGTCCGACATTATATGATATAAAAGTTTTAATTTGAAAATAAATAACAATCTTAACACATTGTATGCGGACAACGTCTCGACGACGTCTTCGCATACTATTACTAGAGCGCGAAAGACATCATCGAGACGCGTTGTCCGCATACGATATGTTAATATGAAATAATTGTAAAAATTTAATTTATTTAAAACATTGATCATTTTCTACTTAAATTTTTATCTCGTGTATTTACCGCTTCTCTCTCTACTACATTTCTTCATTTTGTTACTTGCTTTATTCTGAAGAATTTGTTCATCTACGAGTTTTAGGCATACGCTTGTCCGTGTACCTTTTGATTACTTTATTGAAAAGAAGTTTCACTTCTGGCATGTGTATGTAAGTACACATACCCTTTTTTTAAGAATGATATAACTTTAATTTGAATCACTTTTAAAAGTTCTATATAACCTAAAATACATCTTAATATATATACATGTGTGAGTATGTATATATAAAGATATGATAAAGTGCTTTTTTAATTTTAATGGAACTTTCGATAAAGATTGAATTTAAAATGTTATCACTCTTAAATAACAACCTACATTCATGAATAATATAAGACTAGAAGTAATTTATATTCATATTTTACAACCTCCTGAATTGTAAAAGAAATTAAGGTAAAAAAAATTTAATTACCTTCTGTTTGTAATTAACTAAACGTTACTGGAATATAAAATTAAATATTTATAGGATGGCTCAAATGAGATTGAATGACAGTTAATGATAGTAAGTATATAAATTATGTATAAATCCTCTAATTCCATGTTGGCCCCTCTACACTAATGTCTGTCTAAAACAATATTTATTGAAAACTGGATGATTATGTGAATAATTCTCTTTTTTAAAAAGAAATCATTTCTTAATTCTATAAGATTTTATAAAAATTATTAATAGTTATATATCATTTACATTATCCATTAATTAAAAAGGAGTGTTTATAATATTTTATAATTTAAATATTTTTTAATTAAATATCAAAATAAACAAACAAAAAATAACTTTTCGATTAGAAAATAATAATATTTTAAAAGTATTAATATTTATGAAAATTTTAAAACGAAAAATTTATTTATTAGTAACTTATAATAATAGATTACTTGGAAATAATTGTAAATGTGTCTAATTTCAATTTTATTTGTCTGAAAAGAGCAACCATTAGTTGTATCTCTAAAAAAAATAGTATAGTAGTGAATTCACTTTTTAAATAATGTATTTTTTTATTTAATGACAAAAAGTTGTATTAAGAACTTGTTTGATATTGTGGAAACTTTTTAATTTCTATTTCAAAAAAGTTTTCTAGTTGATTACCAAATCAACTCTGTTCAGTCTCAAAAACTTTGTCATTATTTTATACATTTTTTGCCTTCTAAAAATTCCTTCTAAGATTCAAATAAGTAACAATTGGAAGAAACTAAATCCTGACTGTATGGCAGATGAGGTAGAAGTCTAATTAATCCTATTTGAATTGATGTAGGGTTGTGATTTTCAATTAGATATTAATAATTTAAAAGTGTAATAAGCATACAAGTTTTAAAATGAAAAATATATTTATTGGCAAATAACTTTATTTTTTGTAGAAGAAATGAATTTGGTGAAGAATGATATACACTATTTATTTTTTTAATTAAAACATAAAAATGTTCTTTTTGTATTTAAATATTTAAATTAGTTACTAATATTAGATTGATAAAAATAATATCATGGGAAAAAATAATCTTATTTCTTTTACTTTTTATAAAATATTAATAAGAATTTTACTCATATATAATTATTTCATTTGTGCTTGTCATACGAGAGACTATGTTCGATTATTGGAGAAAAAATCTCACAAGTTTCAAAATTTGGATTAGTATGAAGCTGATAATTTTATCTCATAAAAAAATATAATTTTCTTGTAGCTCTGACTGTTGGCCTGACAAGACTCTAGTCTTTGTTGGCTTTTTAATATATAATTAAGAAATGTAAAAAAGATTTTCTTTGTATTTTCAAATAAGAGAAAGGGTAATTAGTAAAAAATATATAACAAAACTGATTAAATATACATGATTATTCCATAGAAAGAATATTGTTGATTTTTCAATTTTTTTAATTAATTTCTATCTATATAATTTTAATTATCGATAAGCACCAAATACTACATACGATTAATTTACAATTTATGAAGATTATTATTTTCTCTGACGATTTTCTAGATCAGAATAATGAATGAGTGGCATGGTAGCTTTTGATGGATCAAGACCGACATCCTTTTGAACAGACATACTCATAATGAAGGTTTTCCCTGAAGCGAAAACGTCAGTTTCGTGTTCACCCTGCATTTACAGTCTTACATGAATTCATACCACAAATATTCAAAGTTTTCATTAGCGAAAGAATTATGATAAAAATAGAAATAAGACTTGATGCTCGACTTAGAGTCGTTAAAATTTTGTTACTTGTTATTGTTGTATGGAAGCATGTATAGAGATTGTATCTTAAACATTTATTTGTGTGAACTTAACATTTATTTCATTTTTTCACATAATAATTTCTCACTTTGCCATCGCACAATTTTATAAAAAATTTAATAATTTTTGTTTTTACTTTACTTTTTAATATAGATTTCAATCATCATACTCATACTATTATTGTATCTATTTCTTTATTTATATTTATAGGTTGTGATTTTTTCTATTTATATAAAAGTAAATTAGCCACATAACCACACTGATGATGATTTTATTAACTATAAAACAATTTACTTTTAAAAACAATAATAAAAAGGTAGAGGTACGATTAGTAAAAAAATAAATAAATAAACTTTTCCTTTCGAGATTTGAGTGATGAAACTTTGATCAACATTTAAGTGGAGTCTGACAGACCTAAATGTTTTACAGACCTAAATTATATAATAAATTATGTGATTAGTGCTTTATTTCAATATAATTAAAAAAAATTAAAATCCTTATTGGGAATCACGTTGTGAAAGGAGTTCATGAGTCAACAAGGTACTGAAATTTTTTTATCTCTAAGAGCGATAATGTCTGAGAAAATAAGTAAAAAAGAGGTACACAACTTTTTAGTCGTTTTGGCCTTTTATGGTACTTTTTAGTAAGTCTAATTTCAATGTAATTTATCTCAAAAATCAGCCATCATTTTATACCTTTAAAAGAGAAAACATTGTAAAAATAAATTCACTTTTTGAATAATAGGTTTTTTTATTTAACAGTGTAGAGGCTTAATAACCATTAATTTTATTATTATGGAAATTTCCCAATTTATATTTTAAATAAGTTGTTTACTTGCTTGTCAAACCAATTTTGCTTGGCAGTAGTTACCTTGTCATTATTGTAGTTTTTTCATCTAAAAATCACATCAATGGTCGAAACAAAGAGTAATTAGAAAAAATTGAATCAGGACTATAAGCTAAATGAGACAGAATCTCAAATAATCCTGTTTAAATTATTATCGTTAAAATTAGCAGTATGTTAGAAAAACTGATTTTATTTCTGCCTTTAGAATGTATTACTGGTTTTAATTTTTCATTAGAGTTGAATAATATTACCCTATGATAATTTTTTTGACTTCTCAAGATTAGATAAATGAGACTCTTTAAATCCTAGAACAAAATATAGCCATGACTCTTGCTTAAGAAATTGTTTTGGGTTTTCTTGGAAGAAGAGAGTCACCATATTTCCACTACATTTTTTATTTTGTGTTCAGGAGGAAAATGGATGTTACAAGTCTTATTAGAAGAGCTCTGAATTCATCTCGCTTTAAAAAAAAAAATGTTAAAGAAGTTAGGTTACTTCCACTTAACTTTTTTCTTTGCATTCCTTTGTAAGAAAACATGGAATTCGTCTGTCACACACTTCACTGTACTTTAATTCCATGTACAATATTTATCAACACTTCCAACCATAACTCGTGTAATAATCAAATAAGGATTACTTGATGATTGGCCTAAAAATTATCTTCAGTTTTCTAACTGTTCTCAGGGTTAACAGAAATTCTTGATCACCAAACGAGAAATTTATTTTTCACACGGTGTCAGCCTTATCGAAATAATTTTATCTCTTGTCTGCCACAATCATTCATTTTCAAATTATTCTTGAACTCTGATCAATATTTCAAAAAAATTGCCTTTTTCGTTTTTGAGAAATTTAATAAAGATTCGTTGTTTAATACTTCTTGCTCATACATTATAACAACGATTGACTGATGAGTTAGTGAAGATGTGGATCTTTATAGTCAAATATGTCTAAATGTATCACACAACATGTACAGCTACATAGATTGATTAGGGCAGGAGAGAAAACTAAATTCTCGTTTATATTTAAATCACTCTATTCTAATGTTATTATACAAGTAAATTTAAATCTATATTTAAAAATAAATACTTATTTCTTATACTGTATATTATTTAACTGCATATTTAATAAATTTTTGAAACATATTTTTTAAAAACTGATATATAAAACGTTAGTACAAATTGTTACTTTCATGGATGTAAAAAATATTTACAATAAGAGTTAATCAATTAAATATAATTGATATGTATAAGTTTTGATAGAAAAATAAAAAAAAAATTTAAATAAAAACTCGATAGCATTAAACGATATTTAAATAATACCACGAGAAACTTATTTATCGACTGATGAAATGTTCATAACAATTATAAATTTGTAATCACTGGAAACGTTTAAACCTGTTAAAAAATCCTATATAAAACTGATGAATTTTAAGTGATGTTTTTAAAGAATGTACGATAAAATACTGACGACGTACTAAATTAAAACCTTAATCTGATTATGCATGATTGAAAACCAATTTACTTGACGACGGACACTAATTCGACAATCTTAGACATAAATGAATACGGTCTATCGTTTTCACGCTCGTGTTGAAAAAAAGTTATAGTTATCGCATCGCAGAATCGTTAAACAGTTTATGTGAGTTCGCACTGAAACGCAACTCGATTCAATATAGTAAATCTCTTACGATGACAGATAATGTCGAAAACGAACTCGGAAAAACTCTTCAGTGTATTCTTTTCGTAACAACGAAATAACGTAAACGTTTCGAAGAAATTACAAAACGTAAACTGTACATTAAAAGTGAAAACGGATGATGAAAGGGGAACTTTTGTGTGCATTTAATTACTATAATTAAAAATAAACAGGTAAATTACCTGTTCATTTAGTACAGAAAACTTTTCGGTTCATTGTTCAGATAATCGTTCTATTTACAACATGTGAAATGAATTATGTATCAATTATACTATACGGTCTGTTTGGAAAATCTCCATTTGTTTGTTTCATTATAATTTACTTTTCGATACGCATTAATTGTACGCGCTTATTTGATAATAACATTTCACCCACTATGTATGACATTCATTTTGTTTTGTATTTGAGTTTGTAATTTAAAAAATACCAGATTAATAACAGAGTCAATTGTATTTTTTTTAATTATATTTTATATACAATATATATAATATATATATATATATATATATACATATATATAAGTAGACAAAGGGTGAAAATGTGAGAGAGAAGAAGGGGAAGTTATCTTAATTCATATATATGTAATACTCCTTATTTTTCTCTTCATGACAGAAAATCGAGTATAAATAAGTGATGTTTTTTTTTTAAAGTGTAATAGAACTTTAAATTGAATCCCGATCAAAAGTTCCATTTAACCTAAAAAAACATATATATATATATATATATATATATATATATATATACACACAAACAAACATATATACATATAAAGAATGTTTTTTAAAAATTATAATAATATAAGAATTATATTGTTAGGAATAATAAATGATACTAAATAAATAAATGTATGTTTAACACTAAATTTACGGCTGTTGATTATATACCTATTTTTACTAGTGAGTCAATTTGACTCATACATCAAAATTAAAGTTTTTTGAAGAAAACAATTTTAATTTAATTTAAATGATTCATTTATTAAGAAAAAACTTTATTAAAAACATTTTTTACATATAAACTCTGTTTTTGAAATACATTTTCCGCAGACATTTTTATTGCATTTAGCACAAAGGTTCTTACATCCATTTCTATAGCATGATGCTTGAACTAGACAATTCTTCCGTACTTTAATATTTTGCATTTTCGATATTGGAATGGAAGTGTTATTGATTTCATCTCTATAGTCACCTCTTAGTCACCTCTTAGTTCTTAAGCCAATTGGAAAATAAAGTCTTTTCTTGAAATATTTACTTAAGTGGTTTCTTTATATAAGATCCAAGCATTGATAGTTGCTAAATTTAAGATATTGTAGAAAAATTGAAGAGGCTATTTGCGAGAGTCTGCTTTAACACTATATTTTTAAGCTATTGGGTCAAGTACATTCACATAATACTTGATACTATTATAAAATGTTATTGTTTCCGGTACACGTTTTTTATTTTTTTCAATTTTTACATTTTTATGGTTTGAGCTTAGTAATAGAACTTTTTATTGGCCTTGCTTTTATAAATAGTCAGAATATAATTCTCCGATTTATAAAGTTTTGTAGAATACCATGTCATTTTATCTTTCTGAGCTTTGGTAATTTTAGATAAATCTTTTCGATTTGTACCTATAGTGCCAACCAAGATAATTTTTTTTGCAAGTAACTTTTTTACAAGTGAAAGGCTTATAAAAAAATGTCTATGGTGATACTTCGTCCACAACCTAATGGCTCTGCAAGCTTAGACACAATAAATTCGCTCAAGGGAATGTTCGATTCTCGAGTTTCATCCTTGCCAAAATTTTGGAAAACCACTTATAAGATACTTACTTCTAACATCAGATGCTAGCCAAAATTTGATGCCAAATTTGTCTGCTTTATTTGGCATGTAATGAGTAAATCGGCACCTAGCCTTAGTTAGGAACAATCGACTGTTACGTTTGCGTCAGGTTTATAACAAGCCTGGCTATTCTCGATAAATTTGTTCCACATTTTTAAAATCAAAGCAAATTTGTCTGTTTTCAATCCTTCACTGTGTTCATTTTGAATTGATTGAACACGAAAGCTTATGTATCAGTAGTTTTTAGGATTGTTATACGAAATTTCTTTATGCAAGACATAAATTTCATGTGTAACTCTAAAATCATTTAATGAGTCAATTTGACTCATAACAGTAGAACACATTCGAAAATACAAAATTAAGGGGTGGGCGGAGGAAATGAATTAATATTTGTATATATGTCATTACGTAATTAAAAACCAACATATGTTTTTAAAAAAATAATATTTAAGTTTTCTATACATATAGCAATAAAATCTTAAATGAGTCAAATTGAGTCGCTCCGTAAATCTAGTGTTAAACCCTTTAGTCCTATTTTATTATTTATTTATATATATTCACAATATAAATATTTTGTTCCATCTCTCTCCCTCGCGCCTTTATCACTTTTTCTATTCTTCTGACAATGCTTTCAACGAGCTTTCTATAAATGTCTGCTAATATTTTCCCCCATTTCTCTGTTACCTTTACATCTAAGACCTCATTTGATTTTGTTTTGTGCTTGGCAATATTTTTTTTAATATTAGTCAAAATAACTCAATTGGGCTTAAATCGAGCAACTGAACCGGTCAATTCTAACAGAAATTTTATTCTCCTAGAATCAAACCTTGATAATTGCCAATGTATGGTATAAATAATTATTCTGTTGAAACAGAAATGTCGAACGAATATTTCTTTTAAATATTTTATTGACAGATGCTGTCAAATGTGAAGACATCGTGTTAGTGTGTCTTACAGCATTTATATTATTTTGGTACATAAACATTTCTCCTACTTTGGATATACCATTCAGCTCTATAACATCATGCTACTGTCCTTATCTTTAACTATAGACACGATATATTCATATGTCTATTCCTCTGCATATTAATATCTTACAAAAATGCTTCCAGAAGTTTCAAAAATCTAATAAAAAAAATATTGAAAAAGATTCAAGTATATAAAGACTTTATTTGTGGTTAAAAATGCAATAAAAATCTTTTATTAATATTTTAAGTACTTAGTTTTCTCTCAATATTAATTTCATCAGACTTAATACTTTCCCTCAATCATCCAGTTTTCAATTTTTATATATTAATATCGAGATTTCTGCTTCCTGTCTAAAAAATAGGATAGAGATTTTTGTGTGCTATGTAAATTATTAAATCATATTCTAAAAGCCTTCTTTTTACTATCTGCAGTTAACTTGAAGTGGTTGTAAATAAAATAAACTAAGTTTTCAATTTAAAAGACGTCTTTATTTATCTAATAAAGATATACGAGTCAACTGTCTATCTTCCTGTTTAGAAGTCTTCAACTTTTGTCTCGATTTTAGATTATTCTTATGTGATATTGTTACAATTTAAGAGATTTTTATACCTCTTTTCTTGAACACTTAATGATTTGAAAAAAATTTACTTCACTCCACTGTTCTTGAAATAAAATGATATTTCTCTTATTAGTTTACTTAACCAGTTGCGCTGGCAATTAATTAACATGCGCGCGTGGCAAATCCGTCCAAAGCAATTCGCAGCGAGTTGGTATTTGAAATCATTTTTTTATAAAGTTTCAGTCACACACACACATTAACATTTTAGTAAAAGTCTTAGATTGATTAACAAATTTATTAATAATTTTTGAAAAGGAGTATTTCTTGGGATTTGGTACGTTTGTTATTTTACCGAATAGAATAGAGGTATTAAAAAATTCCATATCCATTACATAAAAGAATATTTTTCTGTAACTTTTTGCAAATTTTCTCATTAAAGAAAAAGATGATAATTAGCTATCTTGCAGGTTTACTCCAGCCATACCATCATTGTAATCTAAAACTATATTAGGTTTTGTAATGTTTCCATTTTGGTCTGTATAATTTCTACATTTTTTTTGTTACAATCATTTCTACTTTGGAATGTTTTGAAGAAAATAAATATACGAGGTCAGACAATTAAGTAATGCGACCGATTTTTTTTCTCAGCCTGTGGTAACACTGCGAATCTGTAACTCCGCCACCGTAATAGCAGATCCCTACTCTCTCGATTGAGACCTTGACCACCCTCGTACGATCATTTCTTCGCCAGCTGTTTAGTGTTTTGTAACAACGCGCGAGTAGTGCATGTCACGACAATGGAACAGAGAACATCGCATGTCTCGAGCAGGTTGAAAGTGATCCTACTCTTCTCGATCGAGTTATTACTGGTGATGAAAGTTGGTTCTTTCAATATGACCCCGAAACTAAACGACAAAGCCAACAGTGGCTGTCCCCTGGAGCACCAAGGCCAAAGAAGGCGAGAATGAGCAAGTCCAAAGTGAAAACCATGTTGATTTACTTCTTCGACAGCAAAGGGGTGGTTCACAAAGAGTTCGTACCACCTGGACAAACCGTAAATCAAGTATTCTACAGCAATGTGCTCGAAAAATTACGAAAAAGGGTGCTCAGAGTGCGTCCAGAGATCGCGAAGACTTGGGTTCTGCATCACGACAATGCTCCCTGTCACAGTGCGTTCAGTGTCTCTCAGTTTTTGGCGTCTAAAGGCATCGCAACGTTACCACAACCTCCCTATTCACCGGACATGTCACCCTGCGACTTTTTCCTATTCCCCCATATGAAAAAATTCGTCAAAGGTCGACATTTTGACTCCGTTGAAGATATCCAAGAATCTGTGACGAGGGTACTCGGAGAGGTCCCACAAGAAGTGTTCCAGAATTGTTATGAACACTGGAAAACTCGCTGGAATAAGTGTATAGATGAGGGAGGGGACTACTTTGAAGGGGATCGCAGCGATGTACCTTAATTTTTAAATATACTCGATTTTTGAATTTTGTCACATTACTTAATTGTCTGACCTCGCATATATATATCTTTTTTGTCCTTCCATTTTACAGCTAAGATACCATTGTAAAATCTTAAAAGAACTTAAAATGTTTTCAATTTTGTCGTTGTGAGATCTTTTAGCATATTCTTTCTATTAGATCTGACTGTTCTGTTAGTATTAATTTTTTGCAAATGTAATTTCCGATACAGTTTTGGTGACGAATACCAGTTATCTAAAAAGAGGATGTGTACAAAATCAACCAAAGGTCTACATAAATCCAGTACAACATTTTCTGATGCGCTATTATCAGAATAAAATAGTTCTTTGATAAAATAGTTTTTTATAATAATAAAAAAATTATTGTGTTTTGTAGTTACTTGATTATTATTCAATGAAAATATGTAAAATTAATGAAGTTCTACAAAAAAGCACTTGTATGCCTTCAAAACAGAAGTGTGGCACTTGCTAACTGAACTCCGATGTTATTTTAACTTAGCAAAAATCACACGACGTGCTATGTACGTCTTATCGACATTTGGTACAGATAGCAGTTGACGTACATAGCACGTCATTGCAACGCAACTGGTTAACCAATAAAGACATTCCAGTAAATTGTGTCTTCTTTTATAAATTTTTAATTTTTGTCTTGATTTTAGTTTATTTTTATATGATCTTGTTTCAATAAATAATTTGAGAGCTATTTGTACCTCCTTTCTCGAATATTTCATAATTTAAACAATGTTTATTCGATTCAATCTTGACAGAAGGATATTTTCTCTCTTATTAGTTTACTTAAAAATCAACATTAGCATTATTTATTAATTTTTTGTTATAAAAAATACAAAAATAATGTAATTTCTTTTTAACCTATTGAGTGCTATGAACGCATATATGGGTTCTTACATAGCTATTCAATTTGGGCCATGAACGCATATATGGGTTCTCACTCTTTTTTATATTGTTCATGTTATTATTGCTTAATGAAATAAATGGTTCTGTTAAGGTTTTTGCGGTCACTGCTTAAATTATTTCAGCTACAATAAACATATTTTGCAATGAAATTTTAATCAGCCCAGCATGCGCTTCGTCGTAAAAAGTAGGCGGTCCACAGTACACGCTTAACTTCGCACAACTCAGCGCTCAAAGGATTAAACCTTACAAGCAACTAATTTTTTTTGAAAAATAAAATCATCAGTCAATACTATTATAATTAAAAAATGTTTAACATGAGTTAGGATCATTAAAACATTTCTTCATCAAGTAACATGTTTAAAAATAAATAAGTTGAAAGAGAAAAAATAAATAGGAAATGTTAAGTAAAAAAGAAGAAATATGAAAATACATATATGTTAAATATTTATAAGCAAGGCTATTCGTATATATGTTTGTATATGTATATATATATATATATATATATATATATATATATATATATATATATAAATGAAATATTATTCAACATGTATATTTCTTAGTAAAAAAAAATGTTAGTCGATAGTAAATAATGAATACGAGTCCCTAATACATAAAACCCTCGCAATCGAGTATAGTTGTTACTGACAGAATACTTTGTCACTTATTAAGTATTCAAGAGTCGATCTACCAGTTACGTACCAATTGTTTACATACATTTTTTGTGTTATTAATGTTATGAACGTGGATAGAAACTTATATACTTTATTCTATTAACCCTAATTGGATTCAAACTATTTAATTAAATATTAAAATGTGACGAAAATATCTTTTCGAAACTCTCTCTCTCTCTATCTTTATTTATATATATATATATATATATATATATATATATATATATATAAAAACTTATTTTATTTATTAGTTATTTTTTATATCTATTTTAGATTTTAGGCAAAGTAATTTTTCAATAAGAGCTGAAAAAACTGTGACATGTTTTTTCTTACATTTTGTTCTTTGAAGAAATATTGATTGTGTATATCTAGAATTTAAACAAATGTATATATATATATATATATATATATATATATATATATATATAGACATATTTATATGTGTATACTAGAATAGATAGATATATTTATATATATATATATATATATATATAAATAAATGTGTTTAGTTTAAAGAATAAAAACGCTATATATATTCTAAAGGTAAAACCATCTACTATTCGCTCTCGAGTCATCTCCTTTTGTTTCGTTGGCAGTATCCCAAGAGATGGGTCTCGAGGAACAACGAATTCATGGTAAAACAATGGAGCATTCATTATTAATGTTTCGTTTTTTATCTGCGTTGTGTTATTTTTTAAAGGAGGTTTGTGTATTTTCGCAGCATAATATGTAGGTAATGCTTTCAAATATGTTTCTGAGTAGTTCAATATTTCAATTGGGTGATTATTTATTAATTTGACATACAAACACTCAAACATATATATATATATATATATATATATATATAAGAACTTTGAAAATCAAACTGAAATCATATTTTTAAAATACAAACATCTATCAGATTTAAATTCAATTTACCTTGTGTTTATTTCATAGAAAATGTTGTAGTTTTATTGTCATAAAATGTTGTTTTAATACAAATATAAGCAAATATTAATAGAAACATCTCTATATTTCGACTTATGAATATAATTTCCTGTTTTCAACAGATAACAAATTTAATTCTGTTAAATAATGTTAATTTTAATAATATCTTTAAATTCGTATACTTCATATTTTAATTATTTCATAGCACATATTTCGAATTATAGAAAAATCATATCAAAAATTATTATTTTCAATAATTACACTATTTTTTTTAAAAAAAAAACTTGATATTATATGAACATCAGGATTGCTTGTTATTCTATACGAGGATCGTGTGATAAGTATGATAAAAAAGTAAGAAAAACTAAATTTAATTTAATTAAATTAAAAAATAAATAAATTTATCATACTTATCAAACGACCCTCATATATAATTATTTTTTAATAATAAACTTATATTTATTGTTAATATTGTAAAACTTTAAAATAATTGATTAAAAATTATATATATATATATATACATGTTTTTTAGGTTTGATAGAATTTTCGATAGAGATTCAATTTAAATTTCTATCACGCTTAAAAAACACTTATATTTTATATATATACACATATATACGAGGTTGTTTGATAAGTCCGTGTAAAAATAAAAACTGCTTCATTTTTTTGAATAAATCGTTTTTATTTTTCAACATAGTCTCCTTTTAGGTTTATACACTTCATCGAACGCTGCTCTAGTTTGTTGATCCCTTCCGAATAATAGAATTTGTCCAAGTCTGTAAAATAGTCATTCGTTCCTGCAATCACCTCCTCGTTCGAATAAAATCTTTTTCCCGCGAGCCATTTCTTCATATTAGGGAACAAATAATAGTCCGATGGAGCCAAGTCTAGAAAATAGGGGGGATGTGAAACGATTTGGAACCCTATTTCCTTTAGTGTTGCGGCCACAACTGCTGAGGTGTTAGCTGGTGCGTTGTCGTGATGAAAGAGTACTTTTTTGTGGGCTAATCGGGGACGTTTTTCTTGCAACTCGGTTTTCAAACGATCCAATAATAATGAATAATATGCACCTGTAATGGTTTTACCCTTTTCCAAATAGTCGATAAAGATTAT
>CP092090.1:53321067-53423567 GCA_029203775.1 Neoneuromus ignobilis
TCTTTATGAAATCATTTTGATTTCAAATTTCCATGTAAACGAATAGTAAAATAGATTTAAAAAATATGTAAATTTGACAAAAAATTACTTATTTTATTTACGATTTCGAACTTTGATATAAAATATCTGTGAGCAAAGAAACCACAATGCAGTGATTAAAAAAATCGATAAAAGGAAATGAATCTTGAAAATCAACTCCGCTGATACTCAGATACCAGCCATCCATTAACAAAAATCCTTACTAATTTGTAAGTTACATTGCAGAGAAACTAGATATGCACTACTCAACATTTTTCTTCATTTACAAATAGTCGAAAAAGTTAAGAAGCTGGAGAAGTGGATTTCTCAGAAAAAAAACTACGCACCGATTAGAAATTTACATTTCTCTACTCGTTCAGAATAAAAATGATCTTTTTTGAGTAGAGCAGTGACATGTGATGAAAAATTGATTCTATATGACAACCTTAACAGATTTATTCAATAGTTGGATGCTGGTTAGATACTAAAACATATGACGAAATTAAATCCTAGTCCGTAGAAAATAATGGTGATTATTCGATGATCTACACCTAGTGTTATTCATTATTCGTTCTAAAAATCTAGTGAAACCATTAATGTCAAAAAATATTATTCTCAAGTGAAATAAATATATCAGCAATTACTCATTAAGCAACCTGCATTAATCAACAGATTTGGTTTAATACTGCTTCATGACAACACTCGAACACATGTTCTATAAAAAATAGTCCAGAAATTAGAGAATTGACAGTATGAGACTCTTTTACATCCAATATATTCACCAGACCTGTTATCAACAGATTATTATTTTTTTTAAACATCTGGATTGTTTTTTTGGCAATGAAAAAATTCAATAACGAAGTAGCAGTTAAAATTATTTTGATATAAAATTCATATTTATGTAAAACTAGTGTGAATGCACTTGTATTTCGTTGAGAAAAGTGTATTAAGTTAGATGGTGCTTATTTTGATTAATAACATTATTTTTAAAAAGTTACAAATATTTGATGTTTTGTTGAGAAATCTAATATTTCATATACAACCATGTAATAATTTCCTCATGGTAAATTAACTTTAACTTTTTTCATTTCAATATTACAATATTGATTGAATGTTAAATAAATTTTACTTGAATATTTATTTAAATTATTATTATAATATATCATACTTTAAGAGAGTATTCTAGTCTAGATGCACGAATTTTAGGTGTTTTTTCGGGCGCTATAAAACAAACCAACAAATATTTCTACTATCCATTTTTTATCAATTATTTATTGACATTTTAAGAGTATAAAAAGGTATTATTAAAAACAAAAAATTCAAAATTGAAAAAGGTACAGGCTGGAAAAGTAGGGGCTTGAAATAAAAAGGTGTCTCCTGGTTAACGTGGTTCCAACCCTTCCGGTCATTTGAAACAAAAATTTTTTTTAAATTACTGAAAGAGAAAGTTGTAGTAGTATCCCAGCCTAGGGAAATTGAAAAAAAAAATTTTTTTCACAAAATGGCGGCATTGTGAAAAAACAATCATTTTTTTGTCTTATTTTTTCCAACTTTCGGAATTTTTTAAAAATAGTAAAAAACAAAATTTTCAAAAAATCCTTGGCAGAAGAAATCACTATTATATTGAGAAGCTCTGTACCAAATTTCAAGTAAATCGGTTCATTATAACTTAAGATATCACGTCAACCGTGTCGAAAAAAGTACTTTCGAGAAAAAAGCCTTTAAAGTTGATTCGTTCCGACCAGACTAGATTAGTTAGCGCGTCACAAAAATAACTATAACTCCAAAAATAATTCGAATTTTAAAAAATCCTCTTAAGGATATATTCTTAAAGGTCTAAACTTTGAAAATATGCAAAAAAAATCGTTTTTTTCGAAATTTTAGACTAGAATACCCTCTTAAGTTAATATCATAGAAAAGACAACCCAACTTTTTCCTAGCCTAATTATTAAAAATATTACATGATTTCAATAATAACTGTTTATCTCGTTTATTCTGTGCAGCTGTTATCATATTGATGAAAAATTAATGAATAACTGTTTATTTTGTACACGTATTTTCAACATAAATTAAATTTTGTATCTATTCATGAACAACGTCAATCATAGTATAACAATAAAATATAGAAAAAAAAACTTTGTTATAATTCTGTATACAATAACATTTTTGTTCAAAATAAAATTTCAATAGAAAAACTATCGTATACACATTTATTTAATATAATGCGAACACTTTTATGTCTGATGAAAATAATAACGGAACAAAGTTTGGAAGAAATTAAAAAAATAAAGATAACAGTTCTATATTTCATAGATATTACACTCGACTTATAATTTGAAATTATTCGTTTACAATAAGAACGTTTCTCCTATCGAGAACAGAGAATAATTTAAAGATTGGAACAATTCCAGCGCGGTTTAATAAAAAAAAATTAAGAAACTATATAGAAGTGTAATTTTCGAAACGTTTCCAGTACCCAATCTCTATCATCAATTCAAGACGACGAGAACGACTAGACGATAAAGTTAAAGCGTTCGCGCTAATTTAGGATGGTCATTTGTGGAATAAAGATCAGAAGCACGTTCACACAATAATTATATGTTAGACTTAATTAAGCGTTCGATTTTATTCACATTCCGACTGGAACGCGCGCATAATGTATTCGGAGACTGGGCGTTATTAGGTGATTTTTCTCGCCAAATTTGCATGATATCTGTGCGATAAATATAGACGTTTAATTCGTTCCGAGAGGACGTTATGAGGAGCGAGTTCGCTCGTAAATCAAACATTAATAACTTAATTTAAAATTTTCTAATAAAATTCTCTTCGTGGCGAGTTATGTTTTTGACTTCTTACGATGATATGATTTTCGATTACGCTTCTCTTATTTCCTGTCAATGACACTTTTAAATTAGTTTTTTTTTTTGTTGAACGAACATTAAGTCAAACTCTAGTTAAACAATATAATAAGCACTGTTTATTAAGAAAATTATTTCTTTTATTCTTTCAGATAGTATCTTATAATAATATTTGATAAAATGTTCATACCATACTCTAAAATATAAATGTCTCTGTCTATAAAAAAAATATATTAAATAAATGTAAGTTGTTTCTTATATCATAAAAAAATCAGTTATTCACAAGCAACTAAATGTGATAAATTTTTATAACAAAATATTGTAAATAAATATAAATTTAAATTAAACGATTTTATATTTTACAAAAATAATATGTTTGAAGATTTAGTAAAAAAAAATTAAAATGTTCAAAACTACTTTATAATATTAAATAACTAGAAAAATAATTATTACAGAATTCTGCTGATTACAAGAGTGCAATTATAAATAAATATTTTCATGTATACATGTATGAATATATACGGTCATCTAAATGTGATTTTTTAAAAAAAACATGTGTATAGGGTATTGTATAGGGAAATATGTGTATAGTTTATTTTGTTTCTTTTAAATAAAACACATATCTAGGCTTTATATGTGGATCCTGTAACTCTAATTTTTAAACATAGGACCGTAATAATACGTTGCCATCTAAATTAATTCTGAGCTATAATCTTACACTCCTCCCTAATTGACCCCATCAACTTCACCTCGTAATTAAATATTTATCTCCAAGACTACTAATTGTCCTCGTTTCTTTATTCGCTAAGAATTCCAATCAAGAGTATTTTTGGCGACCATGTTCTTACTTTTTCTGAATATATAATCAATTTAACTCTTTTCTTTATTTTTTATCTTCATCAATAATGATTTCTGTTAAATCTATTAGTGATGGTATCAAACCATTGGATGTTTAAAATGTACCTCAGACACGATTAAAAAGTTTCACGACAATTAATCATTTTTTACATCATTAACTATGTCTCAGAAGCGTACAAAAATCTAAAACTTTATATTTGAATTTTAGTTTTCAGTGATACTTGAACTGAATCCCAAATATGGCGAAAATAGTTTAAGTTTTGTTGATTTTAGTTGTAATATCTTGAAGAGAACCTTCGTCTCTATCATCGATAATAAAATCCACATAGTAGAAACTTGAAAATTTGTAATATCATTATCATTAATGGACATTGGTTAACCTGTGTTATTATTAACTCTCATTTTTTCTACATTATTTTAGTTAAAATAGGATAGGTCAAATGAAACCGAAGAATCGTAAAGGATAATAAATGATAGAAAAAACGAAATGTATATCTAAAATTCTTAGTTTCATTTAAGGGGGTATTCTTGTCTAGAATTTCGAAAAAATCGATTTTTTGACATATTTTCAAAGTTTAGACCTTTAAGAATATATCCTTAAGAGTATTTTTCGAAATTCGAATTATTTTCGGAGTTATAACTATTTTTGTGACGCGACAACCAATTCGGTCTGGCCGGAACGAATCAACTTTAAACGCGTTTTTCTCGAAACTACTTTTTTCGACACGGTTGACGTGATATTTCAAGTTCTAATAGACCGATTTACTTGAAATTTGGTACAGAGATTCTCAATATAACAGTGATTGTCCCCGTCTAGGATTTTTTTAAAATTTTTGTTTTTTAGTATTTTTAAAAAATTTCGAAAATTGAAAAAATAGGGCAAAAAAATATTACTACAACCTTCTCTTTTAATAATTTCAAAAAAATTTTTGTTTCAAATGACCGGAAGGGCTGGAACACGTCAACCAGGAGACATTTTTTTTCGAGCCTCCAATTTTCCAGCCTGTACCTTTTTCAATTTTGAATTTTTTGTTTTTAATAATACTTTTTTATATTTTTAAAATGCCAATAAATAACTGATTAAAAATTGGATAATAAGAATATTTGTTGTTTTTTTATAGCACCCGAAAAAACACCTAAAATTCGTGCGTCTAGACTAGAATACCTCCTTAAGCCACCCAATGTTAGGCTCTATTCTCTTCAATATTTATCCAAATCCAATATCATATTAACTATATTTTCATAATTATGGCTTAAAATGTAGATTCCATAGTCAATATCAGTTTGTGTATCTGGTTAAGTTCCACTAAATGCTTTTTTTTCGTTAGAATTGTTAGTTTTCTTTAATAAGTCATCTAGAATTAATTATCATGTATAATGTTTGTTTGATTCACATGAAAATTAATAATAATAATATTTTGACATATTTATTAAATATATTTTTTCTTAATTAAAAAAATATATAATATTGACATTTTAATTAATAAATTTCTGTCATGCTTAATATAATATGAATGACCAGTTTAAAAAAAATCATTTCAGACTTAGTTCTAGAATTTATCAATATATCAGGTATCATCTTTTCGTTCTCCAATATATTGAAAATCTATTAAAGTAAAAAACGTTCGTGTAAACAACAGCATCGAAGTACTTTTCATGTTCGTGGTTTTATTACATAAGTACACGTATTTTAATTTCGAAAAAGTTGTACATTATTTTTCGAAAATTCGTAATAATCAAATATGTTTCAAAAATGAATGCTTTGATGGGAGAAATAACTTTGCATTTTGATGCCATCGCCTGAGGGTAAACTGATTATATACACACATTTTAAATAACTGGTTATTTGAACGTGTATGAAAATTTATGATCGTAGCATAAAAAGTTTAAAAATTGTTTAAATTTGTTCATTAAACGAGTAAAATTCCGCAAATTTGTTATGAATACTGTTAAAAAATCAGCGAATTGAGGTCATTTGGTTCGAGAATATTCAAAACGTGTTAAAAAAAATCATTCGAAAATATTGCATTCTCGATCGAATGAAATATTGACGTTTTTTTTGTATCGTGCACATGAGTGTGTATTTTCAAGAAATTCATTTTTTCAATAACAAGAATAATAAGAATCGTTTAAAAAGATACAGAATTTATTTTAATCTCTAATTTTATTAATTATAATTAATTATAAAAAATGTGACCTAAAAAATTTACAAAATGTCTAAAAATCTAAATAAATATTTCTCAAGATTTACATCGAGAAATATGGAAAGATAAATAAGGTTTTTTAGACCAAATCTTAACTTGATAGTTCACAAATAATTTTTATTATAAAAGATTACAAATTATAACATAGGTGTTAATCTTTCTCGATTGATTAAATTTATAAAATTTTCGACATATAGATTAATTTTTATATACACAAGCAATAACAACATTTTCACTATTAATTATGAATATGATTATTTTTATTCATTGATAAAAATGAGTAAATAAGATACAAATAAAAATCCTGTAAAATGATGAAAATTCTTGAAAAATTAAAAGTTCCAAATAAATCACTTTAAAAAATTATTAATATACAGATATTTAATCTCGAGAGAGATAAACTGCTTTATATTTTCTTCACATAAATCTAATTGAGTGCTAAGATGATTTTTTGCAGAACTATGCCCCATATTGTATTTTATGCGGAACGTCTTTCCAAAATTGATATTTTAAACGGATTACTGTGCTTAATACAATATATCTGCAGTAATACTAAATATATAGTTACAACCAACAAAACGATGACTCGTACAAATTATGTCGGTTCACTGAATTGGTTGATACAATTACTGAATATAAGTTCAATTGCAATTCTATGAAAGCATCTCAAAGATTCAATGAGAATGAGATGTTTCGTAGTGAACATAAACTATAGAAAGACATTTTACAAGTCTAGAAGTGTCGGATTCGAGTAGATATATGTCGGCTCTTAATTAGTTCTCTGCAGAGAAACTAAGAATCAGTAATTTAAATCGGTAAAGCAGCAAGATAAAAAATAGACATTGTATAATATATATATATATATATATATATATATAAATCTTATTATAGATGATATTTCTTTATATTTATTTAAAAAAATGTAAGTAATTTTCAATGCCACACAAAAATTAAATATAAACAAGAAACAAGACAAAAATTTAAAGATAAATCAATTCTGCATGTTTTCTTTTAGAAGATTTTAAATTATAAAATACTTAATAAAATTATCTATAATAAATGTTAGAAGTTAATTATGATTTTTTTTTGTTTATATACATTAGTTCATTCGATTGGAATTCATAGAATATCATTCGTTTTAATGTATTTCCTACAAATTTAATTTAAATAAACATGAAATTCTGTTAAATTTTTATTTCAAATCTTTTAAATCAGATTTTAGGTATTTTGCATTGTTATTGATTTTCAAGAATAATTTTTATATTACACGTGTATATTTATATTTAACACATTATAATTACTAGTTTTGCTAATGAAAACTATTTAAAAATGTTAAAATATCATTTTATTTATCATAAATTAAAAATTATTTCTCACTGTTATTGTATTATATATTAAATTGTAGTCTGAGAAAAACTTCATAGTAGTCATAAAGATACAAATTTTTATTAATTGTGAATGGGAAGAATGGATTTCGAATTTTACAAGATAATAAAAAAATACTTTCAGACAGAAATATGTAACTATAGTAGTATGACAGTATCTTCAGTACATGATGATAATATTGAAAAAAAATTAATTAAAAATTTAATGAACTCGTAATAAGGAACTCTAATTTTTTTAGTTTTAAAATAAATAGAAAATTTTATATAACTATATAAACAGTATTATTTTGAAAATCTAGAAAAAGCAAAAAACAACAATTAAATTCAATATATTTTTATGTATTTTAATTTTTGTAGTAATAAAAGTTTAATGAGTCCATTACTTTACAAAATAGACCCATCAATAAAAAATAGATTCACCAATATCATGTTATCTGAATCCATTAGATTATTTTCTGTGGGGTTATATGAAGTCGTTGGTTTATGCTGATAAACCCCAAACAGCAAAATTATTAAAAATTAATATTGAAATGTAATTCATGAAATTGGACTATAAATATATGTAGGAGTAACTAAAAATTAGATTAAACGAATACAAATTTAAAAAATAGTATGTTAAAATAACTCCTCAAAAATTATTAAAGTGATTTAACCTTCCAGGCCTGGCATTCACAAAATCAAATGTGCGGTATTTTGTACCCAAGCTTTTTATTTAATATGAGGATTTAAAATAATATTAAAATTAATAAAATCATGGAGTACAAAAATACCCAACGTCGAGCGTTCTAGGTTGAAAACAGTTTACACAAATGAATTTTCACCCCAACACCACAATAATTCAAAGTATTCAATAATCACCTATTGTTCACTTATTATTTATAATTATATAATCTATAATTATATCGGCTGATGCATTTCGATGGCAACGCCATCATCGTCAGAGCCTTTCTGTTAAAATCTAGACTAACTTTTTATATATATACATATACTAATTTGTGTTTTGTGTCCTTATTCAATCCATCTACAACTGGGGGTTGAATATTTCTTTTCATTTTGTCATCTGGTCTGCAAGCATGAATTGTTTTCGGTTATTTATTGTTTTTTGCAACATGTTCTTTTTCATAGATTTGTGACCTTTTTTGATGACCTGGATTGACTTATTTATTACTTTTGATGGTATTCGAAAATTTTTAACGATTTGTGAGGTCTGTTCTAGATGAATTGAATATCTGCATGCGTTAGTTTTGTGATTTAATTTTTTAAAAATATGTTAGTATTTTTTTATTATTTTTATAAAATTAGTGTCATGCATATATTCTAGTTGCGTCTTTATATAAAATATTAAAAAACATTTGATTTCAATTAGAAATTTTCAAAAATTAAAATATTTTGAAAGTTTCTATGTAAATAAATCATTAGTGTCAATATCATCATTATGATTCTTAAACAATTTTATACTATGTTATTATATTAGAGTAGATGAATTACTTGTATAGAAATAAATCAGGGATAAAATTAGAATATGTTAAAAAAATATTAATTTTTCATTGAATTGAATCAAGGAAATTTTCTTTGAAATTATCTGAACATTTATCAATGCATAAGTAATAATATAGGGTGTTTTTAAGCGTGATACAGTTTTGAATTGATTTTAATTTAAAGTTCTATCACGCTTAAAAAACATTCTGTATAAAAAATTTATTAAAGAAATCTAAGTGTTTATTACAAGAATTTTTCATCGAGTTAAATTTCAAGTAATTAATAAAAAATATGTTAAAAAATTGTATAAAATCTAGACAAAAGTTTATCAAATAAAGATTTCATTGTTAGTCATCATTTCACAGAAAATATTTGTGAAACGTTTGATGTACAGTTCAGTAACAAACAATGCCTATTATTTTTTTTGTAGCAATGTCTGAAGATGACACGAAATGCAATTGAGTATTTCGAATGGAAACGATTCTAATTTTAAAATATCTTGTTATGAAATTCGAAAAATATTAATTTTTTCATCATTTTACAGGGGATTATTAAAAGAAAAAAACATGTTCAAATTGGAGCAACGTGCTAGAGAAGTTTAATAAAGTATTTATAGTTTACTAAATTAATTTTTTGATGCTTGTAAGAAAAAATTAGAAAAGTCTTTCAGTAAATAATAAGCCAAGAAAAGAGAATTAAATTAAATAGTGATTGGTTTTTATATATTTTACAGTAAAATTCATTTGATAAATCATTATATATATATATATATATATATATATATATATATATATGCGTGTGTATATGAGATAGAGTGAAAGAGAAACTTTGTGTGTAAAATATTGTTCGTTTTTTATTTATTCGTTATTTATTAATATATTTTTCAAAATAAATGCATTTTGAACACGATTCGGCAATAGTATTGAACACGTATAAAAAATATCGTTATACTCCGCATCATCTAGAATCAGTTCGGTGGTTATAGAGTTCATATTTTTGCCGACTTCAGCAATATCAAATACCATATTATTCCCAAGATACAAGTTACACCAACACCAGTATCTATTATTTTTTCAAGCTGCGCAATGACACCGATCTCATTAAAATTTCCAGTGGGATCGATAAAAAATTCTCTTGTGTTTACATTACTAATATCTGTTTGAGCGAATAGTTAAATCAAAATTATTCTTATTTTGGAAAATATTGATATTTTTTATATATTGTACATACAATTTATTTATTTCAATCGAAATCTATTTGATGTATACAGATTGACAGTAATAATAATGTTGATAGAAAAATTGAAAAAACGACATTAATAAAATAATTTTACATTTGTTTAGCATTAGAGGGTTTATAATAATATTAAATTACCATTTTATTCAAAAATAATTCACACGAAATCTATATAACTTTATATACAGATTGATTGTAATGAACACGAATGATTATTATTGTTGATAAAAGAATTTAAGGGGGTATTCTAGTCTAGACGCACGAATTTTAGGTGTTTTTTTCGGACGCTATAAAAAAAAACAACAAATATTTTTAGTATCCCTTTTTATCAGTTATTTATTGACATTTTAAGAGAATAAAAAAGTATTATTAAAAACAAAAAATTCAAAATTGAAAAAGGTACAGGCTGGAAAAGTGGAGGCTTGAAAAAAAAAGATGTCACCTGGTTAACATGGTTCCAACCCTTCCGATCATATGAAAAAAAATTTTTTCTGAAATTATTGAAAAAGAAAGTTGTAGTAGTATCTTTGCCTAGGGAAATTAAAAAAAATTTTTTTTGCAAAATGGCGGCAGTATGAAAAACAGTTATTTTTTTGCCCAATTTTTTTCAACTTTCGGAATTTTTTAAAAATAGTAATAAACAAAATTTTCAAAAAATCCTAAGCGGAGGCAATCATTGTTATATTGAAAAGCTCTGTACCAAATTTCAAGTAAATAGGTCCATTAGAACTTGAGCTATCACGTCAACCGTGTCGAAAAAAGTAGTTTCGAGAAAAACGCGTTTAAAGTTGATTCGTTCCGGCCAGACCGGATTGGTTGACGCGTCACAAAAATAGCTATAACTCCGAAAATAATTCGAATTTCGAAAAATCCTATTAAGGACATATACCTATAAAGGTCTAAACTTTGAAAATATGCAAAAAAAAAACGATTTTGTCGAAATTCTAGACTAGAATACCTCTTAAAAGAAGACATTAAAAAAATAATATTCATATTTGTTTAGCATATAAGAATTCTGTATTAAGATTACCATTTTGTTTAAAATTAATATAGTGAATTAGTTTAAATTATCTATAACACAAATAAATTTTAACCCCAACACCACAATGATTTAAAGTGTTCAATAATTACTTATTGTTCACTTATTATTTATAAATTGATTCAGAGATCGCTATAATTTAAAGAATATAACATAAAGTTTATGTTACATATATGAATATAAAATGAAATAAATATTTTTTGATGACTGAAAATAACTAAATTTTAATTTAAAATGTTTTTCAAACCTTATTAATTAGGACTAACTACGTACTCGTATAGTGCTTATATATATATATATATATATATATATATATATATATATATATATATATATATACACGTAGATAGTTTTTCCTGCTTACCTATGTGTAATTTTCATACACATTTTATTTTACAAAAAAAGAAATACATTTCTTAAAATACTTAAACTAAATGTTACTAATGTTTTTGTCTCTATCTTTCGTTTAATGAACGTCATTCCCTCCTGCTCGAATGCACTTAAAAGAGAAAGGAGTCGTTATCGCGTACTGTACATAAATGTGAATGTGGATAATGGAGGATGCTGGACACGTTCCAAGAATTATCAGTAATGGCGACAGGTTCCCCGGAAGGGATTCTATGCGAAGTTAAGTGCAGAGGTTGAGTGTATATATGTATATCTTTGTGTGCGTTTTATATATATATATATATATATATATATATATATATATATTCGTGTGTGTTTGTGTGTGTATGTGTGTACATAGCAGATGTCTGGAGTTTGTTGTACCGATGTACAGTTTCCAGTGACGATTTCGAACATTGTTATTTAAAACAATGTAACAGTACGTATTGTACAATACGTACTTGTAATGTAAATCGAGAGGATGAATATGTACATAAATTACGTTCTGCTCGAAATGTTTTTCTTAACAAAGACATTTTTTTTGATCAACACAAAACGCTTTTAGCTTTCAGTTACGCATGTTTGGCTTTCTTATACACATTTTCAGCGTGGAGAAAAAAACGTTTTTTGAGTATGTTGTAAACAGATGAGGTACATTTATTGTTTAGCCAGATCTATTGTGAAAGACTTTTTTTGTACCCGTTTCATATTAATCTATGAATATAATATCATTTCGAATTTACGATATTAATTTTATAACTATTATTAAAAATATTAAAGTCTCATCATATATTCGAACAGTACTGTTATAAAAAATTGAAAAACCAAAACTAAAATTTACCATATTAAATTTCAATACGAGTTTTTTTATTCATATACCAAAACATATATTAACGTGATATATATAATATATATATATATATATATATATATATATATATATATATATATATATATATATATATATTGGCTGAAAATTAGACCTAATTTTCTTTTATTTTTATATCTCATAGTTAACTGAAGAAATAATTTGATTTTTAATAGTATATCAAACATTTTCAATTATTATTATATATATTTTAATTCAAAACAAATAGGTCAAATATATAATTCATGATCATTAAAAAGAGGTAGCATAATATATAAAAATAATAATACATACACAAATGAATTTTTATCCCAACACCACAAAAATTATTGTGGTGTTGGGGTTAAAATTTATTTGTGTAAAGTAAATCAGCCACAGTTTCAAAACAACAAATTAATAATATATAATTTATATAAATGTATGCAGTAAACGATTAAAACGGATTTCTCAAGAAGCATTAATCTATCCAAAAATAATCAGTACTCACATAATATTTCAAACAAACTTTTCATAAAATCTCAAATATTATTAAATCAAATCTCTTTCTATATATATATATATATATATATATATATATATATTATAAAAAAATCTATAAAAAAAGTAATATTAAACTTTATAATACTTGTTCAAAAATTCAAAATGTGCATAACATATAATATGAATAAAATTATAAGAATAAATGTAAAATATACTCAATAACATTTCATTTATATATAAAATGTTGTCAATTCAAAAATATCATAGTAATCAATTGTAATATAACATTATATATATATATATATATATATATATATATATATATATATATATATATATATATATACATATAATATATAAAAGACATTTAAAATATAATTAATAATATTTCATTTATACATAAAATTTTGTCAATTCAAAAATATCATAGTAATCAATTGTAATATAAGATATATATATATATATATATATATATATATATATATATATATATATATATATATATATATATACATAATTAATAGTTGTAAAGAAAAAATAGCAAAGGTAAATATATTATTTATTCATTTCAAAAAATACACATAGTACTTCTAGTTAAAACCTGTAAACTATAAAATAAAACATGAAAAATATTTTTATTTATTTAAAAATACAATAAAACTTGCAAATAAAATCTCAAAACCAACAGGGACAAGATAAACATGTTTTTATTTATTTAAAAAAAATATTAAAATTTTACTATTAAAACCTGTAAACTAAAAGAAAATGCAACAAAATTATTTCTTATTCCTTTAAAAAAAAGAAATAAAGTTATAGTTGAAACATGTAAATCAAATAAAAGATATAAAAATAATTGTCTTTATTTATTTGAAAAAAATACAGATAACTTATAATTAAAATCTATAAATTAAAAATAATGCCCTTTGATTCTTTGAACTTTTTTATTATACTATTTATAGAACTAGTTAATAATATCTAAAGATGTTTTCATAAATAGGAATTTAATTCTTCTTTAAGCTTCAGTTTGTATTCTTCCAATATACAATACTTCATTTTAACATAATATATATAAAACAATATCTTGATGAAATATAATATCTTACCATAATTAGAACCAGTCATTTTAAAATCATACCTATTGTACATATACATACATACATATATTTATATATATATATATATATATATATATATATATATATATATATATATATATATATATATATATATATATATATATATATATATATATATATATATATATATATATATATATATATATATATATATATATATATATATATATATATATATATATATATATATATATATATATATATATATATATATATATATATATATATATATATGGTAGCATTCATTGAGGCTTTCGTCCAGTATTTGGATTAATATGGGCTTTATGATGTGATTATATATATATATATATATATATATATATATATATATATATATATATATATATATATATATATATTGCAATTAATTTTTTTTATAATTTCAGCTATTAAGAAAATATATTTATTTATAATTACTATATTAATATAATAATAATTGTATTTAACGTTTAAAATCATAAACTGTAAAAAATTCAAGAAATAATCTCATCAAAAAACAAAACAAATTCTTACCTACATATTATAAAAAGATAATCTGTTATATTAACAAACTATTTTTCTTATTTTTAAATATTATTAAAGTACTAATCTCATTAAAATAACACCGTTCACGAATTTAATTCAAAATAATTAGTAATTTTACTCTACACGACAGACTTTTTATTCTACACATGTCGATACACTCGACACCTTGTTTTAATACAACAAGCAAAAAAAGTCGGCAGCCTATATTTAAATATACTAAACATAATGTCTGCCTCCAACAACAAACAATAAAAAGTGAAAAAACATTATTAACTAAAACTCTGTCAATTAAATATACAGTTAAATTATTTATTAAAAATAGAATAGTTTATTATATATACAATTTTTATAATACATGTTCAAAATCACTTGTAAATCAAAATTATACCAATAAAATCTTCTTGAATCTTCAATGTCCGCCCCCTTATAATTTTCATCATTTGACATGCCTGAAAATAATACTGTAAATAGTCATTTTATATATATATATATATATATATATATATATATATATATATATATATATATATTGCAATAGTATTTAATATTAAAATGTGATTTCACATATAGTTGTATTTCGAGAACGTTGAAGATCAAAAAATCAATTTATTAAACTATAAATACTTTATTAAACTTTTTTAGTAAATTGCTTCAATTTGAACATATTGTTTTTTTCTTTTAATAATCCATTGTAAAATGATGAAAAAAATTAATATTAGGAATAAAATATAGTTATTTAAATAGCTTAGTAAAATTATAGTTTTGATATTTAAAATTTCGAATTACTTTCACAATTCAATTACTATAAGAAATATTTTTTTCAATCGCTATATATTGTACTATTATTATATATATATATATATATATATATATATATATATATATATAAATTCTTTTGTAGTTTTATTAAATATAATTTTTATTTCCTTTTTTTTAATTAGCCATTAATAATTTGCATTTTTGAAAATCAATCTTGCGGTACTGTTTAGAGTATTTCTATTTTCAATTTAATTTTAAGAAATTAAAAATTTTAATTTTAAAATTTTAAATACATTAAACTATATACTATTTATATTTTAAAATATAAATTCAAAAAAAGTAAATCATATTAATTTCGTATATTGATTTCTTTCTTTACAATAAATTACCTCTCTCCATTTTTTCCTCTCTCCTCACTCACACACACACACTTTATATATATATATATATATATATATATATATATATATATATGTATATATGTATATGTATATGTATATAAAATATAAAAAATGTGGTAATACGAATCGCAGAAGCATAACAAAAAATTACGCAAGTGTGAAAGAAAAACACGAAAAGAACATTAAAAATATATTTTCAAACGACGCTCATCAATTGTGCGAAACATCTTTCACACATTATCCGAAATATTGCGCTTTGGTGCGTTTAAATATAAAAAAAAGTATATCAAAAAGTAACGCCTTCGTAAAACAGTTAGCTCGAAAAGGATATCATTGTCCATTTATCAGAATATATGAGCCGACAGTGGTCAAGTCCAGTCATAACAGTCGTTGGCTGTTAGTTCCAGAATCAGAGTTTGAGAAGGGTTCCCTACAATAATCTACATTACAGACATATAACGTATTTCGTACTCGTTCTCGTTAAATATATTCGTGTGTTGTCATTTCCATACGGATCATATTTTCCAATTAATGTCTCTGCACGCTGCACAAAGAGAATTTCTATATACGGTTTTAAATTTATACAAATATTTGAGTTTACACAGACGTTTGAACTGAGTCAGCTTTTAACTTAAATATGTTGTATGTATTTACGTATACGTGTGTATGTATGTGTACGCGAAAGCTTGTTTTCGAAAGTAGTCTATCGAATATTATATCGATACTTTTGGGTCATACGTTTTATATATAAAGTGGAAGTAAACATATTTCAATGTAAATAAAGACATGTTTAGTTATGTTTACATATTATCTTCAAATTGTTTATTGACTACTGAAAAGAATCTTGATATATATATATATATATATATATATATATATATATATATATATAAACACTATACAATATTCGATAAAATACTTCTTTTCTATTTCGTACAAATACATTTTCACCCTAACACCACAATATTTTGTAAAAGAGTTAAATAATTTACACAAATGAATTTTCACCTCAACACCACAATAATTTAAAGTGTTCAATAATCACTTATTATTTATAATTATATAATTATACCTGCTGATGTATTTCGATGGCGACGCCATCGAAATGCATCAGCCGATATAATTATAAATTATATAATTATAAATAATAAGTGAACAATAAGTGATTATTGAACACTTTAAATTATTATGGTGTTGGGGTGAAAATTCATTTGTATAAAGTGAATCAGCCACAGTTCCAAAACAACCAAGTTCAATAATTATTTACTGTTCATAAACTGATACAAATTTCAATTACTTTTCCATAATTATCAAAACACTATATTATACGAATTCTATTCTTTATATAATATACATAAATAAATTATCCTGATATTAAAAGATTTTTGAAGTGAATTGAGAAATAATCACTTATTAAACAATTTTTATCCATTTTTCAACCCTCATATAAAATCAAATAATATTATATTTCCCTGTAACTGTTATAGAATAGTCATCTTAATGCATATCAACAAATAAAATGAACAATAATTGATTGTTTAATGTGTTTTTTTATAAATTTAATAGTACAATAGTTTGTGATTTATATGTATAAGAATGATTTCACCTCAAAAAGAACGAATAAAGGTGTTTTTCAATAATAAACTGCCAATAAGGAATTACATTAGATATGTAAATTATATTAGAAAGATTTCCATGCCAAAAAAAGGGTATCTATACTTATATATACATGCCAGAAGTGAAACTTCTTTGTCATATTTATTTTTTTCTTAATTATAATATTATCAATAATTCAGATTATTGCGTATCACTACGATTACTATTAATACTTCTCTTATCATCAAATACAAATATGTGCAGATAATTTAAATTGATTTCATTTATCAATAACAAGTGTCAAGATTATTTTTAACAATATCCCATACTCTAAATAACTCTTTTAAGTTTCTAATCAAAAACAAATATATACAAGTGTTATGTACAATCAATACTCAAGTAGTTAATATTGTTTATATTAAGTGGTATTTAAAGTGTAATTCAATAATTTCATACAAAAGAGTTTAAGGAAGTAAATAGAATTTAGATAGATTAAATAACACTTGAAAAAGCATTATATTATTCTTTTTAATCTTCATTCTTTTATGCTCTTCTCGAATTTATTTAACTGTAATATAATTACAATTTTGTTTATCTTTTTTTTGAAAAAAAAAATAATTTTATAATTTTATGTTTCACTGCAATTATATAGGATCATCCAAATGTGACGCCTAGATTTTTGTTTTATTAAAAAGAAACATGTGTACAGTTTCTTTTTTTTATTTAATAAAACACAAATTTAGGCATCGTATTTGGATGACCCTATATATGTAAATTAATTTCGAACAGTTATCAAAGATTACATATTCTCTGAATATTAGGATTTTTATAAGTAATAATGCATCTATATAGTAGCTCAAATGAGACTGAAGGATAGTTATTTATAGTAAGGAGGTAAATACACATCTAAATACTTCAGTTTCATTTGAATCACCCCTATACTAAGCTGTTTTTAGAAACGGTCCATACTTGCACGATATTTCACATCAGTGTCTTATTATATTGTGCGTGTACAACGTTCAACTTTCTATTTGCATATTTAATTTCCAAATTGTCACAACTGTAACAAAATGGCGACATTTCAACCCTCAGAGGAACATGTATTCTGTTAAATATCATTGTGGATTGAATTCAGTAGCTACAACTAAAATATTTGTGATATCTGTGGTAATGTGCTGGAAGTCTGCAAATGTCAACGTTGGTTGAAAATCTACACGATTTAAAACGTGTCGAAGTTGTGAAAATTTATTATAAAAATTCGTGCTCTGTAGGCCCAATTTTGATGAACAAATGTCTTCAAGCGCATTTTTGAATAAATGTCTTTGTAAACAAACAAAATTTTTGGACCTGGGACGATGCCAATCCACAATAGCTTCAAGATCTTCCTTTGAATCCAGAAAAACTAACTGTTTGGTGTAGATTTTGGTCGGGCGACGTCATCGGACCATACGTCTTCCGAAATGAAAAAGGCGAGGCGGTAACTGTCAATGGCGGAAGGTATCGAGAGATGATAACCAATTTTTTTTTGGCCCTAATTGGATGATATGGACATATATAACGTGTGGTTGCAACAAGATGGTGTTACATGCCACACAGGGGGTGAAACAACGGCGTTATTGATGGAAAAGTTTCCGGATCGTGTTATTTCGAGAAAAGGGGATATCAACTGGCTGCCAAGAACGTGCTACTTAAGGCTCTTAAACATATTTATTTGGGGATACGTTAAGTTTCTGCCCTATTCCAATAAATCAATAATAATTTTCGACTTGGAGAATAACGTCATTCAAGCCATTGCTGAAATCCAATCTGATTTATATGGAAGAGTCATCCAAAATTGGGTCTCTCGAATCGACTCCTACAAACGAAACCGTGGAGACCATTTGGACGATGTTGTTTTTAAAACGTAATGACATTGAATGCACTTTAAACTGCAATAAAGATTTCTGTCATACTTTACATACAGCTCTTTTTATTCAATTTTAAAGATTGAGAACCCTTATTGAAAGACCCGTTATTTGAAAATCTCAAATATTTTAATATCATAAATAAAATGAATTTAATATCACAAATACATTTTTCACATTATGATTACATGATGTCTAAAATATAAACTCTGAAATATTTTCAGGTAATCAACTAGATGTTGTCATATTACGGTTTATTTGCTCATTTACATTTTGTAGCGAATTGAATTGCTAATAAGTAATGGCGCTAACATATCATTAACAATACAAAACGAAACGTTTTTAGTTTTACCTTTTAGTCTATATTTTAACACAAATAATGAAACACACGCAGAATAAATTCACTTTGTAAAATATATTTTATTCGGTATTAAACATTTTCAGCTCTCTCTGGTGATATTTTTTTAATGCGTACACAATTTTATTTTGTTTTCACGTAAAGTTTATTTATTTCTCTCATTTTTTCCTACACATAAGAAATAATAGCAAATAAATTTTCAAGTATTTTTATTATATATAAGTACTATTATATACATTTTTTATGAACATCTATACACACACAAGCATATAAAATGTTCATATATGTTTATTATTTAAAGTTTTGATAGTTTTAAAATGTTTATAAACTTAAAACTTAGAAATGTTGTATATTATTGTTTTATTTAAATATTTTCGAGAAAAGTTGTGATTTTATTATATATATATATATATATATATACTCGAAAATGTCTGCATACACTTATCAATACGAATATATTTCTCAATAAAACAACCTTATTAATGTAAGTTTAAAAACAAACATATTTTTAATAATCCTATAAACTATTAATTATTTATACATGACAATTTAAAACATTTTAAATTTATAATAAATAAACTAAAAAATAAAACACACAAAAATTGATACAAATTGAGCAGAAAATGTCTGCGTACAAAAAATGAAAATCGAAAATAATATAAAGTAAAATAAACTTTTCAAGTGAATTAGTAACTGGTTGGATGCCTCTTTCTTTAAAAATCTCTTATAATCGTTTTTACATGGAATGGTCCACTTTTTGTGGTTTCTTTGGCACTAATCTTATTCCACTCTTTTTCTATAACTTTCTTCAACATTTCCTTTACAATAATGCCATGTTGGCGAATTTACGTTCGAAAAAATGCCACATATGTTCTATAGGGTTTAGGTCTAGAGATTAGAGAGGTGCATGCAACTGTTTTGAAACGTTATGTAATATCTATAGCTTAACAACTTCTGCCGTGTGCTTCGGATCATTGTCATACAAAAAATTATAATCGGGATCTAGACTTAATTTTTCAGCACTTTGCTTTATATTTCGTTTTAAAATATTTAAGTAAGTATATTTATCCCTCGTGGATTCGAAAAACTCCATTTGTCCCACGCCCTTATTTGTTCTACACCCCTATACCATTACTCTACCACCTCCGAGTTTCACAGTAGGAACAAGATTTTTTTTATTCAGTGATGTACATACAATTTTGAGTCCTTTTATTCCAAAAATGCAATATTTGATCTCGGCTGAGAAAATCATGTTTTCACAAAACTGGATTAGTTTATTAATGTGCTCATTTGCATATGCAATCCATTTTTATCTATTGATGCGTGAAATAAATGATTTCTTACGCGCAACACGTCCATGATACCCACCCTTTTTATTATTCTTCGCACAATATCAGCACAGATTTGTTTTTTAAATAGTACTCTTATATCTTTCGTAATTTGAGGTGAAGTTATTCGGGGATTTTCTTTCACTGAAGCCACAATCTTACGCCTTTATCTAAATGTTAACTTCGACGGCTGGCCAGAAAGCGGTTTCAAATGTGGATTTAAAACTGATTACTACCCTTTGAATAAAATAATGTTGTCTTCTAACACACTTTCCTATTTCACGAAAACTTTTTCTTTCTTTTTCTAACTTTAAAATAATTTTACACTCACTAACAGAAATTTCCTTTTTTTGAATTCCATCTTATTTATTTTTTGCAAAAAACTTTACTTTTCATTACTAAAAATAATATTTTAATGCTTCAATTGCAACATACGAACTAGGACATAAAACTATAATAATTTTAAAACAACAATAAGTGCAAATATTGTAAAAAAAATCGCTGATTTACCGTTTAATAAATTGTGTACGCAGTCAATTTCTGCTCAATTTGTATGAATTTTTGTGTGTTTTATTTTTTATTTTATTTGTTATAAATTTAAAATGTTATGAATTGCCACATATAAAGAATTAGTACTTTATAGAATTATTAAAAAATATGTTTGTTTTTAAATTTACATTAATAAGGTTGTTTTATTGAGAAATATATCCGTATTTATAAGTGTACGCAGACATTTTCGAGCATGTGTATATATATTTGTGAGTAATAAAATTCCGATGAATAATTTATATTTGAATTTTATGATTAACATCAATAAAAAATAATGCGAATCTCTATGTGGTATATAAGAAAAAAAAACATTTAACTGAATCGAAAAATCTTAAATTAAAAAAAAAACTTTTTAAAATATGTAGTCAAAGTTCACGGGGGAAAAAAATATGAAATTAACAGCGAGAATTGAAGTTCGGCCATTCAAATTTATATCCCGCATTCTCTGTCTGTTGAAGTTAAGACCTATATAAAAACCCAATGTCATAATTTTACGTTCGTGGCATCAGCATTTTCTCGCTCCGTTTCAGACGCAAATTAATTTCGAATAATTTACAAACGAAACAGCCAGATTCATAAATTCACCATTAGTGCGTTATTTTCAATTAATGCGTCGCAATAAATACACTTAAATTGTATTCGAACATTTCGAACGAAAAAAAGAACAAGAAGTGCGTAATTCTCGATCGAGTTACGTAAACGTTTTACTGATACAGTTTTGCAATAATTCGTTTAAAATTGAGAATCGAAATACTTTTCTGCAATATCATCAAAGTGGGAAGCGCAACATTACAGCCCGGCTTAATTTTATTATACGAAATTCGACCAGGATGCTGATAATTCAAACAACAGAGGTATGTGGCGCTCTGGAATGTACGCTTGTCAGTCGAGAGCTGTTCGTGTTCGCAATACCAATCATACTGGGAAGGGTTTTTTATTTTATGTTTTCTTTAATATCGCCAAGCATGTAAATATTTCAGAGCAACTTCGTATTCTCTTCTCAACATTTTTCATTAAAGGATAAAACAATTATATCTTATTTCATTCGATAAAGTACTTGTACAATTATACGAATTAAGTTTAAAGTTTTTCTCATTCGTCCTTTTTTTTATAAATGAAATTTATATATGTATATAAAATTGTCATTGGTTAGCAATGCTAAAATATCGTAATTCTGAAAGTATGTTTTAAAAATAGAATCAAGAGCAAATGTATAATAAATACAAATATATATATATATATATATATATATATAGAGAGAGAGAGAGAGAGAGAGAGAGAAGGAGAGATAGTCATCAAAAAGTCATCCAAATATGACGCCTAAATACGAGAATCACTGTATAATATGTACAAGTTATATGGAACACATAACCCGTTATCAACAAAGTCATACAGAACACTTCATACATTGTCAACACGTGCCAACTATTAGACAATAACTCCCTTGTGAGTACCGAGAAGTAAATAAAACTATAAAAATGTAACATAATCCATTATCAATTTTGAAGTAAACAAAAACAACTTAATGATCGGAACCAGAGGTTTCTTTGTTAAGGGGGTATTCTAGTCTAGACGCACGAATTTTAAGTGTTTTTTCGGGCGTTATAAAAAAAACAACAAATATTTTTACTATCCATTTTTATCAGTTATTTATTGACTTTTTAAGAGTATAAAAAAGTATTATTAAAAACAAAAAAATCAAAATTGAAAAAGGTACAGGCTGGCAAAATGGGGGCTCGATAAAAATAGGTATCTCCTGTTTAACGTGGTTCCAACCCTTCCGGTCATCTGAAACAAAATTTTTTTTGAAATTATTAAAAAAGAAGGTTGTAGTAGTATCCCCGCCTAGTAAAATTTAAAAAAATTTTTTTCGCAAAATGGCGGCAGTGTGAAAAAGCAGTAATTTTTTTGCACTATTTTTTTCAACTTTCGGAATTTTTTAAAAATAGTAAAAAACAAAATTTTAAAAAAATTTTAAGCGGGAACAATAACTGTTATATTAAAAAGCTCTGTACCAAATTTCAAGTAAATCGGTTCATTAAAACTTGAGCTATCACGTCAACCGTGTCGAAAAAAGTAGATTCGAGAAAAACGCGTTTAAAGTTGATTCGTTCCGGCCAGACCGGATTGGTTGGCGCGTCACAAAAATAGCTATAACTCCGAAAATAATTCGAATTTAGAAAAATTCTCTTAAGGACATATTCTTAAAGGTCTAAACTTTGAAAATATGTAAAAAAAATATTTTTTCGAAATTCTAGACTAGAATACCCTCTTAAGTAAAATACTCTGTAAAATCAGTTCTAATATAAAAATTGTAACAACATTTAGAGCTCCTCAAGTCACTGTTGCAGCTGATTGATAAATAAAAAATATCTTTTTAAACACTGTAAAAAGCTGTAGTTGATTAATAAATAAAAAATATCTTTAAAAACTGTAAATTCGAACAAAAATTCCATATCCATTAGATAAAAGAATATTTTTCTGCAACCTTTTGCAATTTTCTCATTAAAGGAAAATATGATAAATAGCTATCTTGCAGGTCTACTCCACCCATACCATCATTATAATCTACAACTATATTAGGTTTTGTAATGTTTCCATTTTGGTCTGTATAATTTCTACAATTTTTCTTTTTTGTTACAATCATTTCTGCTCTGAAATGTTTTGAAGAAAACAAATATATATCTTTTTTGTCCTTCCATTTTACAGCTAAGATACCATTGTAAGATCTTAAAATGTTTTCAATTTTGTCGCTGCGAGATCTTTTACCATATTTTTTCTATTAGATCTAACTGTTCCGATAGTATTATTTTTTTGCAAATGTAATTTCCTATACAGTTTTGGTGACGAATACCAGTTATCTAAAAAGAGGGTGTGTACAAAATGAACTAAAGGTCTATATAAATCCAGTACAACATTTTCTGATGCGCTATTATCAGAATAAAATAGTTCTTTGATAAAAGAGTTTTTTATAATAATAAAAAAATTGTATTTTGTAGTTACTTGATTATTATTCAATGAAAATATGTAAAATTAATGAAGTTCTACAAAAAAGCACTTGTATGCCTTCAAAACAGAAGTGTGACACTTGCTAACTGAACTCCGAGGTTATTTTAATTTAGCAAAAATCACACGACGTGCTATGTACGTCTTATCGACATTTGGTACAGATAGCAGTCGACGTACAGAGCACGTCATTCCAGCGCAACTGGTTAACCCTTTAACTGTTTATGTCGAGTATACTCGTCAGAGCGAAACGAAAATTTTTCGCATAATGTCGAGTATACTCGTCGTGAAGATAAAAAAAATCGCATTCGTATTATTATTAAACGAATCAACTGTAATTTTTTTCCCTGAAAAAGGGCAAATAAAGATCTTTTAAAAAATGTACATTTTAGAATATTCGTTAGTCTGGCAACCTTATTTATTTTAATACACAATAGCTTGTATATTTTCTAAAAAATATATATTTATAAAATATATATTTATAAATAAAAAATATGTATTTTCTAAAAAACCAACACGCAACTTTTGATTTTTAATCATAATTACCTAATTTTATAGGCAGAAACATTTTACTCTGTTTATGTCGAGTATACTCGTCTTCGCTGGAAAATAATTAAGCAGGCAGAAAAAGTTTTTCGAAACAAAATTAAACAGTTAAAGGGTTAAAAAGAAACATCTAGGCGTTACATTTGGATGACTTCGTAGAAAATTTAAATTATTTTATTTTTCATATCTTTCATTTATATTATAATACAGTTATACTTTTTAAAAATACCTTTTGATGTTTAGACTAGAAACCAATAATGAATGTAATATACAATGTATTCAACTATGGTTCGACGTTTTTTTAAAAAAAATTTAACAGATTTTGAAAAACGACCTTATCATATTCAATGCTTTAGTATAATAAAGTGGTCAGCTATCTACTACCTTCTCCTTTAATCTTGCTCTGCATCAAATAACTACAATTTATATATTCAATATAATTCTACTATTTTTTCAAGTTGAAAAATCTTATATTCAAGATTATTTTAATGAAACACAATTGTCTATCATATTAGGTAGATAGAGTTGTTTTTCGTGGATTGCTGACTTTAATTAGTTCATTTTCAAATATTTACTAACTAGTTAAGTTCATATTAACAAATTTTCACAAGAATATTAGGTACATTGAAATATATTTTTGTCAATAAACTAATCATCAATAATACGAATGTTATATTTCAATAATTATAATTTTCATACTCATTTACAAAACAGCTCACTTACTTTGACTTTGGGTGTGTGTGTGCGCGTGTGAGGCTAGATACCCGGCTTTAGATACAAAAATACGTGCGTGCATTAAATGAGTACATATGTCTCTATAAACGACAATATAAACCCGTCGTAATGCAAGGATTCTGCATAATTCCAGTACAATGACGTCGGTTCGTTTGAACGCTAGTCATGTACAGACCATATCTAGCGAAGACGATTTTCCAATGCACGTACGAAAAGTTCATGCTGTGTGAGACCTGTTCTGCACGAACATATATAATGGTCGATTTCTATTCTTCTTATAGTTGCGAACTCGTGATCTCGTGGAATGCACGCGACGTACACAAATTTCGTCTGACAAATTTACATACATATGTGTACTGTATTGTGTATTTTTGTTGATATGAATTTTTCTCGGTTGCAATTTTTATATATGAAATTTGAAATATATTATTGCAGAACGAGACGGTGTCAGAAACATGTTTCCTCTTATGATTATACTAAACAATTGGACTGTTTTTTTTGAACAAACACAAAATATATTATGGAAAAGATACACGAAAGTATACAATAAGTGAAAAATACAGTTCTTATGCTCTGCAAAGTAATCTATTTTTCATTCAACCACATATTTTCAGCACTTGTCTATATACATATGTATATATTACATAAACACCAACTATAACATATACTATATCAGTGATGGCGAACCATTTGAGCTCGGCGTATCAAAATTTTGAAAACCCTTAACTTAACTCTGGTGCCGTGTCGCATATAGAAATATTCATAATTTTTTGATATTTGCAACCATAATAAAAAAAAGATTTATATTTTTGATATTTATTTTATATATTTAAATGCCATTTAACAAAGAAAAATCAACCAAAAAATATGTATAAAATGAACAAAAACAGAAAAACAATGTACATTTAGGAAAAAATAATAATAAAAACAATGATAATCAAATGGTACGAAAACTAAAAATCAGTGACTTTTTTTGTGCTGAAGTTTGTCTGCTAATTCTTCGATTGCAGGTTCATACTTGGTGCACTTCAAGGCCAAGCAAGCGCCACTAACTTCAAATGTTAGTTCGTTTTAATATTATTTAATGCTGAGAACAAAGTCTCACAAAAATATGTTGATAAAAAAATTGTTAGCAAAGCCATCACTAGATTTTTTTATATCGCTAAAAAAGTCAACTAATCTGTTCCAAGCACTCAAAATTTCTTGTTCGTAGTTGCACTCTTCTTCATTATTCAAACGATTTCGTTCCAGATTTTCAAGTTTCGACCTTAAGTCGACAAACACGTGAGTCCAAATGCTATCTTGAAAATCTGCAAGTTGTATCTCTAAATCGTCAATTTGCATCCATTGGAAATCATTTAATTGCAAAGTACTGTAAACAACTACATCTGGCCATTGCGAGAGACAAATATTTTAATTATGCAATTTTTTGTCTCTGTCGATAAAACCAAAATGTGTCACCCAAAATGAGTTCTCATGTCACCTCTGACACGCGTGTCATAGGTTCGCCATCACTGTACTATATATATATATATATATATATATATATATATATTATATGATAGCCTAATAAAGAGCACACTATTATATGGATCCGAAACGTGGCGAATGAAAGAACAGATAAAACGAAAAATAGAAGCCACAGAAATGGATGCATTGAGAAGAGCAAGTAGAAAATCTCGATTAGAAAGAATAAGAAACACCGAAATAAAAGAACAAATGGGGATCCAAAAAACCGTACTCGAAGATATTGAGGAACACCAATTGAGATGGTACGGACATATCCAGAGAATGAACGAAGGAAGACTGCCAAAAAGAGTGATAAAGTGGAAGCCACAGGGAAATAGAAGAAGAGGAAGACCAAAAAAGTCCTGGATGGAAGGGATAATAACTTCAATGAGCACCAGGGATTTGAATGAAGGAGATTGGAGTAATAGAAGCGGGTGGCAGTTAGGCATCGGACAACGTCGCAGGACGTTATGAACCCGAAATTATATATATATATATATATATATATATATATATATATGTGTGTGTGTGTGTGTGTGTGTGTGAGTGTGTGTATAAATTATATATTGTAAAAAAAATATAGTTTTAAACTTTGTAATTTACTTAAATATTCATTAATAACTCACTCTTTCTCAAACTAAACTGAATTTAAATTTTATTGATAATCAAAAAAATTAAAAAAAAATGTAAAATTGACGTTTGACTCAAATTATAAAAAATTTAAAAAAATCATAAAAATAATCTGTTCATCTTGAACACTGTATACATATAGAAGTTGAAATTACTACTTGCAAAAAAAAAACTAACAGCCTTTATTTGATTCAGATGAATACAAATAATAACCATAATAATAATGTCCCTTTGAATATATATATATATATATATATATATATCTATATATATATATATATATATTGTTGTATGAAATAAAAATAATTATGTTTTTATATTGTTGACATGTTCGCTACAGTCAATACTCACAATATCATCTCAGTTGATTGTCGTCAGGCACGATGTAAAATATCGTTTTATATTGCGATGTGGTCGTACCAAAAAATGACAATGAGTTATTGTCAGCCTTGTGAGAGGTACATTAAATAGAATGTCATCATAACATTTCATCTTTAGTACACGCTTATCAAACAAAACTCTTTGTCAAAGTTTTATATGTTCTTATATCTCTTTCAGGATTTTTATTGTAACGATTGCGGAAAAATAAGCGGAACAAATAACTTACACATACACAAAACACTGAATTATACAAGTCGTTTTTATTTAATTGAATCGTTAAGTATTTTTAGGTTCATATATATATATATATATATATATATATATATATATATATATATATATATATATATATATATATATATATATATATATATATATATTCAAATAAAATATAAAACATCCATAAAATAATCAACATACAATTGTTCATATCTCGGTTTAGAGTAAAATAATAAATTTTCTATGAATAATATAAAATATAAACATCATAAAATAATCAACATATAATTGTTCATATATATTATATATATATATATATATATATATATATATATATATATATGAAATAATTCATACAATATATATATATATATATATACATGGTCAGATAATTAAGTAATGATGACAAAATTCAAAAATCGAGTATATTTAAAAATTAAGGTACATCGCTGCGATCCCCTTCAAAGTAGTCCCCTCCCGCATCTATACACTTATTCCAGCGAGTTTTCCAGTTTTCGTAACAATTCTGGAACACTTCTTGTGGGACCTCTCCGAGTACCCTCGTCACAGATTCTTGGATATCTTCAACGGAGTCAAAATGTCGACCTTTGACGAATTTTTTCATATGGGGGAATAGGAAAAGTCACAGGGTGACATGTCCGGTGAATAGGGTGGTTGTGGTAACGTTGCGATGCCTTTAGACGCCAAAAACTGAGAGACACTGAACGTACTGTGACAGGGAGCATTGTCGTGATCCAGAACCCAAGTCTTCGCGATCTCTGGACGCACTCTGAGCACCCTTTTTTGTAATTTTTCGATCACATTGCGATAGAATACTTGATTTACGGTTTGTCCAGGTGGTACGAATTCTTTGTGAACCATCCCTTTGCTGTCGAAGAAGCAAATCAACATGGTTTTCACTTTGGACTTGCTCATTCTCGCCTTCTTTGGCCTTGGTGCTCCAGGGGACAGCCACTGTTGGCTTTGTCGTTTAGTTTCGGGGTCATATTGAAAGAACCAACTTTCATCACCAGTAATAACTCGATCGAGAAGAGTAGGATCACTTTCAACCTGCTCGAGACAATCTTGAGCGATGTTCTCTGTTCCATTTTCGTGACATGCACTACTCGCGCGTTGTTACAAAACACTACAACAACTGGCGAAGAAATGATCGTACGAGGGTGGTCAAGGTCTCAATCGAGAGAGTAGGGATCTGCTATTACGGTGGCGGAGTTACAGGTTCGCAGTGTTACCACAGGCCGAGAAAAAAAATCGGTCGCATTACTTAATTGTCTGACCTCGTATATATGAACACTATACTATAATATATATATATATATATATATATATATATATATATATATATATATATAGAGAGAGAGAGAGAGAGAGAGAGAGAGGTGTTACTAGATGCTATTTTGTATAAAATGTTTTAATTTTTGTATCAGAAAAAACAGTAATAACCCACATAAAATATTTTCTCTAAATTTTATTGTTTATAATTTCATCCATTTGAATCCTTGTCAAGTAACTCTCAGATACTGATTATCCAAAAGTTATTTGTCGATAACTCAGGTGGTTAATCTATTAAGTAGAGAAAACTAAAGGCAACCATTTTGTTGTTGTATTTAAACAGTGTGTAGAGTGTGTCAAAATGTTTAGATTAAAAAAATCTGTAGTGTAGAGTAAAATTATTAATTATTTTCGAATGAATTCAGAAATGATATTATTTTAATAAGGTTAGTACTTTATTAGTGTTTAAAAATAACAAAAATAGGTTATTGATATATCACATTTACTTTTAATAATATGTAGATTAGAATTTGTTCCATTTTCATGTGACAACTTTTACATTTGTTTATAATTTAAAAGTTAAATACAATTATTGTTATATTGGTATAGTAATTATAAATAAATATATATATATATATATATTTATATATATATATATATATATATAAATATATATATATATATATATATATATATATATATATATATATATATATATATATATATATATATATATATATATATATATATATATATATATATATATATATATATATATATATATATATATATATATATATATATATATATATATATATATATATATATATATATATATATATATATATATATATATATATATATATATATATATATATATATATATATATATATATATATATATATATATATATATATATATATATATATATATATATATATATATATATATATATATATATATATATATATAATCAATGATTTTTTAATTATTGTATTATTTTCACGCATCTGATGATAACTATAGGTAATGGGCGGAAATTATGAAGACTGTTTTAGACAATCTGGAATATAATATGAAAAACATATAGGCGGCTCTGTTCTTTTGTTTGTTGAATGTTAACAATGTGTAGAATGTGTCAACATGTGTGGTTTGAAAAAGTCTGTAGTGTAGTGTAAAATTAATAATTATTTTAACATAAATACGTTAACGATATTATTTTCATGAGGTTAGTACTTCGTTATTATTCAAAAATCAAAAAAATAGTTTGGTAATGTATCAGATTATCTTTCTATAATATGAAGGTTGGAATTTGTTTTGTTTTGATGCGATCACTTCTTTTTTTATATTTGTACATGATTTTAAAAGGTAAATAAAATTATTATTACATTGATATAATAATTATAAATAAATATATTTTTTTAATAGTTGAAATCTTAAAAAATATAAATTGCAATATATATATATATATATATATATATATATATACAATATAAGTAATATAAATAGTTATTAAAAAATTGTTTAAAAATGAATATTTCTCATTATTTAGGTGTTATTTTTGTTATTTATGTATAATAAATATGGTTTTTGAATGACTGGTTCTAATTATGGTAAGATGTTATATTTCATCAAGATATTGTTTTATATATATATGTTAAAATGAAGTATTGTATATTGGAGGAATACAAGTTGAAGCTTAAAGAAAAATAAAATTGCTGTTTATGAAAACATTTTTAGAGATTATCAAATAATTCTGTAAATTGCAAAATAAAAAAATTAAAGAAACAACTTGCGTTATTTTAATTTATAGATTCTAATTATAACTATTATCTGTATTTTCTTCTAATAAATAAATTATTGATTTTTATATGTTTCAATTGTATCTTTATTTGTATATTTTTGAAGAAATAAAGATTTTTGTTGTTTTTCTTTTAGTTTACAGGTTTTTATAGCAAAATTTGAATAGTTTTTTAAAAAATTAAAAAAATGTTTGTTTTCACCTTTTGGTTTTAAGGTTTTATTTGCAAGCTTTATTGTTTTTTTGAAATTAATAAATAATATTTGTCATGTTATCTTCTTTGATTTGCAGATGTTAATTCAAGTTATATGTAAATTTTTTGAAATAAATAATATATTGAATTTTGTTATTTTTTCCTTATTTATGCGTTCTTTTTATGTTATTTTTAATGTTTCTTTTTATGTTATATTTTTTTATGTTATATATATATATATTTTTATATATATATATATATATATATTAGGTTGGCAAGTATCTCCTTCCGCTTCTTTTTTTTTTTTTTTTTTTTACATAGCTGCGAAATTCAAAAGACCAGAAGGCGGAAGGGAGATATTTGCCAACCTAATATATAATCTCCCTTCCGCCTTCTGGTCTTTTGAATTTCGCAGCAGAAGGCGGAAGGGAGATACTTGCCAACCTAATATATATATATATATATATATATATATATATATATATATATATATATATATATATATATATATATATATAGGATATTGGAATAAGAATTATTAGTATGATATTTTTAATTTGGCAAAATTTCCTGTATAAATATAATGTTATTGATTATATTTTAAATATATTCTTGTAATTTTATTCATATATTATGTACATTTTGTATTTTTGGAGCAGTGTTATACTGTTAAATATTATATTTTCAATAGATTATTTTTAAATATTATATGTATATATGCATAAACATACAAACATACATATATATATATATATATATATATATATATATATATATATATATATATATATATATATATATATATATATATATATATATATATATATATATATATATATATATATATATATATATATATATATATATATATATATATATATACACACACATACATATATACATATGAATATAAAAATAAAATTGATTTGTATGATTTCTATCCATTCTTAACTTATTACTATAAGTCATTTAGGTGAAATATTTTAGAAATTATATTTTATTTTTAAAATCATAAAAATCAATGTGTTTATATAAAAATAATTTATATTTTTATTTAACTGAATAGAATTATTTATTTGTTTTTTAAATTTTTAAATATATTTATATATATATATATATATATATATATATATATATATATATATATATATATACATATATTTATACATACATATATATATATATATATAGACACATACAAACATACACACTTTATGAAATTCCTAGCATCACTGTCTAATATGTGGCAGAAAGGCATTCGGTCTCCGATGTGAAATATAAAACCAATGGTGCTCTTTATCCTTAGTGAAGGCAACATGCCTAAGGGAGCGAATCATAAATAAAAAATCTTCATTGATTTTTTTCACTTTAATGGTGGACATGACTAAATACTAATTGGTGGTGACATTTACTGAGGCTTTCGCTCAGCAGTATGCTTATATAAGGTTATATATATATATATAAACATTATATACATACATACATACATATATATATATATATATATATATATTAGGTTGTCAAATATCTCCCTTCCGCCTTTTTGTCTTTTAAATTTCGCGGCTATGTACAAAAAAAAAAAAAGCGGAAGGGAGATACTTGACAACATAATATATAAAGTATAAGTGTACACATAAACTTGAATCATATGTTCATTCATACCACAATATGTGTCCAATGAAAACATCACAGTACTATTTATTTATTTATTTATTATAGCTGTTCATTGTAATTTGCGTATACAATTTTAATATAAAAAAGTACATAAGCCGGAAATGTAAGATCGTAATATTTTTTATTTACATTCTGCGAAAAGTACCAACTCCAAAGCTCTATGGATACATTATTATTCCCACTAGAATCGAAGCCGCTGTACTTTAAATTCGAGATGAAAAATACTCTGTAACTTTGTGACAGGACGTTCCATAGTTTTAAAAGCTTTCTCAATTTATTATTAACCTTCAGTTATGATTCGAAATTATACACTCAGACATATCGAACTATCTATCTTTATATATATATATATATATATATATATATATATATATATGCACATGTGTGTATATATATATGTATATGTGTTTGTTACAATATCTATAAAAGAGTTATGACTGTCTATCCACATATTTATAAATATTTTATAAATACGAGGTTTCGTGTTTTCATACTCAGTTTTTCTATATCAACAATAAATTTTTATCTAATATTTTTTTAAACATATAAATTTGCACACACATACACAGCCACCCACACGCCCACACACACATATATACATATATATATATATATATATATATATATATGTATATTTATATATATATATATATATATATATATATATATATATATATATATATATATATATATATATATATATATATATATACATATATATATATATATATATATATATATATATATATATATATATATATATATATATATATTTATATATAAAAGTGTGTAGGTGTATATATTATGTCTAGGATTATATGCAAGACAAATCCATGATAACAAAAGTAATTTAATTTGGAATATATTAGCTAATTGATATCCAATTAAAAATGTTTTCTTGGAAACAAGCTTATTTCACAGAAAAAACGCGACAGTGAATTTTCTCTCGATTTTAATTAAATTTTCAGCCCCCTAAGCAGAAATGTAGTCATACAATTGTGCTCGTCTACCCCAATATTTCACTGTCGGTTTTTTTTTTTAAACAAACGATTACATTGCTTTTTCTCCGGACAAACTGTTGTCGTTCGAATCTGAAAAATTTAAATTTGTATCAGTCTGTCGAAAGAATTTTATACACAAACGTTTGAAAAATGTACCGCACTACAATATCGACGCAGACTTTTCACATTCTTCGCTTCGAGAATATTTAAAATTTATAATTAGATGATTTCTTTGTGCCGAATTATTTTTTTTTATAAATTCATTTGCGGCTGATGTAGTAAATTTATTTTCTCATAAAATTGTATATCATATATATATATATATATATATATATATATATATATATATATATATATATATATACATCCTCAACTCTCATTTTTTTTTAATTCATTGCTGTATAAAGATATCATTTATTTTTTCTTCAATTTGAATTATATATATATATATATATATATATATATATATAAATATATAGGGTCGTTTGATAAGTCCGTGTAAATTCCGAAAGATGGCACCACTGGTGCATATCGAGGTTATTTTTAATTAGTAGCACCTCTTGGAAGAACACACATCAAGTTTCAGCCATATCGGTCTATTCCTTTGTGTTTGACAATCGTTGGAATCAAGGAAATCGAGTGATTGTCAAATAATGGACGAAAAAAATTTCGCGTGTTGATTAAACACTACTTCATTAAAGGCAAAACGCCTCAGGAGACTAAACAGAAGCTTGATAAACATTATGGTGACTCTGCATCTTCGATTAGTGCGGTTTATAAGTGGTTTCAAAATTTTCGGAGTGGCCATATGAGCACAAGAGACGCTGAACGTTCTGGACGCCCTGTTGAGGTCACCACTCCAGAAATCATTGATAAAATCCATGATATGGTGATGGATGACAGAAGAGTGAAAGTGCGTGAGATTACTAGTGCTGTAGGCATCTCGTGTGAACGGGTACATAATATTTTGCACCGACATTTGGACATGAAAAAGCTATCCGCCAGGTGGGTGCCGCGATTGCTCACGATCGACCAAAAACGAGGTCGTGTGAAGTGTTGCAAGAACGGTTTGCAGCTGTTTCAGCGAAATCCGCAGGACTTTAAGCGTCGTTTCATCACTGTATATGAAACATGGATACATCACTACACTCCTGAGACCAAAGAGCAGTCTAAACAATGGGTTATCGAGGGGGAATCTGCTCCGAAAAAGGCGAAGACAATTCCTTCGGCCGGGAAGGTTATAGCGACTGTCTTTTGGGATTCGCAAGGAATAATCTTTATCGACTATTTGGAAAAGGGTAAAACCATTACAGGTGCATATTATTCATTGTTATTGGATCGTTTGAAAACCGAGTTGCAAGAAAAACGTCCCCGATTAGCCCACAAAAAGTCCTCTTTCATCACGACAACGCACCAGCTCACACCTCAGCAGTTGTGGCCGCAAAACTAATGGAAATAGGGTTCCAAATCGTTTCACATCCCCCCTATTCTCCAGACTTGGCTCCATCGGACTATTATTTGTTCCCTAATATGAAGTAATGGCTCGCGGGAAAAAGATTTTATTCGAACGAGGAGGTGATTGCAGGAACGAATGACTATTTTACAGACTTGGACAAATCCTATTATTCGGAAGGGATCAACAAACTAGAGCAGCGTTGGATGAAGTGTATAAGCCTAAAAGGAGACTATGTTGAAAAATAAAAACGATTTATTCAAAAAAATGAAGCAGTTTTTATTTTTACACTGACTTATCAAACAATCGTATATATATATATATATATAATATATATATATATATATATATATATATATATATATATATATATATATATATATATATATGTATATATATTTAATATTCTTACATATTATTTGTTTCTCAAGCTGCTGATTTAATATATTTCTTCATTTCTTTTATAAAGAAATGTTCTTATATGTTAAAAAAACTTTATAAAAATATTTAATAATCAAATGTTTTTTTAAATGTGAATTTCGATTATGTTAAACTTTATTATATATACATTTTGAAAATATTTTGATTTTTTTACCTTACAACATTCCATGCCAAAATATTTTCCTTAATTATAATTTTAGTATATATATATATATATATATTATGTTGTCAAGTATCTCCCTTCGGCTTTTTTTTTACATAGCCGCGAAATTCAAAAGACAAAAAGGCGGAAGGGAGATATTTGACAACCTAATATATATAATACATACATACATACAAATAAATCATATTTCATGTATTATAAAAAGTCAAGTTCTAATAACATAAAGAATGTCTATGACCTAAAAACAGAAATTGTTTTAAGATGTAAAATGTATCATATATATATATATATATATATATATATATATATATATATATATATATATATATATAGTATAAATATGTATCAACTTTGAACGAAAACTTTTGTAAGTACATCATTTCCTATGTCGACATTTTACGAAGAAAATTTGTAAGGATTTCTAAAATTACGCGGTTTCACTAAAATGGAATGAAAAATTGGTGCTAGTGCTCAAAGACAGAATGAAAGATGATGTGAAGACAACTTAAATTAGGATGATATACGATACTTTAACAGAAGAAGTAAGAAAGACGTTCGTTTGTAACAGCTTGACAAGCTTTATTTAAATTTACTTTCAGTCTAATTTGATATTTGGAAGCAGTCATCATTTATCAGACCGATTCTTCTCTTATAATTTATATCGTTTAAAAAATAAACGTTATTACTGTATTAAACGTACAAAGGTAGAATTACGAGCGATGATTTTGATTTTACATGAATATATACAAGTATATATATATATATATATATATATATATATATATATATATATATATATAATGTATCTATGTTTTGATCTGTATAAAAAATAAAAAAGACATTTTTGTTCAAAAAGTCAATGTTCAATACCATATAAACAACAATGTAATTATTTACAGCAGTTTCAAAAAGTATTATAAAGATTTACGATTGTAATTCCTATATATTTTGAAATTAAGTATGTAATAAAAGCGTATTATTCAAACACAAATATATAACGCTGTTGTACTTACTAATAATTCATAATAACTTTTATTGTTATCTACATTAAAATTTTAATAATATATGTGTAGACATTAAGTTTGTTCACGTATATTTGTTTTGTTAATAACTCTTATGAATATATAACATATTTGTTTATGTTTCTAGTATGTAATATTTTTTAATCTAAAATAAAACATTATCATAATATTATAAATACTAAATAAAGAAACTTAACAGAAACACTATTATCTAAATTCACTATTAATTGTTATTTGCTTAATTGAAGTGTTAGAACGTTTAATAAAAATTATATTAATATAAAAAAGAGTATTGTTATTCATGGCATTCAGTTAGGAAATTACTTCATTTATTACAATTAATCAATAATAATTGTAAACACTCTTATAATAGATATTTTCATAAAAATCAAATATTTTTTTTGTTATTTTCACATCATGTCAACGTATTTTTAAAGAATTTAAATGAGGATGATAATGATTTTAAAAAAAGTTTAATATATTAAAAACTAAATTTTAACATTTATAGCATTATTCTCAGTGAAGGCAATAAAATTCTTAAACATTTATATATTATTCTATATATATATATATATATAGTGAATATATATATATATATACAGAAGGTGTCCCACAAGGTAATGGGACTTTTTTTACGCGAGTTTTTTTTATGGGGCAAATTATACCTCTATTTCAGCGGGATTTTTTTACGCGATATTGATTTACGAGGCACTTTTTATACGGGGTCAGATAGATTTCATTTTATATAATTTTTCATGGAATTTATTATATGGACCGTTTATTTAGAAAGTGGTGCAAGTCCATTTTCTGTTGTTTCAAGTAAATTAAAAGTTAGCATATTTGTCAATTAAAAAATATAGGTTAATTATGTCGAGTCTGGCAATGTTTCTACTAATTTATCAATACGTAATTTGATTATATAAATTTCTTTTAGGCGAATTTAACTAAAATAATGTATATTTACACGCTGGAAATGCACTTACACCACTTTCATAATTAGTCAATTGTAAAAATCATGGCCCGATTTTGAAAAATTAAATATCACTTAAAATATATTTCGTATTAATCCAATTTTGTTTATAAATAATCAAGAAATAAAATGTGAGTAGTATTTTTATTTTGAAAGTTGATTATATTTATATATTGTTAAACTTAACATAAGATATTGGTATTATTTATTTATGCTCTTCATGGCAGTGATTTTGAAATATTCATGATGCACAGGAGGTATATAAGGTAATGGATGCTCCATACACCGAACGTATGTAATAGGCCTGGCATCGTCAATCCAAAGGCGCCAAGGCGATTTTTTCAAATTTTGGCGGTCTTCCCACGACATGTAGGTGATAAATCTAAAGTCTTAAATTCTGTGTCCTCCATTGACTATAAAATAGTATCAGTGCACTTTTGCAGATTTCCAAAGATTTACCTTTTCTCCATTAGTGTTTCTTCTTATCTGCTTTTTTTAATTGCGTTTTGCAGATTTTTCGAAATATAATTTCATTTCGTGATAAAATAAATTTATTATACATATATAACATGATAATAATCCTGTGGTGCGTACAGGAAATTCTTTTTTCGTAATGCCATTTCTATGATACTAAAATCTGCATCGTTTGGAAGATACGAATGCCCGGAGAGTAAAAATTTATGATCAATTACTTCAATGTTATTTTCCAAAGACTGGACAATCCTCAACTATATCAATGCTATTTGTAAATTTCGTTTTTACCCAGTACACATATCACTCAATACACATATCTCGCAATACATGACTTTGAGTCGTTACATTTTGTAAATGTCTCAAACAGCAAGAAGCTATTTCCTGCGATCCCCTGGATTTTGTAGTTTCGTAAACACATGCAAATATGTTTATTGTCGTGGAAATTGTGAAATCCCTTTAAAACATACATATTTCGCTTATAATATGCGATTGAAATAGACAAAGACAATAGATTTTTAAATTAAAAGAACAGGCAAAGTATTTATTGTGATTTCTATGGAAATTGGACTTTCACCAGTTTCATAATCAATGGCTACGCAATTTCTTTTATCGACCAATTTTAAATTGAACAAAGCATTGGCATTTTTAAGAAATTAAATACTAACTAGTTATAAATAAAAAGTTTATACTAAATTAAGCATAAATTACGTGATATCTCATTTTTTTTAAAAAAATGGACTTACACCATTTTCAAAATAAACGGTCCATATATCAGAGTGATGCAAATTTTTACTTGAACGTATAAAAACACGATATAAATATATAAAAGGTTGATTGTTTTGAACTACACTAGCGATAGTGACACCGAATAAAATTTATCTATTTTTGTTTTCTAAAACGTATTTTTTTATTAAGCTATGTGAAATAAATATGTGTTTCTACAACTTTACTAGCTTCTATTTCCAATATTTTTTCTGTTATACTGACAGACTCAATTTACGCGATTTTCATTCGCGTAAAACAAATCCACGTGGAACGGATACTCCGCGTAAACTGAGGGACGGGTGTATATATATATATATATATATATATATATACAAAGCAAGATATAATTAAATATTGCTTTACAATAATCATTTCTGATAACTATAAGTAATTAAATAAAGTAAGGTAAAGTACCTAGTTGATGTATATCATTATAAGATCGACGGTCCACCATTAATAATAAATAACTAGAAACAATTGTAGTAAGAGAAACACTACCATAATACGAATGTTTGTTAAAAAGGATTATAATTATTTTGTATATTGTGTTATGTACGATGTTTGAGAAGGGTATTCATAATCTGATATACTCGACAAGGAAAAACTTACAAACATTTAACGGTGATTCAAAGTTATGTACAAATATGAATATTTGCGTTATATATTTGCATATATATATATATATATATATATATATATATATATATGTATTTAAAATATTTGACTTCCTATGGGAATTTGTATACAGAAAATTCACATTTTACAAATCCTTAAAAGGTCGCTTTGTGAAAGTTGTGACAAGATTTAAATATTTTATCAAATGAATTAACTAACTGAATTATATAAATTTCGAAGTCAAATTATCATTAAAATTTATATCCAAACATCCAATTTAATTTGAAAGTTACTTATAAATTACTTTACAAAATTAGTTTCGTTAAAATAAAAAAAAAACACTTATCTATAAATGAAATATTTTTAAATACGAACGAATTATATCTATAAAATAGTATATATACATGCAATTTAAATATTTAAAATTTTTGTATATAATTTTACAAATTATGTGTATTATATAAAACCGTAAAAAATAAAAACGAAAATTGAATGAGCACACCGATTTTTAATGAAAAAAATAAAATATATAATATATTTTAATCTTAAATATTATTTTTCCAACAGTATAAATTGTTCATTTTTATTTATTAATCATTCTATAATAGAACGTTTATAAACATAGAAGTAGCAAAAAAATTACAAAAAGCCGATTTTACTTCTATCTTTTTCACAACATAATCAGTTCATATATATATATATATATATATATATATATATATATATATAAGGTGGCTAAAATGAGATTGAAGGATAATAGAGGATAGTGAATTATAGTAAACTAGTAAATGTATGTCTAAACCTTTCAGTATCATTTGGGCACTCTTAAAGAATACGTGCTGTGTCCCACATAGTAATTTTCTTATGAAAAAATGGGTGATTGTAGTAAAGCGGCTTAATGTGACGAGTTTTTTTTATGACTGATGGATCATAAATTCTAATCCACTTCTATGAACCGTATAATCTTTTATTAAAAAATGCTTGTTTGGAACTTTTTTATATACTTTGATTTTGAATGATATAAAAATTAATGTATATATATATATATATATATATATATATATATATATATATATATATATATATATATATATATATATATATATATATATATATATATATATATATATATATATATATATATATATATATATATATATATATATATATATATATATATATATATATAGGTAAATAGATAACATTATTATAATAAAAAAATATATTTTCTATTTTACATATTAATTATTAAATAAAAAATAATAGAAAAAAATTCCACATATACAAATGATATATATAACAGAAAACAATATCTATTTTTATTTTATTAAATTCATCGAAAATTAAATATTGTGGTTGATACAAAAGATATTTTTTATAGAATATATTTAATAACTAAATATATTGGTTATTTAAATTCTTGTTGATTTTTATTACCATATATTAATATGTAAAACGAATGTTATAAAATATTATTTATATAGTAATTGATTGTTGAATTAATAAAGAATTGTAATTTGTCAATATAAAGTATCAATCTTGTAATTAATTTAATTAACTTATATATATATATATATATATATATATACGGTGAGTCAAAGTGAAACTCATACAGTATTATGTTTAATAATTTTTTGTATATAAATTTTTAAATAAACAAAAAATCCCTTTTGTATTCGGCTTAAATGGTTTATTAAGGATATTTTTGTCATATAAAAATAAATAAATCATAAAATAATACTTAAAGACCAAAAAAAGTACGAATTTTGAAAAATCATTCAAAAACACATCAAAAAGAAACTCATACAACAAACAAATTATTTATTAAATTAAAATTTACAATGGATTGAATTATCTTAGTACTTATTAGAGTAGTGTTTATTAATTTTTATAGCCTTTAAATCAGTGTTTCCCAACCTTTTTTAGGCCATGCCCCACCTTAACATTTCTAAAATTGTTATGCCCCCCATACATAATTTTTAACCTTTAAAAATTGTTTTGTTCCCTTAAGAAATATAAATGATAATAAGAAATCACTATGAAAATCAAAAATCGTTTTTCAAAACATATAATTGAAATTCAAAATAATTTTAATATTGATTTTTCTATATTAATTTAGTGCGATCCTTGCGCTTGATGCTTGCTGCACAGAGATTTGATATTAGATTCAATTTTTAGCTTTAATCTCAAGTCTCCAATATCAAGTCGATTTCTTTTTTTATCAGTAAATCATTTACAGCACTAAATCCACATTCAATATGAAGATGGAAACGGTAGTAAAAGTTTTCTTGCACATTTGGTTGCATTTGGGTATTTAATTTCAGTTTCTTCACAAAGCCATATCGCTCCTTTTATATTAAATAAAGTTTTTACTGATTATCATTTTGCAATCGAGTTCTTCTTGATATGCATATTTGATATATCAGACAAATCCACTAATATTGGCTGCTTCATCCATGTTGGGAAATCAATTTGTTTTAAATCAGAAAATCTTTCTTTTAAATCAGCGGATAGAATATTCAAATGATTGACAATAACAAGTACAGCGGTAAAGTTACTTCACATTTTTGGAGCCAATGAAACTTTCAAAGTTTTTGTTGTTAATATGTTTCTGATATAACTCTATATTGGTAATAAATCTTTGCTTTTGCATCGACAAATTTGAAAGTTGCTTATTTAATAATTTAGTTTTTCAAAGATATCGGCTAAATAACTTTGCTTTACCATATTGTTAACAGATACTTCATTTCAGGTTTGTCGCTTAAAAATTAAGAGTATCAAACAGTTGCATAAATCTTTTCAAGCAGTTTCTTTGGATAGCCATCTTACTTCAGTATGAAGTAAAAATCTCACAATTTTGTTCTTCACAAAATAACTTGAAAAAGACGCTCACATTTGGCACTAGCTTTAATAGCATTAACACACTTTATTACTGCATGTAGTACTTCATTTAGAACAGGCGAGATATTTGTAGCTACCAAGTTTTCCTTATGAATAACACAATGTACAATAATCATTTCTGGATTCGCATCTTTCATCAATTTTAAGCAGCCATTTTTCTTGCCCATCATAAATCTGCAGCAAAGCTGTTATATTTTTCATTGGTATATCATTGACATCTAAGTAGTTTTTTAATTTATTATAATTATTTCAAATTAACACCAACTGAATGATGTGAAACACTACAGAAGTTGAGTTGGGCCAATTAGGTGCGAACAACGGCGTTGTTTAGCGAGTTTTAAAACGTCCGGAGTTCCCCGCGACAGGCGGCACATTCCGCGGTGAATCCCCGACGAAGTTTACTTGACGACTCTAATTACCCAGTTGATATTTTGGTAACATCAAACGAAATTATACCTAATAATTATTTACAGCATTTTTTTAAGAATTTGCCTTTTTTGTTAAATTTGTCACCGATATCTATCATTGCATTTAAATAACCCAAAGCGAAAGGGTTAAAGTCGTGTCGAGTCCATTTTTAAATTGCCCCCCTTAACTATCAAATTGCCCCCCTGTGGGGCGTGGGCCCCACGTTGGGAAACACTGCTTTAAATGATTCGGAATTGATTTAACTAATTTTTCACAATAAGCTAAATCAATTTTTCCCTATTTTTCTAATAATGCTTTTTTAAATCATTTTTATTACTAATAGTGTGTGTTCTAATGCCAACTTCTAAATGATTCCATAGATTTTAAATCACATATATTATATCAAGTCATTATGGTGGTGTTTTCAGTACTTTGGGGCAATTATATAACAACCAACTACGTGTTTTATAAGCTTTGTGCTTGGGGTCGTTGTCCTATAAAAATTAAATGTTTGTAAAATCCCAAGTTTTTAAGCACTGGCTTTGAAATTTTTTCTTAGTAGAACAATATAAACATTTTACTTCATAATGATATCTATAAAATTAAATTTCCAACCCCTCTCGTAGACATACACCGTCATAACATAACATGACCTCTCCCATGTTTGACTGTGGGACGTAAGTGTTTTAAAGACATTCCTGTATTTGGTCTTTACCATATATTAATTCTCCTATTGGATCCAAATAAATTATATTTGCTTTCGTCTGTAAACAAAACATCTTTTCAACAATCAAAACTCTTATTAACATGTTCCCGAACGAAGCTTAACCTTTTGTTATTAGCTAAATTTATGAAAGTTTTCTTCCTGGCAAGAAGAGCATGAAACCCATTTTTATTTACTATATTGCGAATTGTTTGGAGGCTTGCTTTTTTATTTAGATACTTTTTAACTTCTAAAGTCAATTTAGGCGCACTAATTTTCGAATTTTCTTTAATTTTTCGTAGAATCTAACGCTCGTCATGGTCATTGAAAATCTTGCGGAAACTCTCTTTGACTTTATTGTCAACACTTTGACCGTTTTTAAATCTTTTTATTACAGATTGCATTGTAGCGTGGTTTTTATTATTTATTTTCCAAATTTTCCGTAAAGTTTTTCCATCTTTGTAATGAAAAATCATTAGCTTTCGCTCGTCCATCGATGATTGTCTCCTTTGTCTACTCAAAGTGAAAATCCAATTTATATTTTTTACAAAATGATTATAAACGACTTAACAACAGGTTTTTTTATAACCAAAGTGACCAAACACATATTTGAAGAATATACTTTATTAACACAGCAGTTTTCAAGCCAGAATAATTCGTTGTATGAGATTCACTTTGATATATTTTTTGTTCATTTTTCAGAAATAGTTACTTTTAATGGAGTAGAAGTATTAATTTACAATTAAAATTTTCAAATATAATAAAAATAACCTTAATAAAGAACTTAAGTGAGAGAAATAAAGAAAATTGTTATTATATTAAAATATATGTGTAAAATTATTGGAAACATAACTCTGTATGAGTTTCACTTTAACTCACTGTATATATATATATATATATATATATATATATATATATATATATATATATATATATTATGTGTTTGTGATTACTTTCACATAAATCAATTATTACCCAAAACTGCCAATTAGTTCATTCATGTGAATTTAATTCAGCATAGTTTCTCAACAAATAGTCATAATAAATATGATTAATTAATAATCTCACAGAAGGACAATAAAATATTTCATTACATTTAATTATTTAATCTTTTTTGATATAATTAATGTATATTAATCCATTAATCGAAAGAAAAATTTATTTGAAATGTATAAATAGTAAAATAGAAATAAAAATTTCATTTTATAAATGATTTTCACAATAATAATATAACACACTAATCAATAATTAATCAATCTGATGTCAGATCTTTTTGAAGAAAAAAAAACGTTAACCTGACACACATTTTCCATAATAAAGTTTTCAATAGAAGTCATTACAAATTCTATTGATTAGTTATGTATTCATATATTGGAACTTTTGATAACTTCATATATTGGAACCACGAACATAATATATTAAGAATTCATGTGTTAATATTGCATAGAATATTGTTGAAGTTTGTTATATGTGCAATTTAATTACTCGCACATATGCTGATGTTCTATTCATTCGCTGAACTTAATCTACCATTAGGAACTACGTACATAACCGTTTCATTATTTAACATGCTGCAACTGCATTTTATTGTTTAAACACACTTTCGTGATTACACTAGATGGATTATAGTTGTTAATACTACTTATTGAAGATTGATGGTTGTTTGTGATTCTAATATAAGCTACATTAGATTATACGTATATTATATATATATATATATATATATATATATATATATACATATACATATACATATACAGGAATATCTCGCATAGTACGGCTAATCAGTTCCACTGATTTTCCGGACTAATCGAAACATTAACTAAATACAAAAAACGTTAATTGGTTCCAAATATTTTTTATCCACTTTTTCAGTAAATAAAACGAGGGTAATAAACATTCAAATGTTTGTATATCAACAGAAGAAAATCAGGGGTTCATATATTCATTTCAAAAACATTTTAAATTCATTTACAATTAAAATTCAATTATCAAAAAATCGACTTTACTCTAGAGCAGGGGTTCCCAACCTTTTTTATATCCTAGAGCGCATTCTAAGATATCGGTAGGCCGGCGGGCACCAGCTATTTTTTAAGGATATTTATAATTGACCAAGGATAAAAAATAATAAACGAAAATAATTTCAAAGTAATAAAATTATTGTACAAATTACATACACACAAAGAAACATACATACAAAACGTAATACAAAATAAACAAAAAACGCACATAGAAAGAAATCATTTAAAAAAACATAAAAGAAAACATTAAAAAAAATATCAATCTGTCAGTGTGATCTTTGGCATTGCATTTCATTGGCCAGTGCTTCGTAATTAGGAGATTATGACGATAATCCTGTTAGCAAACAATTATAAAGATGCTCATCGGCGAGTCGAGATCTATATCGTGATTTTATTAAATTCATGTTTGAAAACAACGATTCGTATAAATACGTTGACCCGAAAAACTATTTGATTTTATATGCCGCTTTTTTCAAAAATGGGAACCTTTCTTTGTCGACTATGTTCCATAAGTCCTCTGATATTAAGGATTTTAGCAAAATATCATTCTTAAGGTCCAAAATTTCTAACTCTAGTTCTTCTGCTTTCCCCTGAACAAGATCTTCAATACATGCGGCTAGTTCCATTACATTTATTTGGCAAGTAAAAGGATTGATACAGAAGGAGACAATTGGCTCGATATTTGTAAACTGCAGAAATCTCTCTTCAAACTGTTTTTGAAGTACTTGAAGGGTCTCAATAAATAATGACACGTTTAATTCATTGTTACCTAGCATTTTCTTCATATGTGGGAAATGCACGAGAGACTTGATCTGCAGATGTGATATCAACAAAGCCAATTTAGCTTTAAATGAGTTTACAGAGCTTATCATTTCAGCTATATTTTTGTCTTTTCCCTACAACTCCAAATTGAAAGAATTCAATTTTTCCATGGTGTCTGCAAAAGTGGCGGGCGCACATAAATCGGTCCGCGGGCGCCATGGTGCCCGCGGGCACGGGGTTGGGAATCCCTGCTCTAGAGTTACGAATCGAAAACTAATAGAAAAAGAAAAAAGATCACAAAACTAGAACTGTGCATGCGATGAGGATAATGTGCGCATGCGCATAATAATTTTTTTTTAATTTCAATCCGTACTATAGTGAAACTGTTCTAATCGGAGAAGTACTATGCGAGATTTTTCTGTGTGTATATATATATATATATATATATATATATATATATTTATGAGCTGTTTATTTTGAAAGTGGGGTAAGTCCATTTTTTGTTATTGCAAGATATTTAAGGGTTGGCATTTCAATAAATTTAAAAATATTTGTAAGTATTAATAAACATATTTTTTGTATTTTGTGGTATTAGATAATGTAAATTTATAATCCAATAATAGTGTTTATAGTGCTGGCTAAAAAAAATAAAGGTTTTATTATAACTAAATGGACTTGCCTTACTTTCAAAATTAATGAATTATTGTAATCGTTAATTTAAATGGATAATATTTCAGTTGTATCAGCCTTTTTTACTAATAAAAACAAAATACTATTCAAGTTAATATAAATATTTATTCATTTGATAAAAAGTGAAATAAAACAAAGAAAACAGTTTTTAAATATTATAGTAGAAAAGATAACATAACAAAAAACAATTCATTTTTATTAAGAATTTCAATGAAATTATACATTTTCGTTAATCATTCACTTATATACGTATAATTATATTGAATTTTACTCAGGATTTAACATTTTAAAATATTCATGATGAACGGGAGGTATATATGGTAATAAATCCATCATGTCCTTATATTTGTCAGAAGTAATAGATCTCTTTTTTTCATACATAAAAGGTAATTTTATATTTCCGAAATTACTTGGTCTTCCTCGTTGTGGTGATAAATCGATAATTTTAAATTCAGCATCTCGTCCTATCGAAGTTTTGTATAACATTTTGTATGGTGCATCCCTTGTAAATCTGATCCAGCATATACTTAACCGATTCACACAGTTTCTCCACTGGTATTTTTCTTTCTTTTCAAAACCGCTTCTTCCAGAAATTGGGTTAAAAAAAATCGAAAAATTGAAAAGGTTGGGTTGAAAAAAAGAGATAAAAACACCCTACATTTCAGACATGATGTTAAACCACCACATTTGCTTTACCATACAGCAACCGGAGTTAAATTTTACCGTAATATATTCGGTTAAAAATAATTTCAATCTAAGATGGACTTACACCATTTTCAAAATAAACATATTTACAATACTGTTAAGAGCTAAAACTTCCATCTCCCAAATATTAGGATTCTGAATTTTTTTGACTATAAATTCGCGGCTTGTACAAAGCGTTACAGATATCGGGCAAAAAATCATTTGATAAGTCTTTTACCTATAACGACGCATTATCTTAGTTTTTGCGTTCAAAAATAGACTTGCCCCACTTTCAAAATAAACGGCTCATATATATATATATATATATATATATATATACATATATTTATAATTTATTTTTCTGTTAGTTTATTAATGGATAAGGATTTCTTCTTAATATTTTCAATTATGATGATACCTTATTTTACCTTTTTAAACAAATAAACTAATATATACTTTTCGTCCATCTTCAGAAGGCTTTTACAAAAAAATTTTTTGGCATGATTTGACGTCAATAATTTCGAATTATTATTCTATTTGTGTTTCAGTTTTCATTAACATTTTTAATAAAATAATTTAAAATATTAATACGAAATTAAACAGTTGAAAAATAACGATAATCTGAATAGTTTTATGTTGACGGCCTGAATAATTGCAATTGTCACAGAATGGATATCCACTATTTATCCGCATTTACACAGACCATTTATTTACCTGAACAACGAGACCATCTTATTTACCGGCATGTGCAAACAATTGTTTTCAGTAATTTGGCGCGTGTTCGGTCTTGTTAATTCCACGGACAACCTAATCAGTGGCCACAGATTAAGTTGGCCGAACGAACGCCCTAACTTCGTCGTTTACACTTATACTACATGCTGTTTGTTGTAATGTTCTTCATTTACAATAGTAACGATATAATAGATACTGCCGTCTAGATGGAAAAGACGCTCGTAACCAAACGGCGCATATCTTGATAAACGAGCAGTAACGTTTTTGTCTATCTAAAGAGCAAAAAAGCGACTGCAGACAATATCATATTCACTTATTCTGAAATATAGAAATGTTAACAGATAAAAAACATGATAAGCTGAATAACAACGACCGGATGAAGTTAAAATTGACTTGACATATTTAATATTCGACTGCATATATATATGAACATTTATATATACATATATACATATAATATATATATATATATTTTCTGTTAGTGTATTGTGTGTGTTTTTCTAACATTTCGTTATGATACCTTATTTTACCTTTTTAAACAAATAAACTAATATATACTTTTCGTCAATTTCTTTTTCAATTTTTTTGGTTTTTAGTCAATAATTTCAGTTATTATTCTTTTGTGTTTCAGTTTTCATTAACATTTTTAATAAAATAATTTAAAATATTAATAAAAATTAAACAGTTTAAAAATAACGATAATCTGACTTTTATGTTTCCTGAATAATTGCAATTGTCACAGAATGGATATTCCTATTTATCCGCATTTACACATCCCACTTATTTACCTGAACAACGAGACCATCTTATTTACCGGCATGTGCAAACAATTGTTTTCAGTAATTTGGCGCGTGTTCGGTCTTGTTAATTCCACGGACAACCTAATCAGTGGCCTACAGATTAAGTTGGCCGAACGAACGCTAACTTCGTCGTTTACACTTATACTACATGCTGTTTGTTGTAATGTTCTTCATTTACAATAGTAACGATATAATAGATACTACAGCAAAAGACGCTCGTAACCAAATAATATAACATATCTTGATACAGCAGACGTTGTTGTCTATCTAAAATTTTACGACTGCAGACAATATCTGTTCACTTATTCGAAATATAGAAATGTGTAACGAACACACGAGCTGAATAACAACGACCGGATGAAGTTAAAATTGTTGACATATTTAATATTCGACTGCATCGTATCTGAACATTTCTACATACATACATACATATAAATATATATATATATATGTGTGTGTGTGTGTGTGTGTGTGTATTTCTACATTTCGTTCGATACCTTATTATGAATTATAATACACTCTACGTCTGGAACTAGTTTACATGAGAATCAATAGAAATGATAAAATCAAAAAACATTATTCGATACTGTGACAAGCAGATTTTATTTTATTTTAGTTTATTGTACACTTTTCTATATTACAAATATTCAGATCAAATAAGAATATTAATGTATTTTTACTGTTATATGTGTATTTCTGAATTTACTTATTTTTATTAGTTATTTAATTTCAATTATTGTTTACATATGTATTATATATATATATATATATATATATATATATATATATATATATATATATATATAAATATATATATATATGTATATACAGTGAGTCAAAATGAAACTCATACAGAGTTATATTTCCAATAATTTTACACATATATTTCAATATAATAACAATTTTCTTTATTTTTTTTTTGCTTAATTTCTTTATTAAGGTTATTTTTATTATATTTGAAATTTTCAATCGTAAATTAATACTTCTACTCCAGAAAAAGTAACCATTTCTGGAAAATGAACAAAAAATACATCAAAATGAAACTCGTACAACAAATTATTCTGGCTTGAAAACTGCTGTGTTAAGAAAATATACTCTTCAAATATGTGTTTTGTCACTTTGGTTAAAAAAACCCATTGTTAAGTCGTTTATAATCATTTTGTAAAAAATAAAAGTTGGATTTTCACTTTGATTAGACAAAGGGGACAATCAACGATGGACGAGTGAAAGCTAATGATTTTTCATTACAAAAATGGAAAAACTCTACGGAAAATTGGGAAAATAGTTAATAAAAGCTACACTACAATGCAATCTTTAATAAAAAGATTTAAAAACGCCCAAAATGTTGACAATAAAGTCAGAAAGAGTCTCCGCAAGATTTTTAATGACCATGACGAGCGTTGGATTCTACGAAAAATTAAAGAAAATTCGAAAATTAGCGGGCCCAAATTGACTTAGAAGTTAAAAAATATCTAAATAAAAAAGCAAGCCCCCAAACAATTCGCAATATAGTAAATAAAAATGGGTTTCATGCTCTTATTGCCAGGAAGAAAACTTTCATAAATCTAGCAAATAACAAAAAGTTAAGCTTCGTTCAGGAACATGTTAATAAGAGTTTAAATTATTGAAAAGATGTTTTATTTACGGACGAAAGCAAATATAATTTATTTGGATCCAATATGAGAATTAATATATGGCAAAAACCAAATACAGAAATGTCTTTAAAACACTTACGTCCCACAGTCAAACATGGGAGAGGTCATGTTATGTTATGATGGTGAATGTCTACGAGAGGGGTTGGAAATTTAATTTTATAGATATCATTATGAAGTAAAATGTTTATATTGTTCTATTAAGAAAAAATTTCAATGCCAGTGCTCAAAAACTTGGGATTTTACAAACATTTAATTTTTATAGGACAACGACCCCAAGCACAAAGCTTATAAAACACGTAGTTGGTTGTTATATAACTGCTCCAAAGTACTGGAAACACCACCATAATGACTTGATATAAATGTGATTTAAAATCTATGGAATCATTTAGAAGTTGCCATTAGAACACACACTATTAGTAATAAAAATAATTTAAAAAAGCATTATTAGAAAAATAGGGAAAAATTGATTTAGCTTATTGTGAAAAATTAGTTAAATCAATTCTGAATGATTTAAAGGCTATAAAAATTAATAAAAGCTACTCTACTAAGTACTAAAATAATTCATTCTATTGTAAATTTTAATTTAATAAATAATTTGTTAGTTGTATGAGTTTCATTTTGATGTGTTTTTGAATGATTATTCGGAATTCGTACTTTTTTTTGGTCTTCAAGTATTATATTATGATTTATTTATTTTTATATAATAAAAATATCATTAATAAACAATTTAAGTCAAATATAAAAGGGATTTTTTTATTTAAAAATTTATATACAAAAATTTATTGAAGATAATACTGTATGAGTTTCACTTTGACTCACTGTATATATATTTATATTCCAAGTGGTGGTGTAGTATTTAGAATTACAGTTTGTCATGCATATATACGAATTTCATTGCAATTTATTTTTAATATTTAAACCTTCAATAAAAGGTTGTTTTTTTTAAAAAAAAACTTTAAATATTCACTTATCTATTTAGTACTGTGAGGAGTTCACTTTTATACAAATAATTCACTTGTTCCAATATCACAAATTTTATAAAAATGTTCAATAATAATTTATTGTTCATATTATTTTCTAGTTATAATTTCAATGAACCAAATATCATTAAAAGATAACTATGTTATTATATATATATATATATATATATATATATATCACTATTAAATATTTTACAAACTTGTGCTTTCGAGATGAATGAGCCCAAAAAAAGATATTTAAATGATTGTATTAATTAAACTACTTATTCGCTCTTATTTTAATTATATAATAAATTAGTATATGAAATAATAATTTTCTATTTAAATGCATAGTTGTAATAAAACATTTCTTCAACAAAAATTTTCAATTAAATGCATTATTATTTTAAAAATAAGTTTTAGAAATAAGTAAAGAAAAAATTAGGTAAAACTATTATAAATAAGTTAAAACTGTCCATATTTTCTCAATAACCATAATTTATTAACAATGATAAAATATTATAAGTTCCTAAAACTAGATAAACACTTATCATTATATTAAATAAAGTCTTTTTGTTTGATTGTTCCTTCAAATTTATTTCCACATTTAGTGAACAGATATATTTACAAAATATCTAAAATATTCCCAATATTTAATATGATATTAAAACGGATTCGTATATATTATCATATCCATACATTAATTTAAAAATTATTTCACTATACAATTTTTTATGAATTATTAACAAAAGGAATAAAATCTCATCATATTGAATTTAATCGACAAATTTTTAAATCAAACTTATATTTACTTTTTCATTCTATTTAAAAGAATCATCCATTTGTTTCAAAATATAGTATGTTTCATACAAATATATTTTTTATACAAATCACTTTTATAATAAAATTTGACATGAAATTGTCAATTTGAATATATATATATATATATAATATTTGAATGTTATGGACATAAATTTGTCACAGTGTGTTCTTTAACGACATCGAAATTATGTACAGAAATGCGATTCTAAGGTCAACATATAAAAAACAGACGTTAAATACAGGAACACGCAAACAACAATACAAAAGTAATATACAATCTCTTACATCTTAATTGGTACTAGAAACACATAAACTGGAATCGAGTGCCAGATACATAAATGTTAAGCGAAATTTACATTTCTTTGATTATGAATATAATTTAATGTTTCAGTTCGAACGAACGTTAGCTATAAAGTACTTAATGCTTTCTAAAAATTAATACACGTTCAAGTAAATACAATTACGTGTACACACATACACATTCAAATATATATAATGACTATTAACGACTATTATATGACTGAAAACAACGTGTATGTGTTTGAACAATATTATTTATTTATTCATAGAAAGTAAAGATCAAGAAAATATTAAATGTTACAATATGTCAGTTTTACGACAATACATATAATTAAGCTCTTGTACTACCATGCTTTCAAAGGAAGTGTAAAAATCACGATTATATGAAAGTACATAAAAATATCTTTGTTTTACTTATTTTTAATTATTATACTTTACTATTTATATATTATAACAAAATAATAAAAATAAGATATATAAATAAATAAACTTTAATATTAGTTAGAAAATAATAATCAATTATATGAATACAAATATTATACTCCTCAATATTAATTTTGAATAGAATTGAATTACCATAGATAATGTACTTGAACGATGTACAAAGGAAATATTATATAAGGTGGCACAAATGAAACTGAAGGATAATAATAGTTATGTAAATAGTATTAGCAAGTAAACGTACATATAAACTTTCAGTCTTATTTTAGCTACCCTTTATAAAGCAAAGTATATAGTCGCAGAAATTCAGTAGTGGACACAAAGATGAATAATTAATATTAATCGTCCTCAGAGGGTTAATCCTCTATGGACGATAAACCCATATGTGCGTTCTATGAAAGCTATTGACATAGTTGGTGAACTCGTATATGCGTTTACTGAATACAAAGTAATCAATGCGTTTGACAAATCTTTAGTTTATACTGTCTACACAAACAAAAATTATAAGCATCTTGCAAAGGATACATACATACACACACATAAATATATATATATACATGTGTGTGTGTGTGTATTCTTCCACATCAAATATTTTATTTATTTTAAATCCTGTGTATTTATATTCTTAAACATTTTTTCTTTATTAAAACATCAAATGCACAATTTTCACATATTATTTTTAAAAAAGTTTGAAATTGAAATATTTTATTGGTGAACAGTTTTGACCTATTATATTAATAATCACATTTCCAAACAGAAAATAATTGGATAATTAAAGCTTTATGCACAAATTCAATTGTGTACGTATACATTTGTAAGTCGTATGCATTATACAATATATTTTACATTATTTACATGCTAACATTGCACTCAAAGCATGCATCACTAAATGGCCTGTCTCAAACAGTAATCCGATTATGGTACAAAGGTGGATATTAAAGTAAACTGATGGTTTATGTACCAAATAAGCATCTTGAACATATTTTACTCTAAGCTATTTAGGTAATTAAAATTAATTTCTATTATAATAGAAATTTATCGTAATAGGAAAATGATAGTAGATAGAGAATTGAAAATTAATAAAGTTTTAATTCGTATTGAATTTTTGGTTCGAAATGAAAGAGAATGTATTGAAAATACGAATTCTGTTTCCAATAAACTTATCGAAAAAATCGCAGAATTTATATAAATTCATCTATAAATTTTTCTTTATTTAATCAATTAAATGAAAATTCGGAAAAGTGAAACAAGTGGCTAGCATTTTATTAACAGTTTTGGAAAGATGTTTGTAAATAATTGTGACTATTTTATAGTACTGTTGTTATTCTTCTTGTATAAAGTTTTCCAATAAGAATGTCAGAATTTTGACAGCTGGTGGAAGCCATGTTTGAATTTTTTTTCAAGCTTATTTTAACATTTCAACTCAGTATAGTCCAGTGATCAGTAAACTCATTAGTCAAAAGAGCCAAATGTCAACAGTACAACAATATATTGTTTTTTGAGAGCCAAATTTACAAGAAATCTGTTTTAGAAGTCGATTAAAACTAGGAACTAGTATTATGTGATAGATAGGATTAGACACGCTCCATGTACTGGATTGCCTTTTTTCTCCACTATAATGTCAAATTTGTAAAATAATAATATTTGAAAAGATGATTCCTGTGAAAATCCTTGCGCCGTTTCTTCTCTACAGAGTGACATTATAAAGTGATAGAGGGGTATCAGGGCTCGTTTCATAAAACTTACAGTTCCTGTATTACAAGTTCTTTATTTAAAATTTATATGCGATATTTGAAAAAAGAACTTGTAATACAGAAACTGTAAGTTTTATGAAACGGGCCCCTGTTTTTTTAAATATTGCGTTATTATTATTGCCAATCAAAAAGTGTACCCAATATACCAATTTTGTGTAATTGGTTTTTTGACTTTAAACACTGAATAAAAAAAAACTAGATATCTATCATAATTAACAATAATCTTGTTTATTGATAAAAAGTATTTTTTTAGTCTTATAATATTACATGACACACATTTAATGCACATAGTCATTATTTCTGGAAGAGCCGCATTCAAGTGGCCAAAGAGCCGCATGCGGCTCGCGAGTCGTGTTTTGCCGACCGCTGGTATAGTCTCATAAATTATAAACGTTTAACATTTCATCAACTTTTGGAAATTGTAAAAACTTCAATAAGCTTATTGAAACAAGAGTATGAAATATTAATTCTTTGAAAATTCCGATCAGATTTCAAACGCAATTTGTGAATGAATGTTTATTATAGGCAAGAATGTACGATTTGGAAAAATCATTTTGTAAGTGTGGAAGATACCATGTAAAAAAGAACCTGATAACGACTTTCATGAGTCAACTACATTGAATTTGCACATTTTACTTTTTTTTTACTTATGATTTTCTCGTTAAAAAAACATCAATTCGCAGTATTATTTAACTTTGTTAAATGAAAGAGTATAGCCAGAAATCAGCTCAAAATAAATAAAAAAGCAAGATTCAGTTTGTTTTATTCGGGACACTTTGTCGTCCTTATACTGCTATTTTAACAACAACAAATTTCTGTCAACTTAAGTAGGATGTTCTGTCTCATCCACCATAACATCTTGACTTGGATCCTTTTAATTACTCGACTCATAAGTTTTATGATGTAAAAAATTTATAGTAATGACAAGGTTATTGAAATTATGCAAAACTGGTTTGGGATTTATTCTAAAAACAAATTTGAAATAGAAATCAAGAAACTTTTACTATGATAGAATAAAAAATTGCAATCAAGGGGGAATATATATACTGAGAGTTGGTATGTGAAACATGTAGGTTGTGTTATATGTAAAATTTATAGAGACAAATTCTCGTTTACATTTGAACTACCCTCGTTTTTGTATAGAATAAATATTAGAGAAATCATTCAAATGAAAATGTACAAACGCTGTATAAGAAATGCAATATGTTTTATATATAGTCTAATAAACAATGTGTTTAGGATTTTATTGAATCATAATTAAAGTTACTAAAAATAAAGAATCACTAAGTGAAGGATTAAAAAAAATTATAATTAAAAATAGATGCCAACGAAAATATGTTCTTTAGAGTTTTATTAAAATTTATAGTAATTTTTTTTTTATATTTCATTATAAACTTTTAAACAAATCATATGAAAATATTAAACATGTTTATATATATATATATATATATATATATATATATATATATATATATATATATATATATAATATAAACACATGTATGTAAGTATCTAATGAGTACTTCAAGAGCAAAATTTAATGTAAAACCTAACACGTTTTTTTAAAAATAAAATTTCAATGCAAACAATGTCTGTAAAACGTTGTTGTTGACCTAAATTACATTCGTGTAGCTATAGTCGTAGAATGTCTAAACATCGCATTAAAAAAATAAAATAAAAAACCGACAACTTTAAATAAAAAAAATTTTCACAGTCCTATACGTGAACATTATATTTAAAAAGTTTAACATTCCACTTAATACAGCCATTCATCATTCAAAAACATGATACGTGTTTAAAACAACATTCATTTAAATTGAACTCATTCCTTTTTGACTACTAAAATGTGAGTTATCGCAGGTACAGCAAATCGAAAAGTTTTTTTTTAATATCACACAAACGAAAGTTCATTCAGTACAATCAATCCGTATGAAACAATTTGTTCATTTTTTACTGAATTTTATCTTGTGATTTTATCGAATGTTGTGTTCATGATTATTGAAAAATAATAATCAGATATTCATTTTTAATTTCATTCAGTCCAACATTTCTTTTAATAATATTTTTTCAACAAATAACAAAAATCATTCATGTTGGATTAGAAAAGGCATTTTATAAATGATACAACACAAAAATCAATTTTTTGTTATACAAAAATACTGTATCAAATATTAGTAATATTGTTTTTTAACAATTTGATACATATTAAAAAAATATATTACTTGTATATGAAAAAATATTTTTTGAAGTGATAAATATTAAAATTATAATATAAAAATAAATAACTAGAAAATTATTTGACACAAAAATAATTATTAAAAATGTTTATAAAATAATTTACAAAAAATATTTCTATTACAAAACTTAAGGAATATTCTAGTCTAGACGCACGAATTTTAGGTGTTTTTTCGGGCGCTATAAAAAAACCAACAAATATTTTTACCATCCATTTTTTATCAGTTATTTATTGACATTTTAAGAGTATAAAAAAGTATTACTAAAAACAAAAAATTCAAAATTGAAAAAAGTACAGGCTGGCAAAGTGGGGACTCGAAAAAAAAGGTGTCTCCTGGTTGACGTGGTTCCAACCTTTCCGATCATATGAAACAAAAAATTATTTAAAATTATTAAAAAAGAAGGTTGTAGTAGTATCCCCACCTAAAGAAATTAAAAAATTTTTTTTCGCAAAATGGCGGCAGTGTGAAAAAACAGTCATTTTTGCCCCATTTTTTCAAATTTCGGAATTTTTTAAAAATAATAAAAAACAAAACTTTCAAAAAATCCTAGGCGGGAGAAATTACTGTTATATTGAGAAGCTCTGTACCAAATTTCAAGTAAATCGGTCCATTAGAACTTAAGATATCACGTCAACTGTGTCGAAAAAAGTAGTTTCGAGAAAAACGCGTTTAAAGTTAATTCGTTCTGGCCAGACCGAATTGGTTGGCACGTCAGAAAAATAGCTATAACTCCGAAAATAATTCGAATTTTGAAAAATTCTCTTAAGGACATATTCTTTAAGGTCTAAACTTTAAAAATATGCAAAAAATCGATTTTTTCGAAATTCTAGAATAGAATATCCCCTTAAAAAAATCTTGATTAAATTTTTTTGGTTAGGAAATGTCAACAATTTTTTTATTCTTTCATAGAATTTAAATAATTGTATACAAAAATTAATTCGTCACAGTTTTAAAATAAATATAAATTAAAATGGTTGTCATAAATAATTGGAGTGAATATTTTAAATGAAATAATAAAAAAAATATCTATACATTTCTAGTACATTCTATTTTTCAATTAATATTTTTTTAAACAGGATTTTATATTTTGAAAATGAAATTTATTATTTAATTTATTTTCATTGCAGCTACTCTATTTTAAGAATTACTTAAAATACTAGTTTCTAATAAAATTTAAAAAATAACAAAATCTGTTGAACAAAAAAATATATCTCTTTACACCCACACATATAAATATACATACACATATGTGTATATATATATTCATGTATTGTATATACATCATGTGTACGAATGAATGTTTAACGACTTGAATTTTTAGAGCAGCGAACATTACTTTTATCCATACATGATAGCATACTTTATACCGCACATTTTTAAACTGAAAAGTTTTCCGGAAATTCTCGAACCTGTGCAAGAAACTGAATCGCTCTTTTCAACCACGTAAACCGAACTCAATGTTTAGTGAAACGATAAAATTGCAACTTGCATTCAAACTGTTTAGATACACGTCACGTTTTTGATAACATAATTTTACCCCGACATCATTCAAACTTTTCAATATGAACGCGGCTGTTTTCTCATGCATTCACACATATACATTTATGTATAAGCATACACACATATTCATTTATATATATATATATATATATATATATAGAGAGAGAGAGAGAGAGAGAAAGAGAGAGAGATCATACAGTCATATAGTCTTAAATAGTATATTCTGCTTTATTTATCATGTACGAGGTCAGACAATTAAGTACTGCGACCGATTTGTTTTCTCGGCCTGTGGTAACACTGCGAACCTGTAACTCCGCCACCGTAATAACAGATCCCTACTCTCTCGATTGAGACCTTGACCACCCTCGTACGATCATTTCTTCGCCAGCTGTTTAGTGTTTTGTAACAACGCGCGAGTAGTGCATGTCACGAAAATGGAACAGAGAACATCGCTCAAGATTGTCTCGAGCAGGTTGAAAGTGATCATACTCTTCTCGATCGAGTTATTACTGGTGATGAAAGTTGGTTCTTTCAATATGACCCCGAAACTAAACGACAAAGCCAACAGTGGCTGTCCCCTGGAGCACCAAGGCCAAAGAAGGCGAGAATGAGCAAGTCCAAAGTGAAAACCATGTTGATTTGCTTCTTCGACAGCAAATATATTCACAAAGGTTCGTACCACCTGGACAAACCGTAAATCAAGTATTCTATCGCAATGTGATCGAAAAATTACAAAAAAGGGTGCTCAGAGTGCGTCCAGAGATCGCGAAGACTTGGGTTCTGGATCACGACAATGCTCCCTGTCACAGTACGTTCAGTGTCTCTCAGTTTTTGGCGTCTAAATATCGCAACGTTACCACAACCACCCTATTCACCAATCACCCTGTGATTTTCCTATTCTTTACATATTGAAAAAATTCGTCAAAGGTCGACATTTTGACTCCGTTGAAGATATCCAAGAATCTGTGACGAGGGTACTCGGAGATCGTCGGGACAAGAAGTGTTCCAGAATTGTTACGAAAACTGGAAAACTCGCTGGAATAAGTCTATAGATGCGGGAGGAGACTACTTTGAAGGGGATCGCAGCGATGTACCTTAATTTTTAAATATACTCAATTTTTGAATTTTGTCACATTACTTAATTGTCTGACCTCGTAACTCTGACTTGACTACTTCCGATTATCACTAAATTGAATCATTGAAAAAAGTTTTAAAAGACAATAAAATTAGCGATAATGACGTCGTTTAAATTATACAGAGTTAGTCTTAGAAATAAATAAAAAAACTTAAATAGGAATAAAGAAATTTCCACAATGATGAAATAAGTGCATTGTAGTCGAAAGGACCTATACTGAAAAATTTCGATTGTATTGTAAATAAAATTTATAGATTTAAATTCTCATTTGTATCTGAATGATCTCTCTCTCTCTATATATATATATATAGAGAGAGAGAGAGAGAGAGGATCTTAAGACCATTCTTAGAAAAACATTCAGTATATAAAACAAGAATTAAAAATTTATAATAAATGTGAATACAAATGAAAAGCTCTTGTTAAAGCTGTTCGTTGGTTGGTCATTAGTGTAACTTTAATTGGTTATTAATGTAAATTTAATTGGTTATTAGAATAATATTTCAATTTATAGAAATAGAATTCAAACAAGTTTCATAAAAAAATAATTACATGGCATTTAATTACGATGAACAAAACAAGAAAAAATGTCTTAAAGAAATATAGGGCCATCCAAATGTAACGTCTAGATTTGTGTTTTATTAAAAAAGAAAAAATTATACACATGTTTCCTTGTACACCACCCTATACACATGTTTCTTTTTAATCAAATATAAATCTATGCGTCACATTTAGATAGCTATATATATGTGGGAAAAGAAGATGTAATAATTTCTAATGAAAATTGGTACGTGATAAATGTATTAATTTAAAAAATATTACATTGTATGTACGTAGATAAAATAACATACAAGAAAATCTACTTCATTAAAATGAAAAAACTAGATATATTTTGTCTCTTTATATTTTGTTACAAAAAGAGTGCATAGAAAAAATAAAACTAAGATTTGATAAATATATTTTTAATATTGGCAAATTAAAAATATATTTATCAAATTTATAATAAAAACTAAAATTTCTTTCTCGTTTCTCGAATATAAAAAAATAATATATGAATATTTAAAAAAAAATTATTAGATATTAGACGATTTACAAACAAAGTTTAATATTAATTTGTTATTAAAAATAATAGAATTCTTTATTAAAAGAAAACATTAACTGTATGAATATATTATAAAAAGACATATATTAAATTTGTTTTTAACCTAACATACTCATTTTAAATATAGTAAATGATTTAAAGTTTATAAGCTTTAGTTCGTAATAACAATGAAATAATAATGTAAGAAATTCATTTACTTCGAGAACTCGAAGTCAAAATAAACAGACAGTTTGTGGAATAAAGTTTTATTATGCTGGAAGGCAGAGAAAAAATTTAAAAATTTATACTTTACTGGATATTTCATGAGGGATATTTTTATATGACATGTATCTTTTAGCATCGTTATTAAATTACATGAAAATAAAACTTAATAGAAAATGTATTTCGTGTATAAGAATTATACATTAAAATAACTCTCTATGATTTTAATAATAAGATAGATTTTCGTAACCATAAGTTATTCTATTTAGAGACTCTTTTCTACTTTTTACATGCCATTTATTTTGTTAATAAATGTATTGACGTAAATAATTTTTAAATACGTGTTTTTCATAGAGAATTTAACGATTTTATATTTTTTAAAATGAGTACATAAAATACTATTAAAATTCATTTTTACTATAACACAAAATTTTTAAAATGGACAGTACAAATGTTGAGAAAATGAGAAAGACCGAATAAAAGTTGTATAGAAGAAATAGACAAAGGAATGAGGTCTAAAAAACGATCTATAAATAGAGATTGGGTATCAAAGAATGTTATAGAATATAATAAATCAATATTAATAATAAAAAAGTTTTTTACAAATAAACCATTCTTAACACTTTGATGACCACGGTCATGTATGTGTAATTTTGCTAAACAAGAGTTATATAAATGATTTGAGGTTGCAGATTTTATATTTGTTGTTAAAAATGAAAAAATCGATAAAAAACTGTTTTGTATTTATTTTGTATTGAACTTGGCATTGTTTAATGCTTATCAAATTTACAAAAAGAATTCAACAAACATCATAAGATATTAAAAAATTCCTATTAGCTGTCGAAGACTCATAACTTGCTATAATCATGACGAATGAACCAAAATCAAGTAAATTGAATACGAGGATCGTTTGATAAGTGTGGTAAATTTATTTATTGTTTAATTTAATTAATTAATTATTTTAATTAATTTTTTTAATTTAGTTTTTTTTTACTTTCTTATCGTATTTATCAAACGACCCTCGTATTTTCAAAATGTTTATAACTGACACTACTAATTAGATATTTAAAATAGACATACTCTTGACATTAATTGGAAAAACTGCAAAATTTAATTATAAGCTGTTTATTTATTTGAAAAAACATGAAATTATCGGATGAAGCAAAATTGAAAATCTATAAAGAGCCTATAGAGTATGTGCTGTGGTATTTATGTGCTCTTCTTGCTACATTCCACTTCACCTAGGTTAATGTTTCAAAATTTTCCCCATATACAATTGAAATATTAATTTAAGAAATTATGAATTTATAACATAAATAATTTCATAAAATAGATATTTTATGAAAAAAAAATATTATTTAATAAAATTGAAATAATTACATAATTAATGCTTCTCTTTCAATAATTATAATTTTTTATGAACGACTGTATGAAAATCGTCTAAGACAAACAAAAATCTCTGAATGAAATATGTGACCGTTAAGGTGTTAATTTCTTATATATTTATATATGAACATGTATTTTAAAAAAAAATTTATTATTTAAAATTCAGTATGTTTTATATACATAAATTAGTATGTAAAAGATCATACAAGTCACGTAGTTCACTATTTTATTATATATAATTATTTATTTGTATATTAAATAACACGTAGACGTATTGAAATTACCTGTATATATTTACACCAACTGAATATTTTTGTTTGCGAGTTCACGTTAATCTCATGCGACCACAACTAATTCAAATAACCAAATTGGCCACATGAGATCAACATGTTGCCACCGTGCTACTAAATATTATATGTAAACGACCAATTTCACTTTTAAGTTGGGTTTATAATCTAATTATTATATTTTGCTTTTTATTTATTTCACATGTCAAATATTTCGTATGAGAGTAAAACGTTCGAGAAATTAAGTTTTTCGATGAACAATTAAATGACTTAGTTAGTCATTAGCCGAATAATATATGAGTTTAAAAGAGAAAATACTTTTACACCATTTTCTGAACTGTTTTCATATAAAAAATAAAATAAGTCTGATTAAACGAACTTAAAAAATATAAATGTAACGGAATAACATCTTATAGATGAGAGCTAGGCATTGAGTTGAAGATCTTAGCTCATTCAAACATAACTGGCTTGTGATTATGACTGAACTTGTTCTGATGATTTAACTTTTAAACAACTAATCCAAAAATCTCTATTTTAAACACAAATCTAGAACGTATTTTTTTATTACATTATTATGTAAAAAACAATAAACGAAAAAATGAGGAAAAATCAAATATCTAAACAAATTAAAAATATAGGGTGGCTAAAATTAGATTAAAGAGTTTATACCAGGTTCTTGTAACCTTTTAAAGGGCCGATTAAAGTTTTGTGAAATTTTAGAGGACTGCACTATTTTTTATCAAGGACAGGAAATATGGTGTTTTATAGGTGTATGTTCAGAGATATTTTGAATAATTAAAAGCAAGTACGTTAATCTTGAAATTTGTAATTTTATTGTAGAAAAATTGAACAAAAAACACTTTTTTGGTAGAAATATTACACGAAAACACTTGTACATTTGTATATATTACTAAGAAATTTTATATTTTATATGTAGCTTGTTAAGAAAAACGTTGTTACATTTTTTAATAGAAATAAATTTTAAACAAACATTATATATTTAAATAAATTATCCTTATTTACTTTGCGTTTATTTTTTTTTTCAAATATTCATTGCTGTGGGTCTGATTTAGACATACATTTACTTGCTTACTATAATTTATTATTTTTTACTATCATTCAGTCTCATTTGAGCCATTCTATATATAAACAATAAAATAAAGTTACAAAAACTAAAACCGAATTATTTTTTAATCAACTCCTTGTATGAATTTAACTCATATAAATTATTTTAACAAAAAGGGTTCTTAATAGATGTACATCATCTTGCGCACGCATTTCTATAATGTTTATCAGAATTCTTTTAATGTAACATTTTAATGAAGTCTTATCAACTTATTTTCAATAAAGAAAGTCAAGTCAACTAAAATATCATGTATTATAAACATTTTCAATACACAACTCGATGAAAGAAAACTTTTTATACCGTTTCTAAAAAAAATATTTCTAAAAAAATACGTTTCTAGAAGAACATTTGTATAATACTTAAGGATATGGATTCTTAATATATTCCTATGTTTGTTAGTTGAATAAAATTCAATTCATTTTTTTATCAGAAATATTATAATTTATGTACATAATTAAATACAATAATATTCATATGCGTATCGTTTTCAAAGGCAAATGTTGCTATAGAGTGGACCAAATGAGACTGAAGAATAGCAAATGATAGTTAGAAAGTAAATGTATGTCTAAACTCTTTAGTTTCTTTTAGGCTGCCTTATATATTATCAGTTAATAAGATTTAATTCTACTCGATAACTTTCAAAAATATTTCCAAATTATTTTTGATGCTTTTTAAGAAAGTTCTTGGGAGTTTAATATCAACAATTTTTATAATAACATTTTTAAAAAGTCAATAAAATATAAATTAAACTTTTTTCATACTCATTAAGTTAATATATATATTTCTAATGTACACACTAGTCATTTTTCTACTAACATGTAAACATTTTTTCTATTAGATTGGCAGTTTTTTGATTTTTGTATCGTAGAAAGTAGTGAAGCGTATCCGAAACCAACTGCATACAAAATATTGTGTCATTACAAGCAAGAATAAAATTCAAATATTCATCTGTTCTTCTCACTGATTCAACAATCTAAGAAATCTTAATTCGATCAACTTTCTGATCTGCATTTAACAGGCGTGGAACTCATCATGTCAATTTTTTTCGAAACTAACTCATTTCGAATGACTGACTATATATTTCCATAGTTTATCTCAATTTCGTTACAAATTTCGTTCACTGCTAATCGCCAATCACATTTAATGAGGTTTCGACCTACTCAAATATTGTCTAGCGTGATGTTAGTCTTGGGACATATTATAACGTCCACTAGTGAACGTTTTACATCACATAAATACTTGCATCTCCGATAACGATTTATTTTCAAACTGGTTACAATCTTTGTAAAATCTCGGTCGGTTTTACGTTTTAGTTTGTTAAAAACTTGATTAAAATACGTTATTTACAAGCACTATTATCTAAAAAACCGATTACAAAATTAACTATATGACAAGAAGGGGTTTAAACAACCCCACTAATATCTCCACTCATTCAGCAGAAAAAAATCGGTTTATATTTAACTCACACTCATAAAAATGTAATAAATACTCGATCATTAATACATAGTAAATGACGATATGATAAAATCATTTACCTCGTCCCAATTCCAAATTATTATATAGACTTTTTTTAATAAACCTCGTATATAAAATGTCAAAAGACATTAAATCGTTTATCATACTTAATAGTAATATATTTGGCTATTAAATATGATAATTTATTCTATAATGTAATGCAAAAAAATATTGAAATAAAAATGAAAAAATATATAGAACAAGAGGATTGAATATTAAAAAGTAATTTGTATTATTTCAAATATAATTATTGAAATAGCATAACATGATAAATGTTTGATATTTAAAATATATCACATGCTATTATTACTATTTTATACAAAGATTTTTTATATAAAAAAACGCAGAACGTACAATTTTATTTTTAAAATAATTTCATAAAATTAAATAATAAATTATATTTCTCGCCTAGATTAACACTAGATCTACGGAGCGAGTCAAATTGACTCATTTAAGATTTTATTGTTATATATATATATATAGAAAACTTAAATATTCTTTTTTAAAAACATGTGGTGGTTTTTAATTACATAATAAAATATATACAAATATTAATTCATTCCCTCCGTCCAGCCCTTAATTTCGTATTTTCGAATGTGGTATTCCTATTTTTACTGTTATGAGTCAAGTTGACTCATTAAATGATTTTATAGTTACACATGAAATTTATGTCTTGAATTGCTAAAAAACTGATCCAAATAAGGAAAGACCAATCAGATAACGAATCTGATGCAGCTGACACGGAACTATGTGAAAACAAGAATGAAATAGAGAAAGAAGCAAATAGAATTTAATTTTTGAGCAGTGAGGATTAAGATCTTCGTTACATAGCTCATATCAGAGAAAGAGCCAGTATTCTTTTTGATTCTGAAACCGAAAGTAAATTAGACGCTGCTGATATATCTGATAATGGATAAATTTCAACCGAAGTAGCTGCTGATGGGACTTTATGGGAAACATTGAAAGAATGTGGAGATGCAGGTAGATCACTGGGTTATACTTTATTCAAAGACGTCTCAGGTTCAATTCCCTATGCTAGAAAAAATATTATGCTTGGTACTGTAAGTAGCGCTTTTAATTTGATAATCGACAAAGGTATGATAAAATATATAAAATCATGCACGGAACTGGAAGCTCGTAAAGTTTAAAAAAAAAGTTTTGTTTTAAGTAACAAAATCGCAATTATGGACCTTTGTAGCAATTTGGTATGCTAGAGGAGCATATGAGGTAAAAAAATTTAAATATTCATATTTATGGTCTAAGAAGTGGGGACCTAGTTTTTTTTCCAAACAATGTCGAGAGATAAATTTATAAAAATACTTTGGTTCATACGTTTCGATAAAAAAAAAATGAAAATGAAAGATTGAAAACAGACAAATTTGCTTTGATTTTAAAAATATCGAACACATTTATTCAAAATAGCCAGGGTTGTTAAAAACCTGACGCAAACATAACAGTCGATGAGCAATTTTTCCCAACTAAAGCTAGATGCCGATTTACTCAAATAAACTAGACACATTTGGCATCAAATTTTGGCTAGCATCCGATATTAGAAGTAAGTATCTTATAAATGGTTTTCCATACTTGGGCAAGAATGAAACCCGAAGATTGAACATTCCCTTGAGCAAACTTGTTGTGTCTAAGCTTGTAGAGCCATATTTAGGTTGTGGACGAAGTATCAGCACAGACAATTTTTTACAAGCCTTTCACTTGCAAAAAAAAACTACCTTGGTTGACACTATACGTGCAAACCGAAAAGAATTACCTAAAATTGCGAAAGCTAAGAAAGATAAAATGACACGGTATTCTACAAAACTTTATAAATCGGAGAATTATTCTCTGACTATTTATAAAAGCAAACACAATAAAAAAGTTCTACTACTAAGCTCAAATCATAAAAATGTAAGAATTGAAAAAAATAAAAAACGTGTACCGGAAAAAAGAACATTTCATACCAAGTATTATGTGGATGTACTTGACCAATGACTCGAAAATATAGTGTTAAAGCAGGTGAAGATGGCCTCTTCAAGTTTTCTACAATACCTTAGATTTAGCAACTGTCAATGCTTGGATCTTATAAAACCACTCAAGTAAATATTTCAAGAAAGAACTTTATTTTCCAGTTAACTAAAGAACTAAGAGGTAACTATAGAGCTGAAATCAATAACACTTCCATTCCATTGTCGAAAATGCAAAATACTGAAGTACGGAAAAATTGTGAATTTAAAGCATCATACAATAGAAATAGATGTAAGAACCTTTTTGCTAAATGCAATAAAAATGTCTGCGGAAAATGTATCTCAAAAACAGAGTTTATAGGTAAAAAATGTTTTCAATAAAGTTTTTTCATAATAAATGAACCATTTAAATTAAATTAAAATTGTTTTTTTCAAAAAAAACTTCAATTTTGATGTATGAATCAAATTGACTCATTTTAGTAAAAATAGGTATATAATCAACAGCCGTAAATCTATTGTTAAGACAGACAATATTTTTTGGAGGAGTTAAATGTCTATCTACAGGAATTTCATTTTACTAAGCATGATTTTTTATTAAATAAAAATAATACTTTTCAATTTACATACGATTGTTTAAAAATAAATTAAATTTTATAAATTCTTTAAAACAATACAATTTATATTTATATTTGTTGTATATACATATATGAAAAACTATTATCTGTATTTATAAGAAAAACAGCTAAAATACCTGGAAATTATATATAGATTGAATGTTAAAGTGTTATCCAACTTTTTAATGTATTTTTTGTGTTCCATTCGACTGATAGTCGAATCAAATTCAGTAATTACTTTCCGACCATTCTCTAAGTACGTACGTGAACGTATGTTTATTAATTTCTATGTTTAGAATCGTATATATCTCCGTTCATATCTAAAAGGTAAAACATACAATTATTTGATTACTGTATCTAAATTACCGACAAAAAAGTCGAATTCAGTGAACGCAATGACAGATTATCCCACTGATTGTTGAACATAGCACAATGTACTGCATGAACGAAGCATGATTGAAACACGCATACTTGCAGTTTCGTACTTGGAACACGAATACGAAACACAATTATAACGATATGTTTTGTGTTCCCTTAGGACGGGAAACAAAACCCGAACGCATGTTCGTCCTATATAGTCCATTATGCGCACCCTTTTCAATGCAAATAAAAACAACCTAATAAAAGTCCTTTTTCCCCTCTGTATGAACAATTCTTCATTTACTAAATATGTTTCATTGTGATTGTTGAAATATTTGATGAAAGAGTGAATATTTTTTTTTTTTTAGAAATACAAAAGTCGAATAAAGCTAGTTCATTCATCAGTCGAGGAAAAATATTTTATTTCGACTGTTGAAAAATTCAAAATAATATTTAAGTGACGAAAAAGCTTTTTTTAAAAAACATTTCATATATATGTTTATAAAAATGTATTGAATATATCCACTGTACCTTAGTAACAATAAAAAGAAATATATAACAAGCATAAAGTATCAATATGTGTCACTGTGTTGTTTCTTTTTAAATGCTGCGTCGCACACAGTTAATGGTTTTCTTTGAGTTTTACATTTTTCGAAAAATAAAATAAAATATTCTTTTGTTGTACGGAAAATTTTAAACGACGTTTGTTTTTCTTTGATATGAAGCGAATGCCATGTGTATTTGAATATTGTTACAGTAGCTGGAAACGAATAGTGAAATGGTACAAAAAAGAAACGAATGTTTGTGAAAATGTCTATTTAAAAATATATATTATAAACGATTTGGTAACAAACGGTTCGTAATGATTGAAATACATCAACTATTTTCGGTATTGTATTAGGAAATATAATTCGATGGACTTGAAGGTTCTCGAAACAGTTCTGTTTTCGTTTATAAAGTTTAATTGTATTTTAGTCAAAAATATGAAACATTGTTCAAATCTCTTTTATTGAATATGTACATATCTATATATTTTTTAAGTTATAATACCTTAAGATATTCAATTTTCAATGGAATAAGATAAAAAATATTTTCCACAAAAGAAATGAAATATGTCAATTTACATCAAAAAAATCTGTTTGCACAGTATAACATTTTATTTATTTAGTTCAATAATTAATATCTTAACACTCATTTCTAAAATTTATTTTAAAAATCTATTATTCAATTTAAAAATTCTATGAATAAATGTCATTAAATTTTCGAAATCAATATGTTTTTCAAATAAAATATCATCATTTTATTTCATTTTTTTATTTACTCATATATTATTTATTTTAAGGTTAGAGTGACTTGTTTACTCGTAAATAATAAAATCTTAAATTTTTTTTGTAATTTATGATAAAATGGCCAGCCAAATACCAGAAGAGGTACATATCCGGCATTGTATGCTTTTTGAGTTTCACAAGGGTAGTAACGCAACGGTTGCTACCAAAAACATTTGCGATGTTTATCCAAACGCATCAGACGTTCGTAAATGCCAAAGGTGGTTTTCTAAGTTCGAATCCGGTAATTTCGATCTTTCCGACTCGTACCGATCAGGAAGACCAACAACTTTAGACAATGACATGTTAAGGGCGGAAGTAGAAGCAAATCCATGTCAGACAATCGAGGAACTGTCAAACACTCTTAACCAACCTTGGTCGATCATCGAAGAACATTTGCAGCAGATTGGTAAAGTAAGCAGAGCAGGTGTTTGGGTCCCGCATAATCTGTCCGAAGAAAACAAAGCTAATCGATCCACCACATGTAACTTATTGCTTCAGCGGCACAATACAGAAGCGTTTTTTTGATCGCTCGATCACTGGAGATGAAAAATGAGTCCTCTATGATAATCCAAACCGCAAAAGGCAGTGGCTCTCTCTGAATGAATCGCCACGAAGTAAAGCTAAGCCAGGTTTACATCCCAAAAAGGCGCTTTTGTGTGTTTGGTGGAGTATTCGCGGGGTCGTTCATTTTGAAGTGCTGAAACCTGGACAAATTGTGAATGCAGACCTTTACTGTGAACAATTGGATCGAGTAAATCAATCTTTAATTGAAAAGTGCCCAGCGATTGTCAACAGAAAATGTGTTATTTTGCAACACGATAATGCAAGGCCGCACTGCGCAAGACGAACCCTGGAAAAAATTAATGAATTGGGATGGGAGGTATTGCCTCACCCACCATACTCGCCCGATATTGCGCCATCGGATTTCCATTTATTCCGATCGCTACAACATTTTCTAAGTGGCGAAAATTTGAAAATTCTGATGATGTCCAAAATACCATCTCCAGATATTTTGCTCAAAAATCAATTGATTTTTATCGATCCGGCATTGAAAATTTGCACACTAGATGACAAAAGGTTGTTGATAACGAGGGTGATTACATTATTGATTAAAAATAAAAACTTGGTAAAAATTTATCTGTTTGAATTTAATGTAGAAAAACGACATTACTTTCCGGTGCCCCTAATATTTTAAGTTATAATCATAAAATATCAATGTTATTGATGATAAAAAAATATAGTCATCCAAATGTGACGACTAGATTTGTGTTTCATTGAAAATAAACATGTATATGGGGTGATGTATAGGGAAACATATGTATAGTTTCTTTTTTCTTTTTAATAAAACACAAATCTAGGCGTCATATTTGGACGACCCTATATATTTTAATACAAATAAAATATATACATTAAAAACTTCTCTATGAAATGAAGGGAAACAACAAGGAATTTTACTATAAAAAAATCAAACCAGACTATTTTTTTATTCTCTATTAATTACAATAATTGTCTAAATAGAAATAGCAAAATTAAACATTTTACATGACAATAAAACTGTATTGAAAAAATGGTTAATATAACAGATAGTACAACCTTAAGGTACTATATTGAAAAGATTTTAATTAACATCATGTACACAGTTACGTAAACAGTAAATTTCAATTATCTGTTCGATCGTTTTTAATTTAAAAATTGATTCAGCCATTCGAAAGGTATAATTTTTTTCAAAACTGTGCCTCTAGCGCAATTTTTTTCAAAAATGTTGCCCTTTATAAAAGAACGGTAGAGAGTATTGGGATAGAATTGTATATAATTACTTTTATATAAATTAATTAATTATTCAAACATTACCAAGATCTCATTAAAGTATTTAATGATCTTGATGTGATTTATTTTTTTGTTCAAAGTATATTCATCAAATCGCAATATTAAATAGTCTAATGTTTATAACTTTGCAATAAATGTTATATTTCAAAATAGTGTCATTATATTGACAAAATTAGCATCGAGAAATTTATTATTAAAAAAAATATTCGTGGTTTTTATATTTTTATTTCATATACAAAAACAAAATTGAAAAATTCAATATTTAAATGTGTATTTAAAACATTCAGTCCCATTTGGACTATCTTGTATTAAAAAAGTATAGATTAAATATTTTTAATATTTTAGCTGATTTTGACGAAATCAAGAATGGTTAAATTAAAAAGAAATCTGTCATTGTATAAATTGTTTTTCTCTTTCTTTTTCACTACACACACACACATTTATATAAATATATATATTTATATATGTAATATTATTTTCAAAAATTTTTGAAAAGATATTCAATTTATTTGAAAAAAAATGTTCGCATTCATTTATGATTCACTATTCACACTTCGTTGATTACACAAACAATTTTTTCTTTTAACGTTATTATAATTCAGTAATTTTCACTGGTTTCAAGTTGTGTACTGTTCAGTATTTGGAAATAATTAAATGATTGTATATTCGCTTATAGTGAAAACTGAATGCAAATTTATCAAAGGTAAAATTGTATTAATTCAATATTTTATGTTTTAACAAAATACATTTATGTCTAGACATTTAATTTCATTAATATAATATTGTAGAATAATTTTGTCGAAATTTTTGAATAATTTCGTAATCGTAATTTCATTTTCTTCATGTAAATTTTCATATTCTCTTAGAATTTTAAATTATACTATATTTTTTCCACGAGTAAAATTTTAAATATCTATATCATAAATATAAAAAAATATTTATATTTTGTGAATACACAAATATTTTTCATTTTTTAATAAATTTGTTTTGTAGAGACTATTAAATTTTACACTATATATATTTATATATATAATATAATTCTTATCAACAATAATCTCACTTTTTCAAATATTATATATTTATTTTTTTCGCCGGAGATATAGTGATTAACATCACCACCTGACTTGCAGGAAAAGTGCTTCGATCTCCAGTTAGAGTAATAGGTTAGACAATATTCTTTAGCCGAAGTGAAGATAACCTGTCTTAGAGAGTAAATTCTGAATGAAAAAATCTCACCAACCTACCTTGGTTAGTTTGGTTTAAATTTAGTAAATGGTAATATTCAATGAGGTTTTCATCAACAATGGGCTGATATAAGTTGATATTATAATAATGTTATATATATATATATATATATATATATGTATGTATGTAAAAGAGAGAGAGGAATAGAAAGAGAGAGAGAAATTTTATGTCATATTTGTATATAAATATTCAATCAAGTCAAAATAATGAAATATAAACAAAAACCGATAAATCAAAGTATATTCTAAGGTAAACTGAATCACATAGAGGATACAGTGTTTTGATATAAAAGTAATTATGTAAATCAAGAACGAATATTCTATTTATCTTTGAATTTATCTCGAGATATTCGTAGAGAATTATATGACAGATTACTTCCTGACATAAAACATGTCATCGTATGACGAATATGTTGTCAAATTGAAATCCTGCCTATGCAAATATTTTATATGAAATTGCTCACAGACGATGATTTTATAAGAAAATTATAATGAACCGATGGCATAAATATTTTATATTAGGATTATATTTAAAATATATTACGTTTAATTAATGTTTGTGTAGTACAAATTTCGATTAAAGTTTTCTTTTAATTCATGTAGGAAAATATCTAATGTACATATAATATACATATGTAAACAAATATATATATATATATATATATATATATATATTCAAATATAAACATAACACATTACATGAATATTTAATAGTTTCTGTTATCATCTAAAATTCACTTTAGAAACAGAAACTAATAACACTGTCCCTTTCTTAGATGTTTTAATTATTCATAACCCTTAATATTACTATCTGAACAAACTGATAACTGAAGCATAAACATGAATAGTAAAACTAAATTCTGAGTATGTTCATCCCTTCTCAGTACTAAAAAATCAATAAACCCTATAGTTATTACTAAAATTATCATAATTCTTGTTGTAACAGCCTAGTATAAATCTTTAGTTTTTTTGAAAAAAAATTCTTAAGCAATAATATTCATTAGTATTGACTTTACATTGTAGTAAACTTATTTTTTTAAAAATGATTGATACCATTTTGATAATTTTTATTCCAATTTTTTTTTCATATGGCTATCTAATTTTTATTTACTGCATTTTAAACATGATATAATTAAGAAAAATAATGAACAATAGTAACTATAAAACACTTGTATAAAATTTTGAAGGTTTGGAGTAAGTGGTTCAATTTTTCAAAAAGAAATTCTTATAGATTAATATTTTTTGGAATTTTTTACATAAATAAATAAAATTTATTACACAATTTATGATTACACATAACACAATTACGAACAACAATCTATATTGTTCTATATAAATCAAAAACACTAATAATAATAAACAAATAAACAAACGATATGTTGTATATATATCATACGCTTCTTAGATGTCTATATCGTTGCTATACTCCAATACCCTTCCTCAACATGTCCTTTAAAAATTAGACTCTTTTTATCATTTCAATCAACTAATTAGGCTGCTTATTGTTTGACTTAAAAACACTTGCTCTTTGGACACCTGCTCCTTTGGACTATGGAATCAACTTCATCGTCTTGGATTCGTGCCTCTTGGACTGCCTGTCTCTTGGACTGCCTGCCTCTTGGACTGCCTGTCTCTTGGACTGCCTGCCTCTTGGACTGCCTGCCTCTTGGACTACCTGTCTCTTGGACTGCCTGTCTCTTGGACTGCCTGTCTCTTGGACTGCCTGCCTCTTGGACTACCTGTCTCTTGGACTGCCTGTCTCTTGGACTACCTGTCTCTTGGACTACCTGTCTCTTGGACTGCCTGTCTCTTGGACTGCCTGCCTCTTGGACTGCCTTGTTGAACTGTGTCTTAGTCATTTCGACGAACTCCTTTATACATCTAGTTACTTCGTTTTTGTACTTTATGAAATAAACCGTGCAATATCTTGAGTGATCGTCTATGATGGTTAAAACATATCTATATATCCTGGTTCGACGTACCATGTGTCAACTGCTTGATTTTCCTTTATATGAATTCACCTTTAAACCTTATGTGAATTTTCATCTTTATCAGCTTCCTTTATATGAATTCACCTTTAAACTTGATGTGAAATTTCATCTTTATTAGCTTCATTTATATGAATTCACTTTTAAACCTGATGTGAATTTTCATATTTATCAGCTTCATTTATATGAATTCACTTTTAAACCTGATGTGAAATACATATTTATCAGCTTCATTTATATGAAATTGTGCCCATACTGGGTTATATCCTGGCTTATATCCTTTATATGAAATTGTGCCCATACTGGGCCCATAACCTTTTGGAATTTTTTACATAAATAAATAAAATTTATTACACAATTTACGAACGACAATCTATATTGTTCTATATAAATCAAAAACACTAATAATAATAAACAAATAAACAAACGATATGTTGTATATATATCATACGCTTCTTAGATGTATATCGTTGCTTAAATAGACAATACCATATATATTTATATTATTGATAAACAATTATTTTCTGTTATAAATTTATTATAATTTTCATATATCCTAACACAACTTTCAACATCACAAAGATTCTATCGATAAAACATATATAATATTTCTATCACAATTCTTACCTATAAAATAACAATTAAGTAATATTGTTGTTTAAAAATATATATTCCTAATATAATCAATCCTTTTTTTAATTTTGTTACCATTAAACTCGTATTGATATTTCAAATATCTCAGAAAAGAGTATTTTATAATTTATAGATATGAATATAATTAGATTTATGTATAAAATGTAAACATACATATATATATATATATATATATATATATATATATATACATATGTTAATATTCATAATATTTAATATAGGAAACACAAGTACAACTTCTAAGCATCCATAATATAACACGTTCATTGCCACAGGCCAGTAACCCAGCTGCTGTTAGTTATGTACACCAGAGGGCTAACGTACTGTCACAGATGTCAATCTTACTTCCTGTTCTCATAACAAATTCCAGAGGTCAGATTGAAGATTAACAGCACCTTGAGACAACAATTGCTATTCTATTTTGTTAGGACGTGTTTGGAATTCACCTGAGATTGGTCATTTTTTTCCAAGATATTATTTTTTTGACAACGGCTGACATTTGTATCGTTCGGGGAGTTTTCTGTCACGATATTTCATTTTTTGTAGTTTCATTTACAATTTATTTCGGATTATGTGATGCAGATTCTTTTTTTTATTATCAAGAGAGTACTGTTAGTTTTTTTAAGTAAAAAGAACAAAGTGATAACAAAACCTTTATTTCATATTATTCTTTTTTTTAAATATCATTATTTTGTATTATGTTATCATTTATATAATTGTTTAATTTATACTGTTAATTTACTGATTTTTTTTTATTTTTTTCAATAAATATATCCGAAAAATATAAATCGAATAAAAATTGATTTATAAAATATATTAAATAGAAATTAATAAAAACATTTCTGTATCAAAAAAATCATACGTTAGAATCTATTAACGTACAAGTGTCATTATATGCATATGGATTAATGGAATATTAATTTTTAAACTATAGAGTAACCTCAATAAGATTGAAGTACAATAGAGGATAGTAAATGATAGTAAGCAAGTAACTCTATGTCTAAACCTTTCAGGGTCATTTGATCCTCTCTATACTATATGTTTATCTATAAATATGGTAAATAATAATTATAAATTGATTAATTATAACTAATCTACAATATTTATTAAGAAATGATATGAATTAAGCAAATTTTAGTTAAATGTAAAATAATTTTATTTTTACACAAATAAACCGTTCAGTCCAACACTAAAACACTTGATGCATTTGTACAAAAATTACTTATTAATCATTTTTTACCCTGATATGCTTTTAAGTTACCATAGAATAATTATTAACTCATTTGCTTCCGCGATTCCCAAATAGGGATTTGAATTTTTTTATTTTATTTACACACATACACCAAAATATCAAAACTATCTAATACACCAAAAGTATCAAAAAAAAATTTGGAAGGTAATGGGTTAATAACTAAGGTTGTTGATTCTGAAAAAATAATTTTATAATATATTATTTTCATAATAATAGAACGACTATATAAATATATATCAGTGAATACAATTTGCAATAAATGATTATTGAATGCTTTTATAAAATATAATAATGTTGAAATTAATAGTTTATTTGTCAAAAAAAATCAATTGTATTTCCAAAAAAAAAAATAATTTTGAAACCATTTGCATTAAATGTTTAAAAAAATAATCGAGCAATGTCATAAGTTTGTATAGAGTGGCTCAAATGAGACTGGACGATAGTAAAAATAGTAAATAAATAAATCTATGTTTAAATTGTTGAGTCTTATTTGGGCAATCATATATTTTTTATAATAATCAATACTTTTCATGTCTAAAATATTAACATATTTAACTTCCCATAAATTACAAGTTATACTAAAATTATTTTGAATATCAACAAGTGTTTTTCAAAATAATAATTTATAATGTTTAAATTTTTTTAAAAAAAAAATCTTTATATAATACATTTTTAGTCTGCTTATAAAAAGAATATTAAATTTTGGACAATAATGCAATATTTTTTATGATGCAGTTCACATGTTCGCTTGGCTAAATGTTGAGTCTTTTTATTATTTCACTTTAAAATGACATTAATTTTACATTAAGTTTATTTAAATCTAAATGCATTTACTCATTGCACGTATACGATGGAAATGAGAAATAAATGTGTTCATAAATCATTTCTTCATCATTTGAATAAAATAACTCTTTTTATTTATTTTTTTAACATTCTTAAATATATATATATATATATATATATATATATATATATATATATATATATGTACTATTCAAACATTAATTAGAATTTTAAATTTACCTAAAATCTCTTTAATAAATCATTCAGAGTATTTTTTTTTTAAAATAGAACATATAATTCAAATGAATTATCACCCCTAATATCAGAATATATTAGAAAGTGTTCAATAATTACTTTTTATGCATTTTCTAATACCTTTTGGATGATATTTTATTTATGAAATAAAATATATTTTATTTATTAAATTTGTGAAACTGAATTCGTCACAGTTTCAAAACAAAACAATTATAATAAATAATCAGATATTTGAATTATTGTTAAAATTGGACAATTTCGAACGTGGACTTGGTAGTATTTCTAATATAAGTTATTTAGACTATTTGCAAATAAATTAGATTTTAGTTAGGATCCATCGAATTTACCAGTAGAAATTAGTATTCAAATATACAAATATTGTTTCTATATGGATATTTTGGTATTTTGAAGGTCTCACTTTATCTTAAATGAATATGTATACATCACAACACACACACACACACACACATATATATATATTCATCCATTTATTTATCTATATATAAATAGATAGATATATTGGGGTACTTTGTATAATTTATTTAGTACATATTATATAAAAATACTAAGAGGAAATATATATATATATATATATATATATATATATATATATATATATAATAAATAATGTAACTAAATATATCAAAAGAATTTACATTACAATATATATATGGTGTTCCAAATGAATATAAAGAGTTTTGACATACATTTATTTCCCTACTGTAGTTTTTTATCCTTCAGTCTCATTAAGACCATCTCATACTTAATGTTCTATTAATATTCTAATAATAAAAAAGTCTAAATAAGTACCATGAAAATGTAATATAATATTTAATCATACCTTATATATGATCTGTAATAAATATTGGAAATTAATTTAAGGAAGAAGAGATGATAAAATGTATTTTTATCAATAAGGTCTATTGTTATAAGTATTCTTTTATATGGAAATTATTTTCAACTTTTTAAAAAAATAATTTAAAAGCTCTTTTGTTTTCAAGTCTTTTTTTCATTTGACATTCTTTGAATAAAAATCTTGTTAAAAATCTTGTTTTGTTTAAATATCATTATACATTTTTTTCTATAGTATTATATATATATATATATATATATATATATATATATATATATACATCATACTAATAAAAAATATAGGGTGACTCAAATAAGACTGAAAGATTGTAAAAATAAACATTAAATGTATGTCTAAATCATTTATTCTCATTTGGGTCACCTATATATACATCATGTGTTTGTGAATTTGTCTTTGCCTATAGAATATAGGAGAATCGTTTGATAAGTATGGTAAAAAAGTAAGAAAAACTAAATTGAGAAATTTATTTAAATAAATTAATTAATTAAATTAAACAATAAATAAATTTACTATACTAATCAAACGACCCTCGTATATAAAATTTTTCGAATAAACAATTAAATCTTTAAAACAGTAGAGACTTTTTTGAAGTTTTATTATATTAACATTTGGATAATATATTTCTATGAAAAATTAAGATTTTTGATAGAAAGATTTTTGATTTTCCATATATATTAACGTATATTTAAATTAACTTGAAATTATCTGCATTTTCTTTTTAAATAATCTAATAATAATTATTTTTTTAATATCTCTGTATATGTAAAAAAATATATACATGTGTATATAAATAGAAAAAATCAATAACTATGAAAATCTAGAATAACTTATCAACAATAAACGAACGTTTATAGACGAAATAAAAAGAAAATAGAAACTGAATTGTGATAGTTTGGAATATATTTTCATATTATGAAGTTAAATATTGTTCTATGTTTAATACTAGAACTACCAAGAGCGTCATTTTGACGATTTTCAAATTTCGTGCTTAAAAATTTCGATATGGTTTATGTATTGTTCTAGAATTTTATGACGACTTTTAATAAAATATAAGAACAGTTAAATATTCCTATTCAATTTCCACTTAGCTACTTTAACTTCCATAATTAGTATGACCTATACCTATTTCTACCAAGACACGTCAAATTGACGAAATTAGCAATCTCAAAATTTATATTCAAGTGAATGTAAATACGTATTGATGTCCATCCTTGCATACACATATATCGCTTTCAGACATTTCCTGGAAAAATTTTAGGTACATTTTTCCTATGAAAAATGTATTATTGAATGATCCAAAGTGTTCGGCAGCCGTTATAACGGGATCTATTTTGTTCGGATTATGATTCGGTTTAGTACTAAACGCTCCAACTGGTGAATGTAATCAGGTTGCAATCATTATCAGTTGTACTTCTAATGTGATAAACTTTTTGGTTGAAATTCCCCAAAATAGCCACAAACGCAGTAAGCGATTGCGAATATGTTCAGATACTGAATCGGATAGCCGAACAGAAACCGAACCAAGACAGCAAAAAGACATTGCTGTCGACGGTACTGAATGGGAAGAATTAGGGAATGGCTGTGTTGGTAGATTGCCATTACGTACTATATTCAAGGATACTTCGGGCCCAACTGGTTATGCGAAGCGAAACATTATGCTTAGTAATGTTAGTAGTGTATTTCGGCTTATAATTGATAATAGAATTATAAGCCACATAAAGATTTTGCACAGAGCTACAGGCCAGAAACATTTTACAGAACGACTGGAAAATTACTATGAACGAATTATATGCTTTTATAGCCATTTTGTATGCTCGAGGAGCCTACGAAGCAAGAAACATGAAGTTATCGTATTTGTAGTCCAAAAATGGGGACCTTCTTTCTTTGCCGAAACTATGAGTAGAAACAGATTTTCGGAAATTATGAGATTCATTCGTTTCGACAAAAAAAGCGAGAGGAGTGTTCGCTTACGAACTGATAAATATGTTTGTGGCAAGTGTTCATCACAGATAATATGTATTTGTAAAATATGTGATTCATAGTTATTCCATACATATCAAATGTGCTATAATATAAATGCAAATAGAAAGTGTTTTTGTTTGTTTGTTTTTTTGTATTAATAATTAATGAATTATTATATTAAGTGTTGTTTTTGTTAAATTATATTCTTTTATTTACATAAACTAAGTGAAAAGTTAAAATGAAAGCCATGATCAAAAATACGTCAATTTGACGCGTGCGGTAGAACTAGGTATATATGAAACATCGGTAGTTCTAGTGTTAAAGAGAAAAAGTTTTAATCAATACATCCTACCTGTTTTTACTTATAGCAATGAAACATAATTAAAAATAATTCATTTGCTCTATGTAACACAAAGAAGCATGGAAAGATGTATGTTAGGAATAGCACATGGATATAGAAAGAAAAATGAGTGAATCAGAAAAAAATTAAAAGTTAAAGAAGTTAGAGTAAAAATGATGAATTTAAAATAGAAATGGTATGTTAAAATGTCTGATTACATATCAACAACAAAATGTCATCAATTGACAAAATAAATTATTGATTGGAAAAACATATATAAAAAGACCAAGAAAAATATTGATAGATAGGAAGGATAGAGTCATAAGAAAATTCTTCGGAATCGAATGGAAAATAATGGATTAGTAGAAGTATTTTTTTTAAAAAAAAACCTTCACTTAGTAAAACACAGAGAAAGATTGTTAATTATTTTATATATATATACGAGTATATATATATTAAAGAAAAGATAAAGATCTTCTTTTAATTAGTTTGTAACAAGCAGATTAAAAGTTTGTTGAAAATGTTTTCAGTTATATAAAATGTACATTTTCAAAATGTTCATATTTTATTGATTGAATAACAGACAGTATCAAGTAAAAGAACACAAATATACATAAATAGATACAAACACGTATGTATATTGGGAAAATATTCAATAAAAATAGACGCATACGATATTGTATTCGTATATTTCAATTTTTTCAGTTGACGCACGAGAAAATAGAAAAATGTGTGAACTAGAACATATGCTGGCATTTTAGACTGAACCGTATAACCCAACTTACCTAAAAAAGATGATCCTACCCTTTAACCATTTATTTCCTATATATTGTTTCTGAACTTTTCTCTTTATACATTTTTCTATATAAGTTTTTTTTTATTTTTCTGCAATTAAATAAATAATTGATAATTATAAATTTTGGAATCATAATAATTTATATAAATTATATCTATATTGACACATACAAACTTTATCAACAAATTTACATTATCAAATAAGTAATAAATTTTATTTTCTTATTTATTTAATCATAATATAAAATTTTTATTATATAGAGTAAACGATAAAATATATAACTCACTGTCTTGATATTTGACTTGTTTGTTGATGATTTTCAAACACATCTAACATTTATATATATGTTTCTTGTCATTTTCTATATTTTCTTCATATACATATATATATATATATGTTATATACTATATTTGATATTGTGTGTAGATGCGTGCGAACAATTTTTATACTTTTTTTATAAAATTACCAATTCTCGAACAAGTACCCTGTAGAAACATTTTATATAAATAATCCAACTTTCTTGAAAACACTCTTTCACTTGAAGCACTTACAAAAATACACCTACAAACAACCGGTATCAAAAAGTAATTTCGTTAACTAAGCTGCAAAACACGGCGAATATAAGGTGTTATTTACTTTTGGTACACGTGAAGCCACAGCGAAAATTATTGTGTACAATATAGCATTACATTCTGCAGATATCGATTCGTATATTTTAAAGTGCTGTTTTAATAATATAAATATTTACATTTAATTTAAAATGGAAACCCGCAACATAAAAATTTTTGTTTATCATTTTGTTGTTCACTGTACTGTTTTATGTGCACAGTAAACGACCTTTTGTATTAAATAAAGATAACATTATTGTTTATATCTAGATACTAAAATTTTCATGATCTGTAATTGAATATTGTATTTTATTTCGCATTTATCTACAGAAAAGATATTGATCATTATTTGACTCGTTGTATTTATTCGTATTTATGTTTAACTAGGCAGTTAGGCAGCTAATTTTTTTTTAGATAAATATGAACAATGAATTATATATATATATATATATATATATATATATAAATTATAAAAGCTTACATCAACTCACTTTGTTAGAAAAAAATCTCATCAAATATTATGGTTCTTTTTAAATATTTTCCTAAGATTCTTACATTGTCCTGTGCATGACCAATTTCATCCATCTCTCTTCTGCACCATACTTCATAATTTCATCTCTACACTTTTAACCCTTATTGGACGTTAACATTTTGTACTTAACTTTCCGCTAAGTCGGAGATATATTTGAGTGCTTATTGTAAGAGTAGAGTAACTAAAAGTACTTGATATAAAAAGATAGTCTTGTGCATAATAATTTTTAGGCTCCTGAACATTTCCGAAGATTTGGCGTCCTATATTTGTAAAAGGAATACTTGAAGTTAAATTGTCTTCATCATCACTGTCGATTTCAATCAAATCTTCATCACAATCAGGAACAATTTCTCTTTCCACTTCGTTTTCCTCTTCACTTAAATATTGAATATGGATCAATTTTTTTTCCTTGACTGAAATATAACACTTGTATCACTGTCTCCTTCATCACAAAAATTAAAATCACTTGCCGAATATTCAAAATTTTCACATATTTCACTACAATTATCGCTATTACTTTCCATATTGCTATAGTTTTCTTTATTCATTTTTGGAGGAATAAAATATTATAATATAAATAAAATAATTGCTGAAATATGACAGAACGTGTTGTCTGCTATTGAGTAAGAATTAAACTATAAAAACATACAGTGTGTACATCCAGCAATAAGTACGTTGTTACTTGTTCAGTTTTGTCACCTCGCACGTGACATACGACTGATAGAGCAAAGTTGTAATGTCACATCAGAGGTGACATACGACCGATAAGGGTTAATAATATCTTTTTAATGTTTTTTTATCTCTTAGTCGCTATTCCATATTGATTTTCATCTATTGTTTTTCCTTTTTGGTGCTATATGTGTTACTCATGCCTATTTCATCGATTTTATTTATTCTATCAGTTACTTATGCATGTTTTTGTACCTATTTACATTTTTTTAATTTCGTTTGGAAATTCCTAATATCATTTCTTCTATATTTTATTATTTTTTTATTTCATTTTTATTCTCTGCATAGAAAAATAAAAATGAAATAATGACAAATTGAACCATCTTTATCTCATATTTACTCTATATGTATTATGTGTGTTCCCAAGTATTCCTTTTTTTACGGAATGACCTAAATGAGACTAAAAGATGATAAAGTATAGCATATGATTGTAAATAACTAAATGTACGTCTGAACCTTCTAGTTTAATTTGAGTCACCCTATATATTTACAACAATCATTATCATTTAGTTTCGATTTCTTTCAATAAAAAAATGGTTCATAATGATCAATGTATATTGTCAAGATTTTAAATATTGTTTTACTAGATTTCCTAATATTGTTTAATATAGATTTCAAATATTTTACCCCAACACCACAATATGAAAAATATTGTTCATATTATGGATATTTCAATCTATAATTATATCGGCTGATGCATTTCGATGGCAGAAAGGCTCTGACGATGATGGCGTCGCCATCGAATTGCATTAGCCGATATAATTATAGACTACATAATTATAAATATTAAGTGAACAATAAGTGATTATTTAACACTTTAAATTATTATGGTATTGGGATTAAAATTCATTTGTGTAAAGTGAATCGGCCACAGTTCCAAAACAACAAATAATATATGGATATTTCAACTAAAACTACTCAAACATGTATTAATTTCCCAAGTTTATATTTTGACATATTTTGCAACATCTCAGTACTAGATTTTAGTAAATCAATTTATTATATAGGATCATCCACATGTAATGCCTAGATTTGTGTGTCATTCAAAAAAAGATGTGTATGGGGAAACATGTGTACAGTTTCTTTTATTTCTTTCTTATAAAACACATCTAGATATCACATTTCGATGGCCCTATATAATACATTAAGTAAACATGTAAACAGCAAAAATGGAAAAAATAGTATTAAGAAACATGAATGACTCATATTTTAACTATGCTATTGCAAATATCTAGTGTTTATTTTATGCATCCCCTATATATATATATATATATATATATATATATATATATATATATATACAAAGTATTAAACTCATATTAAATATATATGCTTTACATTTTGGCATATATCGGATACGAAAAATTAATTTCACGATTAAATTAGTTTCTTTCCTGATATACAATCACTATATTACTTTTTTCTTATATAAAAAAATATGTTTACAGCTACTACCTATTTGATTTGGCTTGATTTCGCATCGTTATTCGTACAAAATATGTAAATGTGCTTTCAAATATTTCCAAACGACACAAAAAAACATTAAATATTACATTTCCATAATGATTTTTTAATAATGCAGACATGTTTTCCACAACTACTTCGTGTTTATTCGATTGTATTTTAGATCCAATCTAAATAAGTTCGGAACTGATAATTATTGTGACAAACATACATACATATATACATATTATATATATATATATATAGCAAATATTCACAATATTTTCATTAATTTACTTTTAATATATTTGTAATTCTAATTCTCTTCACGTTTTCTTATACATTGTAGATTTATTAGAATACAATTTCTTTATTTGCAATCATAAAATAGTAATTTGATGTACTATTTTATCTAAGAGATGTAATTCAAACGGTGTTAATATTTACTCTTGTCTTTTTATTTCTATTCACTACATATTATGTTTAAAATATAAATTTAAAACAATAATCAAAAATTGTATAATTGTAAATTATTTATATTATGTATTTGGAAATATTCTAATAGCTTTCAAATATTTTCATAGATTTAAAAATATTTTTTTAAAAATAACATTTCTTATTTTTTACATAATTTTAATTTATTCATTATGATCTACAGCATTGATTTTTATGAATTTCAAGATTGAAACCTGTGTTTGCATAAATTAAGATAATATTTTCTCTTATCGTTTTGTGCCCTACCGGACCCAGAAACACTAATGAAGTCTTCCGAAATTAGTTTCTTCAAAATCTGCATTGTGCGGATTTTAATATCGTTCACATTATCAAAACAGTATCCTTTCAATGGACTTTTCATCTTGAGAAATAAAAAAAATCGCACGGAGTGAGGTACGATTATAGAGGGTGTGAAAGAGCACTGGAATGTTTTTTCTTGAACTGCTAAGATAGAATGCACCAGCGTGTTGTCGTGATGTATCATCCAATTTTTAGCTAAATTTGGATACACCTGTGTCACTCTCGTACATAAACGTTGCAAAATGATCAGGTAGAAGGCACTATTCACCGTCTGGCCCTGAGGAACAAACTCTTTGTGAATCAGGCCTTGCTTGTCGAATAAATAAATAGCATTTTTTTGATTTGAGAATGTAACATTCGAGCTTTTTTCGGACGTTCTCTCTCCTTTTCTACAACAACATTTTTCAGTATAATAAATATTACCGACGGTTTTTCTCCGGATTTCAGCAAAAATTTGAAGACGATTTTTTGTTCGATTTTTTATCGGACATTTTGACGATACAAGGTTACTGCAAAGCAAACTTTAAAAAATCATACAAAACGTAAAACTCATATGATCGTGCTAAAATTTTGTACACAGATATAAAAACTGTGAAATTTTGCAGTTAGATGATATAGAAGGCATCAGTGTTGCCAGATAATTTTTTTTAAAAAAAATCATTATTTAATTTCCATATCTTGTATTATTTAATAGGGGTACCGGATGAAAATGTCGTTTTTTGGCATCGTTCTTTTCACTGGTCAGTTGTGTTTCGGCTGTCGATCTTTTAACACGTATTTCTTTTGCTATTGATTGGTGGACATCTAAAGCACAACTTTCAAAAGAAATTACATTTTTTTGCGCTCTATTTTAAATGGAAGGATTTGTGCCGGATAATCAATTTTTACGAAATTGCATGTTATACGAATTTCATCAAAAAAGTAATGCAACGACTGCGACAAAAAAAATTGGGACATTTACGGGGACATATTGACTATTCGGCAGTGTCAGAGGTGGTTCAAACAATTTCGAAGTGGAAATTTTAACTTAAAAAATAAACCTCGAATTAAGAGAGTAGTGAAAGTGAACAATGAGGTGTTACACATTGAAGTTGAAGCAAATCCGACCAAATCTATTTAACAAATAGCAGATACACTCGGATACTCTTGGTCTAGTGTTCAAGAATATTTAAAAATAATTGGCAAGATTCATAAACAGGATGTAAGGATACCGCATCATTTAAGTGATGAAAGCAAATCTGTACGGATTCGAATGTGCCAAGAATTAATAAAATTAGAGGAAAATTCAACATTTCTTCGACATATTGTGACAGGGGATGAGAAGTGGGTTATGTACTCGAACCAATGTCGCAAAAAACAGTAGCTTTCTAAAAGGCAGGTACCACTGACAACGTCAAAACTGAACTTAACAGTCAAAAAGATCCATTTGTCTGTATGGTGGGATTGTAAAGGACTAATTCATTGTGAAATTCTTAAATATGGCCAGACTATAACGGCACAGTTCTATTGTGATCAGCTGGAACGATTAAAAGAAGCAATCCGTGTAAAAAGACCTAGAATATTCAATAGAGGAAACATATTTTTTCAACACGATAATGCGAGACCTCATACAGCTAAAATTACTCGGGATAAATTGATGGAATATGAAAGGAATGTATTATTCATCCACCGTATTCATCCGATCTTGCTCCATCGGATTACCATTTATTTATTTATTTAGATCAATGCAGCACTTTTTATCCGACAAAAATTTTAAGAATATCGAAGAAGTGAAAACGACTCTCGATGTTTATTTTTCATCCAAATCAAAAGATTTTTATGCAAATGGTATATTAAAATTACTAGAAAGATGGAAGAAAGTTGTATCTATCGAGGGAGAGTATATAATTAATAATTGATATGGTAATATATTTATATATTTTAAGTTGACTTTTTATTTAAAAAAACGACATTTTCGTCAGGTACCCCTAATATTCATTCTAATATTGCCTATAGTATCCTACATTTCTATCTAATATCTGGCATTTTAAATTTAAATATATATATATATATATATATATATATATATATATATTATATATATATATATTATATATATATATATATATATATATATATATATATATATATATATATATATATATATATATATATATATATATTATATTACTTTTATAGAATATAAAATTATCCAATTATGCTTTTTATAAAGTTTGTAATATAATCACATATAATTCATATCAATAAATATGCAGTTCGATCAGTCATATAACGCACACATATATATATATATATATATATATATATGTATATATATATATATATATACATTTATATACACATGATGTAACAATTTATTCAACCGTATCAATAAACTTGATATTGACGAACTTTCCGTACCATATACATTCATCCCCAATAGGTCGAACGCGTATACCAAATATAGAAGAACATTATTAAAAATTCGTCGAAGCACAATCATTGTGATTTTTAGACATATTGCGTCACGACACACGACGTTTTAACATCATATGCGTGCGCTATCTCCATGCAAGAATCGGGATAGTATGTAGGTGCGTGACACATTCCCAATCATCCAGAAGCGTGATAAGCTCGCTAAAGGACGCACTACAACAACGTGCACGCTTTCGACAGTGTCGAATTTTCCACGGCCGATCTATTGTTTGTGGATGTATTCGATCTCCTGTTGAACAAATTTCAATATTGGAAATTTGCTTTTTCCTTAATTGGTTAGTTTCATGTATGAAACAGATCGTGTTACATTTCTATCAATTATAAACATAACAGAGAGATATATTTTTTTAAAAAAATAAATTTACAATATTATTAACTTGGTTTATATTTTTAATAATTGTTTTTTTTTAACTGAACACCAAATAAATACCATTTATAATACACCTCTTGTTAATTTCAAATAATATACAATTTTTTTTAAAAAAAAATTAGATATCGATATTTACGAATTATTTTTAATTATGTCTTAAATTCTTTAAAATTAGTAGTTGTATAAAGTGAAAATATAATCTCTAGATACTTTTCTCAACTACACAACAAAATGATAGACAAAAAAATGATTTAATGTCATTTTCAAAACTTTTTCTAAACTTTATACACTTGCAACATATTTGCAGACAATAAGTGTTATTATATTAAAATTGAATTACTTAGTTGTAATATTTTCAACTAGAACTCTAATCAAACGAAAACAATATCTTCTAAGTAAGATAAGTTTTTCCTCGTAAAAATATAAAACTCGTTTAATAAACATCAACAAACGATACACAAATATTAAAGAATAACATTTTCTAAGTCGATTTGAAACTTTTTGCACAGCGCTGTACGAAAAATAGGAGGGAAGAAAGATTGATTGTACTGACATAGAAACTCACCCTATTTATGACAATATTACATGGGATCCGTCAAATGGAAGTTATTAAAAGAAATCATTTTACAGAGAAAAACATACATTAATAGAGAACTTTCCATATGAAAATGTGTAAGATAAAGAACTCTTCGTTTTTTTAAAGCTTTTTATTACAGATGATATCATCAATCATATTGTTACAGTTATAAATCGATATGTATTATAGAAAAAAATAAATACTAAAATATATACATACGTAGATTGGAAATAACGGTAGAGAGTTGCGAATTCGTAGAAATTTATCGTAAATAAATTCTGGAGACTTCAAAAATTATATATATATAAGGAATTTAAAAAAATATTTTGTATGTTTTCTTTAGAATAAATTTCTTTATCTTATTTTCCAATATAATATAATTTAACGAAAATATATCTTCTCAAAATATCAAAAGGTTTTAATTTCAATTTTAAAAAAATGGTCAAATGAATTATTGTTTTAATCATGAATTATAAAACATTTATTACATTTTCTTTATCAAGAAAACTGTTTTTTCAAACCAAATATGTATACAATGGGCTAATAAATAATAATCAGATGGTTCTACAAGGGTCGTTTGATAAGTTTTGTAAAAAAGTAAGGAAAAGTAAATTAAAAAAATTAATTTAACTAATTATTAAAATTAAACAATAAATAAATTTTCCATACTTATCAAACGACTCTCGTAGTTCAAAAACATGTAATTAATACAAAAATAAAAAATATAAATTTTACTGTTTGTATAGGTCCATAGATATATATATTTCTTCATGTATAATTAGTGAAAATTATTCGAATAAAATAAATTTTAATACTTAAAAACTAATTTTTTTTGCAAATAGCTTCAGTTTATGTCAAAATAAATATTATAATTTAATAAAATATAATTATTAAAGCATAAAATCTTTTTTTTAATATACATTTATGATATGAACAAATACATTATGCATAAACTAATTTTAGATATTTACTTGGTTTGTAACTAACAAAGAATATTATAATATTTAAATATAGCCATAGAATACAATCATATTTGTTTGCCTACCTCTTTTATGTATTCCGGATAGTAACCACTACAATATTCGGAATCTTTCAAATATTATCATTTTTCTTCTTTGGCTGTACTTCAATTTTCACTATTTCTACAACTTGAGTGACTATTTGAACGATTCTTTTTTCTGACATGACTGATAAAAATGATTACATGCTACGTGACTAGCAACAGAATATACTGTTAAGAAATGTTGCTTTTCCCCAAAATACGTTATAAGTCTTTCATCATATATTTTTTCTAGAAGTCACATATGTACATATAAATACTTTATATATATATATATATATATATATATATATATATATATATATATATATATATATGTACAATATATATAAATACACACACACACACACACATACATATATAAAATATGATGATGCTTGTTTGGGTTTGTAATGTTTTTTATTCGAATATTTTCAAAATATTTTAGTTCTCATATAAAGATTTTAAAATCAGTTCAAGAGGTATAAATGTAATTAAATAAAGATTATTTCAAAATTGTGATATCTTCCATTGAATTTAGAATTCTGAGTAAAGGATATTAATGTTATATATATATATATATATATATATATATATATATATATATATATATAAACAACCTCTGAATCCATTGTTGAATAAAGACCTGCCCCAGAACTTTTCACTTTTAAATTTAATGTTTTTTTCTTCTAGTCTAGAATTTTTTTATTACTCATCTATTCACAAGATTTTTTTTAAACTTTTTTATATCAATATTTTCTTAGACAGTATTTTAAAAAAAATTATAAAAAATTGTATTTTTAAAAAATGTATAGAAAATTGTATTTTAAAAAATTGTGATATCTGCCATTGAATTTAGAATCTTGAGTAAAGATATTGATATTATATATATATATATATATATATATATATATATATATATATATATATATATAAACAACCTCTGTGTCCATTGTTGAATAAAGACATGCCCAAGAACTTTCCACGTTTTCTTCTAGTCTAAAATTTTTTTATTACTCATCTATTCACAAGGGTTTTTTAACTTTTTTATATCTATAGATTCTTAGACAGTATTTTTTTATAGATTGTGTTCTTTTATTGATATATATATATTTATATATATATATATATATATATATATATAGGGTGTTCTATCAGGAACATACACTCATCATTACTCAAAAAACATCATTGCCCATTCAAAAAGATGTTTTTTTAAAAAAAAATAAGTTGTACGCTCCTAATTTAACATATATATATATATATATATATAAATTTGTATATATATCTTTTTTATAATAATGAAAATAAGAATCTATTTAATTCGCAGAATCAGTTCAATTTTTTAAAAACCTAGTTTATTCGAATATGATTTATCTACCATGTAAAAATATATTTAGTCATTCAAAAATCTAAATCAATTAACAAACTACACAGTGTTCTATAATTTTCATCAAAATATATTTGTAACACTATTTGTCTCTTTCTTTATCTACCTATATATATATATATATATATATATATATATATATATATATATATATCATCACATCAACTTATATCAGCCCACTGCTGTACGAGGATTCCATTTAATGCTACTGGTATTTGATTATTCTCATCACGTTGATCAGACGGGTTGTTGAGGATTTTTCATTCACGATTTACCCCTTTAGTTAGGTTACCTTTACTTTTACCAAACAACTTCGTGCCTATTATGTGTTTTATATATGTAACATCATCGTCATCATTATATACATTTATATATAGTTATTATATATTTATTTATATATAATTAATAAAATTGTATCTAATTGTTGTTTAAGAAATATTAAAATAGAAAAGGTAATGAAAAACATTTTTAATTCTAGTAAACTGGTTACTATAAAAATAAAATAATAATGAAATTAGGCAAATCAAGAAAATAAAATTAATTATAATTATAATCGTTATCAACAATAAACTGAATTCATTGTATGGAACATAAAAAAAATTACAAGATTATTGCTTCTTTTCAATAATCCTACATATAGATAGGTAAATAGGTACAGATAAATATAGGTTCCTGGAAAATACCGCGTTAAGTGAAATCGTGTTATATGAGACTAGAAGACAATACTTATTATTTTGTAATTATTTACTATTTTATAATTTTCTGATATATTTTCTATAATAAAAATCGTGTTGTCTAATGTTGTACAAGGGTTTCCGCAATTTTCTTATCATGTTAAAACAAAACCGTATTGTAGGAAGGTTATATATATATATATATATATATATATATATATATATATATATATATATATATATATATCATAAATGTGATCAAAATGTGATTAGATTTGTTTTATTAAAAAGAAACATATGTATAAACTGGTGTATATGGAATCATGTGTATAGTTTTTTTAGTTTTTTAATAAAACATAAATCTAGACGTTACATTTGAATGACTATATACTATATATATATATATATATATATATATATATATATATATATATATAATTACCATATACACATTTGTTCATAAGGGAGAACAACCAATCAAGAACAATAATTAACCGTTTCCGACCATAACTATTAGCAAGTGGACGGATTCGATTGCAATCAAGTCATCAGCATGCAACTACATATTCACAAATAAACGCATTCAATCGGAGTTAATTTCACATGACGATAATTACATACAACTAATATTAGATAGTTAACCGAGATTATAATTAAAACTAATAAATAGATAGCTTCGTACGTTTATGAAGAAGTAAACCATTTGTTGTTGATATTTTTAATTGTATAATTTAATTGGGTAACATTGTTCTTTTAATAATAAGGAATAGTCAGTACATTCGGTTAATTTAGAAGTGTAAGATTTATTCGTTTTTAGAGGTGAAATTTTTCTAGTTTGAATTTTTTAAAATAAATTGTCTCATAGAAATATGTCTTAAATATATATTTTTAATAATTAATGCTATATAATTGAAGTATGGGTTTATTGATATAAAAAATATTTTTAAATAACTTAATGGATTTATAATTGTGAATAAATTAACAAAAATTACAATTTCATTTGATACACATGTTATTGAATTATATTGATCAATCAAATGTGTATGAAATGCAATTTTAAATTCTTAAAATACGACTGAAAAAACTCAAAAAATTGTATTATTTTTATCTTATTATTTATATAAATAGGTATGTAAGTTTTTGTTGACATAAGTAAATCACTCGTTAAATTTTACAAAATAGTATAAAACTGTTCCACAGTTCTTATTGTACATTTTTAATTGTAGTTCAATGTTTATGCCACAAAAATAGAAATTAATTTATGTATAGAGTGGATTAAATGAGACTGAATTGTTTAGATATATATTTACTATCTTTCAACTTCATTTGGGCCACCATATATACTCGTATATGGGATCCAAAAAAGTTAGTGAAGCGAACAACATGATGTTGCCTTTAGGTGACACTTAGCCTCTCCTATCTAATCCCTACCCTCACCTTCAAGTGATGGATCCCGTTAAGCTGAGCAGCCTTGAGAAAGACTGGGATTCAACCCCAGTGGGAATCAGGGTCAGAGACAGGCGAGGGAGGGAAGATGGCTGATCCGCAAAGCCATAAGATGACATTTCTGCCAGTGAACTAAGGTACTGTGGGCTAATAACCTGTACACTCGAAAACCAGTATCAACAAACCTGAAAACAAGCCTCGGACAGGACACGAGGAAAATTTCAAGAGGCCAGGGACTGAAATAGTCTGCGGAGCCGATATGATAATACATATATATATATATATATATATATATATATATATATATATATGTATATATATATATATATATATATATATATATATATGTAAATAAGAGAGAAAGAGAGAGATTAACTATATTAGTAAGCAAATAGAAAAAAAAGTTTCGAAATATTTTTATTGGTTTTGAAAAAAAAAATAAATTTTTTTACACGTTCTTACAACGTTATTTCTCTTAGTGTAGCAAATTTACTTTATCAAAAAAATAATCACTTAACCTCATCATCAAACGATTTTGTTTTCAATAATAATTTATTATTCGTTCCTTTATTCTCTGATATGCATTTCAATGATTATGCCATCATCGTCACCAAACTAAAAATTCTAGATTTTATAGAAATAAAAATAAGATGAAGATACGTCCATCAAAATTCACAGCAATGAAAAAAAATGAACAATAAGTGATAATTGAAATTTTTTATAAAATCCTTTAGTGCTAAAATTGATTGAATTATTTGTATGAATAACCGATTATTTTTTTAATTTTTGTTATAAATAATCGATTTTAGTTATTATATTCTACTATATAGGAGAATTTAATCATAGCAAAAACTTAAAATACTTTTTTAAAAAATGATATTGTTCTTATGTACTTGTAATTTTATTTTGAAATTGTACAAATAGATATCAAAGTAGTTTAAATATTTCAAAAAATATTAGGTTATAAATAACTATACATTAAATTTTAAAACTCGTCAATTTTTAAAATATCTTATAAAAATTCTTAACTTTATATATCATCTAGCATTATGTTTTAATGAGTGTTCGTTTTTAATATTTTATGTTATTATGTAAAAAAATCGTTTATTTTTGAAAGAGTCTAGAAATACTTACGGATTCTATGAAACTCTTACCGATGATTTCCTTATATTCTAAGAATAACATGTGATATAAATATTTCAAAAGAAATTCTTCAGTTGCTCGAGAAAATTGAATACTTATAAATAAAGTATACATAAAAAGCAAACCATTACTCATACCACATATATCATCTGTAGCGAATAATAAAAAAACACAATATCTATAATGTTATTTTGATATACATATCGGATTTGAAAACATACAGTAAATATTAATACTTGCAGTATGTTTATATTTTTTTCAAATATTCTTATTTACGTTATTAATCTAATCAAATAATATGGTAATATTATTATTTATTCTAAAACTGTGGTAAATTCACTTTCACACAAATAAATTATCATCCCCAATATCACAATAAATAGATATATGTATTATTGAAGGTGATAATTCATTTATGTGAAAATAATTTAATATTTTTTTTATGAAAAAAATAACTAACATTATTTATATATATATATATATATATATATATTATTAATAATGAATATTATATAAAATAAGTAAATAAAAATATCTTAGGAATGTATTTTTTAAATCAATAAAATCAAAAAACTTTCGAAATATTTATCCTATAATATTCACATATACATGAATTTTGATACATACAAACACACAGACACATTTATATATATATATATATATATATATATATAATAAATACGTAGAATATTTGACTACAGTACATATTTTATAAACTATTTAGAAAATTTATTTCAAAAATAATTTACATAAATGACTATTAAACATTAAATATATATGTATACGTATCCATACAGGCATTTATGTATATCTGTGTATATATATTTCACTTATTTAAGTATGTAAAATATTTATATTAATTTTTTTTATTTATTATTTTACATCACATTTAATACTTAAATACCAACTTATATTTTAATCCATAAAAGATATTCTAGTCGAAAAATGATTATATTCTTGTCAGCTTAAACTAACTTAAGAGACGAATGAATAACTGGATCAATTTAAAATGTTAAAACTTAGTTCAGAAATGAATACTGTGCTTAATTCGTTGATCAAAGTGATTATAGTTAAGTGGTTAGCATCATACGACGACGACTAATAGCTCTTGAATTCAAATCACAGCTTATGAGCTTTGCAATCTTTTAATAAGGAAACGAGTGCCACGAGCACTTAAAGAGTTTTGTTTCTGTGCTGTAAAAAATTAATATAGAACAAATTTGAATTAATTAACATTTTCCTAATAGAAATATAATTTATAAATTCGAAATGAATTAATTACAGCATTTAGCATTAAACATTATTATGTATTTTACACAAACGAATCATTATTTTTTTGATATTATGACAAATTAATATGTATTAAATAAATCATTTTAGATAAATATATAATTTTATCAATATTTACTTAAATCATAAATAAATACAAAATAATTACTAAAATTAATTTCATTTATGAATAATCGATTAAAATAATAAATAAATTTATCAGCATCTTTTATCTTCAATATTCTATCATGTTTCTAGAAGTTTCTTATAGAGTTTATATAGGATTTTCTAATAATAAATTTAATAGTTGGTGGCAGCCATGTTTGAATTTTTTTAAGGTCATTTTGACATTTCAAAATAGTTTAGCAAATTTAGAACGTTTAACACTTTAATAACGGTTAGAAATTATAACAATTTCAATAGACTTATTCAAATAAATGTGTAATAAGTCTACTATTTCACGAAATGGATTCATCAATTGGTCACCAAGATCATGTGATCTAACTCTATTGGATTATTTTCTGTTTATTTTAGTGAAATCATTGGTTTATGTTGATAAATCACAAATAATAGGAGCATTAAAAATAAACATTAAACGCGTGATTCATGAAAATTGACCAGAATTATGTGAAAGAGTGACTAAAAATTGGACTAAACAAATGCATTGTGTCAAGTGAAATCGTGATGGTCATATGAGTGAAATTGTATTCCATCATTAATGCCATAGAATACGCTTAAAAAGAAAAAAATAAATAGCTAATTAATTAAATATTTTTTGTTTTTTTTTTCATTTAAACTTCTGAAGCGCTTATTGGAAAACCCTATATAAATAATCGTTAAGAAAATATTTGGTGATATACAGTATACGAATTTAAATAATGTACTCTACACACACACAAATATATATATATATATATATATATATATATATATCAGCAGTAATAGCAACAGTAGCTTCTTTCTATTTGCTGTTGAATGAAGGTCTCTTTCAAAACTTTCCATTTGCAACGATCCAATGCTTTTCTCTTCAATTCCATACGGACGAATTTCCTCATGTCTGCATCTCATCTATTCATGGATCTATAATTGAATTTTTTTTATTTATGGGTTACCAATCATATATACATACATACTATATACATACATACTATATACATACATATATATATATATATATATATATATATATGTATATATTGATTAATATTTGAATTTCAATCAAACTAAATAACCTATTCTAATATACTTGAATAGTTTTTTTTTAAAAAAAATCTTTTGTAAAATATCACTATATACAACTTTTATTGTCGTTGAAGGTTTGGGAATAGGATCGATGACACACTTTGCTGATAGGAAACGAAAAAATGTTAGTAGACTATAATAATATCGGAATGGAAAAAATGATGATGTAAAAATACTAGCTCAGATTTATTGTAGAATATCGTATTGAAACCGTATTTAAATTTGCGGCGTTAGTTTTTACTTCGCGCATAGTAATTTAATACTAACGTCGAGCTTTTTCTGCCGACGTTCAAAACGTAATATTTCATTGTTAGATTTTCCCTTGTAAAAACATACTTGCGAGAGCGATTAAATGGAACGCAGTTTACTTAAAACACCGATATATTTGATAAAAGCGTTATTTCTTTTTTGTGTATATTCCATCTAATAGATTATACATAACGTCAATCAAAAACGGTCGCTTCTAAACAATACGTGACCTTCGTCAAAAAAGCCCATTATAATATATGATTACGATTTTCAGACATAATGCGTCACGACACACGACGTTTTGACATCATCTGCGTGCGCTATCTCCACGCAAGAATCGCGATGGCGGCGGAGGTGGTGCGTGCCGTGTTCGGCATCGTCTGTGAGCATGATAAGCTCGCAATGGGACGACGTCGCGGCGCTCTGCACTCCGCCTTTGTGCTGTTCGTTCACCGACAGCCGCCGACACGACGTACAATCTCTCTCACACGGTGGCAATGGCCCCGGCCGTTCACATTGTCTTTGTGGGACACGACCCATTTTATCGTACAGTTGTCTACGACGTTTTCTGTTAAACCGCGATCTACTTCATAATACGATTGTCGATGTACAAGGTGCGACCAAAAAAAACACGTTTTCAATATACTTTCCAATAGAAAATACTCGATACTGTCCTCTAGAATAATGAATAAAAACGGAAAATTAAATACAACGGTGATTCAGATATAAACAACAATCTTGTTTCTATAAATTTTATTCATAACACACATTCGAACTGTCTCACACTCTATCTTTCAATAAAACCCTTATTAACAGTCCATTGCCATGGAAGTTTCTTGGTTCCTACTTTAAAGATTTATTTTATTTATTTTGGTTATTTGTCAAACCCCCAGCACTGTAGTTTCAGTAATTTCGTCATTATTGTAAAACCCAACTTGCACATACTCTTTTTTTAATTCCATGTGCAGAATTTTATTTTTCATTCTGGCAAAAATCAGAAAATCCTGTGATAATTGAACAAAATTTATTCGACGATTGGCTAGAATAAAATGTGATAAGAGTTCTTTCACAAAATGATCTTTCCTAATCGTACACTCTTGCCTGTGATAAACATTCAGTCCGCAACTGTATTTAAAGACATAAAAATGTCAAAAGTCTTGGTTTTTTCGTTCGCGAAGAAAATTTTTAACAATGCTTGACTCTTCTTGCTCAGACATCGTAACAACGATTGGCTGATGAGGCAATGAAGGCGCAAATTATTAATTTTTTTTTAATCTTATATATGTTTGAACAAGTTACAACATGCAAGGCAACACAAATTGTTTATGGTAGAAAAGGAAACTAAATTATATAGGACCATCCAAATGTGACGCCTAAATTTGTGTTTTATTAAAAAAAATGTGTATGATGTGGTGTGTAAGGAAACATGTGTATATTTTTTTGTTTCTTTTTAATAAAATGCAAATCTAGGCGTCGTATTTAGATGACCATATATTTATATATATATATATATATATATATAAAATAAAACAACAAAATCATTATAAACCTAAATTTTTATTTCATTTTCATTTCTAGAATAAAAAATATATAATAATAAAGCAATATTTATTTTAGAATGGGTTGTCTATTCACTTTTATTTTATTTTGTCACTACATTGACATAATTTTAATTTATCATAAATTAAAAAAAATATACATCAGCCATTTTAATTATAAAATAAATAATCCATATTTGAAAATTCTGAACAATTAAAAAAGTATAATATTAAATCATACATACAATATATATACGAGTATAAGTTTTATTTTTAAATAGTAGAAAGTACGGTTTTTAAAATAAACATATTTTTATTTATCAATTAATCAATTACAACGTTTAAAATCAGGTTCTTCAATTATCAGTCAACAACAGTGACTTGAGTTCTTCTTGTTGCATCCTCCATTTTAGAATTGATGCTGCCGTTGCAACCTCCAATGTACAACTACCATTACCAAGTGTAATAAGTTGTTACTTAAAGAAACTTCTAGTTCTCATTATTAAGATATTTTATTTACTTCAAAAATTGTTTGTCGCGTCGAAGAAGCAAATCAACATTATAGTTCTATTTACTTCCTCACAAGGGAATTATCGTTATTTAACAATCAACACGTGGATAATGTATGCTGTTCCCGTGTGACCAGCCTTGTATAAAAAATCGGTCGAAGAAAGTTACATGTGTTTATGCTATTATATATATATATATATTTATATATATATATATATATATATATATATATATATATATATATATATACTCGTATATATATATATAATAAAATAATAATGATTTTATTTGATTGAGTAGATACATTTACATTGGTGTATACAGAATTTTGTTAGCTTAACTTAGCTTATTATTATTTATATTATGCTATATGGGTTGGGATGGAGTAGTAGTGAGGTTTTGAGGTTGGTGAGTGTTTTGAGGTAGTTACAGGAAAGTTTTAAAAACCTGCGTTTTGTGTGTGTCATTTTTTCTTAATTAGCTTAACTTAACTTAATTATCTTAACTTAACTAGGCTCAACTAACTTATCTAACTTATACTAGGCTTAATTAACTTATCTAGGTTATTTGTTTATGTTTTGTTACTTATGTTGTGTCTCGATCACATTTTGTACTGATTGGTGGCACTTGGTATTTTAGGCACTATGTTTTATATGTTTTTGATGTTTGTTGCGTTTTGTTTTCGTTGCGGGAACGGATGTCGATTGTGGGTTGATTCGGTTTTCGGTGATTTATGGTGGTTCGTAAAATCTTGTTTTCGAGGGGAAGATGACGGCCTTCCCCTTCTTGGAATTGTAGTTTTGTGTGATTTTTTCAAGGGATCGGATGAGAGGATTTTCGTAGCGGCTAGCGCGGGTAAGATATCTTGTCGTAGTTGTGGTGATATAGTCTTTTATTCGTTCCAGACTTGCTTTGGCGTGTAGTGTCGTTATGCGGGTGGAGCGTTTTGCGTGAAGTATGTATCTGAGTACCTTATTTTGGAAGGTTTGCAGTTTTGAAATGTCGGTTTTTGGTACTGTGCACCAGATTGGCACCCCTTTATATATATATATATATATATATAGGTGTTTTTAAGCGTGATAAAACTTTTAATTGAATCCCTATCGAAAGTTGTATCTAACATAAAAAACATCTTTTATTTATATATATATATATATATATATATATATATATATATATATATATATATATACATGTACACACACAAACACACATAGATATAAAAGTGGTTTTTTTTTACGTTAGGTAAAACTTTTGATAGGAATTCAATTTAAGTTCTCTTACGCTTAAAAACACTCTCTCTCTCTCTCTCTCTCTCTCTCTCTCTCTCTCTCTCTCTCTATATATATATATATACAGGGTGGCTTAATGAGACTAAAGATTTCATCTTTTAGTCTCATTTGAGCCACCTTTCACACACACACACACACACACACACACACACACACACATATATATATATATATATATATATATATATATATATATATATATATACAAGGGTATATATTTATATATTTATAATACCTATATATATATATATAAATTGCGGATATTTATATGTTTAATTTAATTAAATTTTTAATTCAGTATTTTCTTATATTTTCACCATACTTATCAACTATAATATATATATATATATATATATATATATATATATATATGCAACATATATATATATATATATATGTATATACCAATTATATATATATAATATATATATATATATATGGAGCATACTTGACTGTAAACATGTGTGTGTTGTGTATATATAATGTTAGGAATTACTAATCAAATAAATGAGGGACAAACAAAAGATGTAATAGAGCAAGTTAAATCGTTATGGTACAACAGATAT